>CM035130.1:2115000-2590027 GCA_020205605.1 Panax ginseng | reverse complement strand
CTTGTACGTATAGCAACACTCAAAGTCTCAAAATACTCACAAGAATACGCTCAATAATATAGAGTGAGAAAACTTCAGTTTCTGGTGTGATTTTCAATTCTAACCTAAGCACCCTATTTATAGGAAAATGCTTAGAACACCAAAGCAGAAAATTTAATAAAATAATATTTTTAATAATAAAATTTCATACGCCTTCTTAGAAATCAGATCTTAGCATTTCCCACATGCCCACCTTCTAGAAAAAGTAAGAAAACGTTTTTCATAAATAAAATAATTAAAACTTCCAAAAATTAATTATTTCGGAACTTCAGAGCTTCAATAATTCATAATAAATAGCCCTTTTATCAGAAAAATTCAAACCTTATGTCTTTTTCATAGGAAATTTCATTCTCTACAACTTTTCAGAAGAAAGTTTTTCCAAATTCCAAACAAAAATTGACTAAAATCCACAAACGGACAATTTTACAAGCTATAATCAAATTTCAGTCAAGAAATGGGCTCACTAACAAGTTTAACATGTTTTAAACAAATTTTGTAACAAAAATACTCTTCCTCCTCATATATTCATATATCTCACATTCATTGTAAAAATATCACCATTATTATATTATTAAAATATAATAATATATTTAAATGAATTATTTTATCAGAAAAGATAAAATATCAATTTTTTAACAATTGTCACATTAAAATTTTTTTCCATCTATATCCACATGAAATGAATAATTTTCTTATCATATAAATCAATAATTAATTATTCATAAATAATATTATAGAATCACAATCACGATAACCTGTGAGGTTCACAGAAAGAAGGGGCTTTCAATAAGGATTTCTCCTTACGGTAGCCATAATTAGGTGACCAAACCTCTCCTTAGACAGAACTTTCTAGACATTGCGAATAATGTTATCTAGTAATATTATTCAAATAATATGAATTATTGATCTGATAATGAAAATATTGTGTAGTAACAATTATTGAAACACCAATAATATAAAATATCAATGTAGCAATTATTGAATCAATAAAATAAAATATTGAACAGTAACTACTGTAACAATTATTGAGTAATGTCTTCCTATGTAAGAATCAATAATTGGTGCAATAGCGTGTGCTACTGTGTTTTAACCACCGATTATTCCAACAATATTAACAGTAAAAACTACGCCGTTATTTATTAACAACTTATATTTGTCGTTTTCTTCATCCAATCTCTTTCTTACAGATTGGGGCCCACACAAAGGTCGCTACCGTCGTCATAAATATTCCCGACAGTAAGAATATTCCACGACCAAACGAATATTCTCCGATAAAAATGAATATTTTATAACCACTTGTATATTTAAAATATTTGTGCATTTTACCCATACTATTTCAAAATAATAAATAAAGGAAATTTAATTTTATTTATAATAAGTTGGGGTCTAACAACTTCCCTCCTTATGAAATTTAAATCCTCAAAATTGGACGACGATTATTCGGTGTTTGAAAAGGTGAGGATACCTCGCTTTCATTTCGTTTCAACTCCTGTGTCATTTCTCAATAAAGATAGTTTCTCCACAAAACTTTGACTTGTGGTATGACCTTTCAGACGTAAGACATGCTCCTTCCTATCCAAGATCTTGACACAGTACCTCCTCGTACATTAAGTCTTCATTTATCTCATCCTGGTTCTAACTCAATAACGTGGTTCGGGTCTTTCACATATTTACGAAGCACAGATATATAAAAAACATTATGAACACGAGACATATTTGGAGGTAACGCAAGTCTATAGGCTACATTTCCTACTCGGTCAAGAATCTGAAATGGACCAATAAATCGTGGATTGAGCTTTCCTCTCTTCTCGAATCTTATAACTCCCTTCCATGAGGCAACACGCAACAATACATAATCCCCAATACTAAATTCCACGTCCTTTCGATGAAGATCCGCATAACTCTTTTGTCGATCTTGAGCCGTTTGTATACGTTGTCGAATCATTTGGATCTTTTCCGTAGTCATACGTACCAACTCGGGTCCCAACAATGTTGCTTCACCCACCTCATCCCAACATATTGGAGAGCGACACTTTCGTCCATACAATGCTTCGAATGGAGCCACACCTATACTTGCCTGATAACTATTGTTGTAGGAGAATTCCACCAATGGTAAATACTTATCCCAACTCCCTTTGAAATCTAGGACACAGAGTCTTAGTAGATCTTCAAGAGTTTGAATAGTCCTCTCTAATTGTCCGTCCGTTTGAGGATGGTATGCCGAACTGAATCGTAAATCCGTGCCCATAGCTTTTTGCAAGCTAACCCAAAATTGTAAAGTGAATCTTGGGTCACGATCCGAAACTATGGATACTGGCATGCCATGCAATCTCACAATCTCATTTACATACATATGAGCAAGACGTTCAAGGGAATAAGTCTCCCGTATCGGCAAGAAATGAGCAGATTTGGTTAATCTATCAACAATAACCCAAATAGCGTTTATGCCTTGAGAAACCGTGGGAAGACCATGAATGAAATCCATGGTAATGTGTTTCACTTCTATTTCGGAATCTCAAGTGGTTGCAATGGAACCTTAGGCACTTGATGCTTCCGCCTTTACACGCCGACAAGTTAAACACCTTGAGATAAACTTCGCGATCTCTCTTCATATTGTTCCACCAAAATGTATGTCGAAGATCACGATACATTTTGGTACTTTCAAGATGCATTGCAAATGGTGTATTGTGTGCCTCCATCAAGATCTTGTTCTTTAAATCAGAATCGTTAGGAACACAAAGTCTGGAGTGGACTCGAAGTATTCCTTCTTCATCGATTCTTGCTTCTGGAATAGCACCCTCTTGTACTTTCTTCTTCATACGACGACATTTCGGGTTGCGTGGCTTGAGCAACTTTAACTTCATCGATTAAAGTTGGTTCTACGCGTATACTTGACATCATCGCACTCGCTCCTTCTGATATGATCTTCTACTCAACGTCGCCTACCACGCTTGCTTTTTCGGGATGGTATTGAATGGTGTGGTCATAATCTTTTAATACTCGAGCCAACGTCGTTGTCGTGACATGTTGAGTTCCTTTTGGGTGAAGAAATATTTGAGGCTTTTATGGTCCGAATATATCTCCACTTTCTCTCCATATAGATAGTGCCTTCGGATCTTTTAATAAAAAACGATCGGGCTGTGAACTCTAGATCATGAGTAGGATAAATCCTCTCATATTCTTTAAGTTGTCGCGAGGCATAGGCTATGACTTTCCCACGTTGCATGAGAACACATCCTAACCCTTTGCTCAAGCATCGGCAGAGATAACAAATCCATCCGAACCAGATGGTATTGTCGTAACAGAAAAGAAATGAGTCTCCTCTTAAGCTCTTGAAAACTCTTTTCGATTCTCGCTTCTCCATACTTAATTTTGTATCTTTCCGAAGTCAACTGAAGTTAATCAGAGTAGTGATTCGAGAAAATCCTTCCACTTAATCTCCGATAATAACTATTAAGCCAAAAAGCTACGTCTTAAGCATCGACTTGGTTGCTTCCAACTTTGTATTGCCTCAATCTTCACGTCAACAGATACTCCATGTTTTGACACCACGCGCGCCCCAAGGAACGCTACTTCCTCGCCAATTCGCATTTCTTCAACTTGGCATATAACTTGTTTTCACGAATCCTTTGGAGTACCAGCTTCAAATGGTGCTCATGATCTTCACGGCTTTTGGAATATATGAGGATGTCATCAATAAAGACAACAACGAATTAATCCAAATATTTCTTGAATATCTGGTTCATCATATCCATGAAAGCCGCAGGAGCATTAGTCAATCCAAAAGACATGACTAAGAATTCATAATTGTGAGACCCCGAATTTTATGAAATGAAAGTATTCAATTTTTATAATTATTATTCTATTTAGTAAACGGTTAAATTGATAAAAGTACAGTAATACGCGTGGTTGCACAGTGGCACACGATAATGTACAATATCTTTGATTATTGATGCTTACGTGAGAAGTCACTCAGTTTTATTTAATTATTGTCAATATTTTATATATTATTAAATTAATAATTGAGACGATAAAGTTATTCATATTATTAAATTTCAATATTTACAATGTCTAGAAGTTCTGCCAATGAGAGGTTTGGTCACCTAATCAATACGCTAATAGGAGAAATCCTTATTGGAAAGCCCCCTCTTTCCCGAGAACGACCTGGTTGTTAAATATTGTGAATTATGATATTAATGATGGATAAGTTCGTGTTGATTAAAGATGAATTTGATAGTTCCATTGTGTTAAAATTATTTGTGTTAGTGGAAATCGACATTTATTTCGATAATAATTGATGTCTGAAGGTTATATTGTTCAATCGGGTATTCGGGGCACTTTTTGTGTCGGAATACTATTCACAAGTTACTATTCACGAGTTACTATTCATGAGTTACTATTCACGAGTTACTATTCATGAGTTACTATTCACGAGTACTATTCATGAGGTACTATTCACCCGAACAATATATTTATTTTCAGTCCAAATCATTTTTGGGTACAATATTATTCCATGAGGAGATGTGCTAAATATTCAAACCGTTGGTTGAAATTATAATAGTAAATCAATATGGATCGTTGATTTAAAGTTTTAATAGTAACTTGCCCTTTCGGTGTTCCAATGGTTAATTGCCCCTTCGCAAATAGTAGTTGTTCTATTCAATATTACCAAGAGTTACTTCTTTCTGTTCCAAGGGTTAATTTCCCCTTTGCAAATAGTAATTGTCTCTTCAATATTACCAAGAGTCATTTTGACCCTTCGTTAAGACCAAGAGCCACTCTCAATTTTTTTATAAATAGAAGCTCATTCCTTCATTATTTCTTACGAATTCACTGAAACTCTAGAGAGAGAAATTATAGAGAGAAATTATAGAGAAAAGCTATAGAGAGAAAATCTATAGAGAGAAAGAAGAAGAGTATTCTGCTACTTCACTACTTCTATATCCAGTTTCTTTATAAGGTAAGGGATATTATTTATTGTACTCGTAAGGAGTGTTATTCTTTCTTATTTATAAAGAGAACTTCGTTATTCCATTCTTTATTATTCTCATTGAAATAACTCAGATAACGCTATCATACCCTATACTTGGTGAAATCCTCTGTTATTCCATTCCATTTATATTATTATGTTGAATAACTCATTTATGCCAAGCATCGCATACATGGTGAAATTCTTCTATTATTCCGTTTTTTTATTATTCGTTGAATATCCGCTTGTCATGTAATTTTACCGACCTTGTTCCATTTATTATTCTGTTGGAATAACCTGTATACGTGGATTATCGTATACCTGGTGATGTCTGTTGTTATTCCATTCTTTATTATTCTGTTGGAATAACCTGTATACGTGGATTACCGTATACCTGGTGTTGTTATTCCATTCTTTAATATTCTCGTCGTAATATCCTCTCATGCGCATTACTTTGGACTGGTTTCATTCTTTATTATTATTCGTTGGAATAACTCTGCCTATGTGGATTACCACATGCATGGTGAATGATCCTTTGTATTTATTCCTTATTAAATTGTGGAAATGATCTGGTTATGTTGATTATGATGAGAGCCATAATAAAAGCATTGGACTGATGAAAATCATGGGTATATGAAGTATTAGTAAGTGTTATGATGATTTATGTTGGTTATTATGTGAAAACATGAAAGTTTCTTAGAAATCAAAATGGGTTGAAAATCAGATTTTGGTAAAAACGGAACATGAAATTCAATTGACCATATCTCCTATTATATTTTAAATTTTTGAGTGAGGTCAAGTTCTAGAGTTAGGTCTATGAGTTATGTAACTTATCCAAGTAGAATCACTGGAAAAGGTGTTGTAGATTTTTGTGTGTACCTATTTTAGCAAAGGAGTCCAAAGCTGCAATTTACGAAAAAGCTACTGCCCATAAATTTAAATGTTTCGGCCACTTAATTTATGAGAAAAATTCTGGCCTTTTGGGACATGAAAGTATATGGTATAAAGTACCTCCTGTCCAAAAATGAGCTCATTCCGACTTAAAATGAGCAAGTTATGACCATTTCAATATTTAGGTTTTTCTAACGAAAAATGCTATAACCGGAGTTCTATAACTCCGATGACCATGAAATTTAAACTGGAAGCTCACGTTAACATGTGTAAGATCCTTCCAAGATTTGGGAATTTCTGGAGTTAAACTTGAGGTAGCTAATTTCTTAAAGAATTAATTAGAAATTGATTTTTTAAAAATAGTAAATGAATTTTAAAAATTTCGAGAAAAATATATGTTCATTATGGGACTATTTTCTGCTAAATCCCAGAAAAGAAATATTTTTGGAACTGATTTGGTATTTTTCATGAAAATGGTTTAGTTACGAACATATGAGTTAAATATGTTATGTGAAGTAACAAAATTGAAAAATAGGATTTTATGGCTTGGGAATCCTATATAGGGTATATGCATATTTTTGATGAGGGATTTGATCATTGGTGATGATATCTTATGAGTATGGCATTTTTGAATGATTAAATGCATTATGTGGTAAATTGTAAACAATTGAAATAAATTGTTTATAAGTTTAAGAAGTGATTAAAATATTGTTATAATATTAATGATATTAGATTATGAGATTATTAAGTGATTGATAACATTGGGATATTCTTGAACCCTCGGATAAATTATATTATAAATGTTTAATATTTATCCTTTATCTCATTTGATTGATTCTTTATATCATCACATGATCCTCACGCTTATATTGTGTTGAAAGTCATCTCGTGGCTTACGTACGCATAGATGGACTTGGTATGATTATGACTAGGATTATTCTAAGTATAATCATGACCGTAATGTTACAAATGATGTGGTAAAAGT
This sequence comes from Panax ginseng, assembly GCA_020205605.1. Taxonomy (NCBI): domain Eukaryota; kingdom Viridiplantae; phylum Streptophyta; class Magnoliopsida; order Apiales; family Araliaceae; genus Panax; species Panax ginseng. The sequence goes on along the minus strand of CM035130.1, from coordinate 2,583,143 downwards.
CATCTTGGCCCGTAGTAAGTATAGATGGACTTTGTATGATTATGACTGTGGATTGTTTAAGATAATCACGATCAGATTGAAAAAACACGAATATCCTTGGCCCAGAAAGGTATGGATAATTCGTGGTCGTGATACTATTAAGTCGAGTCTCAAGATTATTGGTTTTACTGATTGTATATATTTGGCTCAGTAGTGTAAAGATGAATCGTTGGTTATCGGTTATATGAACAGATATCTTTGGTAGTAGTGCAAAGATGAATTTATTAGTATGATTATGAAGCGTAAATTGTGATTTGGTATAACCGTGATTTTTGATGTTTCGGTGAAGATAGGTGATGAAAATTATCTTCGCCTCTAAGTGCGAAAAAGGAATTCAAATCACAATTATGATTATGAGTTATTCATATGATTGTGGACAAGAATTGTTGATTGATGTTACAGGGATAAAACATTATTAGTGGACTTTTAACTTGGAGAAGATAATAGACCTGATGGTCTATTTGACTCTTTTAATGGATTGCTTGTTCCGCTGCAACTATGGTTGAAAAGTTTTATCATCTACCATATGTTCTAAATCTTTAATTTATTACTAATGACTACTATTGATAATTTAATTATCTTTAGTCATGATATTCTTTACTGGGCTAGTTGTGCTCACCCTTTTGCTTCACAATTTTTTTCAGGTAATAAGAGTGTAAATTGGGTCGAAGCGGGGATAACAAGGAAATAGTGAGATGGTCCGAGATCGTTGAAGTTTCTCAATACATTATAAAAGCGGCATGACATGCAATATATATTTGCATCGAGGACTCTAAGATATGCGTGTCGATTTTATACGTCACTTGATAATTGATTTTGGTGAACAACAACAGTTGATGAGAACCCAACTTTGGAAGAATGTTTTGCCACTATCATACAAGATGTCTAATGACATACAATCTCATGTTATCATAAGATGTGGTTGTACATCCACTTGCCGAGTATATCTACAAGCACTACCTATATGATCTTGGAGTATATTTGAGATATAATTCTCACTGGAGATAATCGAGATAATTATATGTCAAGAGAAGACTCATCATTGGAAGGAACATGATAGTAATCTTATCGTTTTTTCTTTGGGGTCTATTGGACCAACCAAGGATAATTCTCCGGGCATATGATATCTATCATAACTTAGATTCATGGCCTCCCATGTATGAAGGTTTCTTGAGCTTTTCCCAAAGATTTTAATTTCTAAAACAGCTTATCGATTGTATTTTTTTATGTAAAGTACCTTTGTAAGGTGTTGTGGTCGAGGCACCATGAGAGTTACATAGATTTTGTATTGAAACTCACAACTTATCTGTTGTCGTACTCTGCACGACAGTTCAATAGTTGTATAAATGAAATTTGTATTTGATTTTTATGGAGTGATATCTAGCGACTCAGAATGGGTCGTGTGGACCTATTTTGGGGGCGTCACAATAATGCATGTACCGAGTTCTAAAGGCAGTCTTTGGAATATCCTCAGTTCTAATTTTCAGCTGATGATATCCAAAATGAAGATCAATCTTTGAAAAGAATTGTGCTCCTTACAACTGGTCAAACAGGTTATCAATACGAGGTAGCGGATACCTGTTCTTGATAGTGACATGGTTTAATTCCCGGTAGTCAATACAAATTCGCATATTTCCGTCTTTCTTCTTTACAAATAAAATAGGAGCACCCCAAGGAGATGTCTTAGACGAATGAAACTGGCGATGTCTAACAACTCCCGTAGTTGGACTTTAACTCCTCAAGTTCAATAGAGCCATTCGATATGGGGTTTTAGAAATGGGCTTCAGATCGAGTTCAAGATCAATAAAGAATTCAACTTCACGTTCGGGGTAGGCCAGGAAAGTTCTTCAGAAATACGTCGAAATTTACTAACAATGTAAATATTATTCAAATCGACGTGTCTTTATTCAAATCCATAACATGGGCTAAGAAAGCTTGACATCCGTTTTTTAATAAACGAATAGCTTTATGACTAGATATGACAGTGATTGATTTTAATGGTTTAGTTACTTGAATTGCATGACAACAAAGTTGGTTAGGAATATAAAAACTAACAACCTTACGAAAACAATCAATTTTGGCATGATGAGTAGTTAACCAATCAATCCCTAAAATCACATCAAAAGCAAGTATCTTTAAAGAGATAAGGTAAACAGGTAATGTGATGGTGCCAACTTGGATCAAACAAGATTTATAAAGAGTGGATGTGATGAAAGTTTACCCTAACGGAGTCTCCATAGATAAATCAAAGTCTAATTTCTCCGGAGTTAAGTTTAAACGTTGAGCACAAGCAGGAGAGATAAATGAATGGGTAGCACCAGTATCAAGTAAGGTATAAACTTCGCAAGAATTTATGATTAGCTTACCCGTGATCACCTCGTTTGGATTCCTCGCATTTTGACCAGTTACGACAAACGCTCTTCCAGGAACCATTGACTTTGACTTTTTTGGGATAGCCTTTTGAGTCACCATCCTCGCTGGACTTGGTTTCGCTACTGTACAATCTCGAGCGATATGTCCTTCCTTTCCATAATTATAACATACCTTGAACTGTTGTGGGCGTTTGATCGATATGTCCTTCTTTCCCACATTTATAAAGATACTGACCGGTGGTCGTTCTCCTCCCTAGAACCGGTTGTTCTTTGGTGTTGACGTCTTCACATGGTCATTGTTGAATCTCTCTTTTTAAAATCTCCTCCCGACTCGCTTTTCTATTCTCATGGCTATGATTACCACCGCAGTGGTTACCGCCTTTGTCCGTATTCTTCTTTCTCCATTTGGTTATCGTTGTTTCGATGATCATTGTCACCGAGATGATCCTCGGTTATGGTCCCTCGGTTGAACGCATTTCGTTATCTCGCCTAACAATTGAGCCTCATTGACAACATCTCGAATAGAGAGAAAATTTATGAGAAATGAGATAATCGACTTACGCCGGTTTCAAACCTCTCGTAAACATCTCACATACACGCTCCTCATTCTCTACCAAATGAGGTGCAAACCGGATAACTCGCAAACTTTGCCTCGTACTAGGACACCGTCATGTTATTTTTTTCCAGTCTAATGAACTCCATTTCCTTTATATGACGAATACTTTCAGGAAAGTACTTGTCATTGAAATTTTTTTGAAACGTCTCCCAAGACATGCTGAATGCGGCTGGATGGGTATGCTTCATGATTCCCACCAAGAATCGCCTCATTACGGAACATAAAGGTGGCGAATGGAACCTTCATTCTCTCCGCATCCCAAGACATCGAATATCTTGGTGATTTGTTTGACCCACGTTTCGCTTTAATCGGATCCGCTTTCCTAGAATTTTAGTGGTCCCAACTCTTTGAATCGCATTGGTCGTGACAAACCGTGCGTTGTTATCATTTCCACATGTATTTTGTGCACGAGTCTCCCCATCTCGATTTTGCATGAACCGCAAAAAAAGCTTCTAAATATTCCGCCGTTCATCATCTGCTCAGTGGTATTATTCACAGGAGGAACATTGCCAGCCTGTTGCACGTTCTCCTCGTTGGTGAGTAAAGGTATCTCCACGGTCTCATTTACTCTATTGTTAACATTCTCAGTCGACATTCTCAAATACTGCCATAAAATAAGGGTTAATTAAGAAAATCAACATATCACATAATATACATATATACTGATCAACTAACAAATAAGCTTAGGTAGGACAAACTAGCGAAAGATTTACTCATCTCTCCCTTCCTAGTTCTATTCCCTGATCTCCGCCAGAGATCATATCCCTAAGTTCTGATACCAACTGTGACGCCCCCAAAATAGGTATACATCACTCATTTTGAGTCGTCAATAACATGGTACAGAAACAACTACAACTTTGTTAATACAAAATAAAAATTATGAGTTTAAATACAAATATTGCCGTCTAGACAATATTCACACCCAAATAAGTCCTCATTATAATTATTGGTAAATTATTTTAAAAAAATAGTGAGGACTACTAAACAACTTTCTATAACCTTCATTCCATACCCCGACTAGTACTCGCTACATTCTCGCCTCCTCAGAAGAAAAATAGAACAAAAAGGAAAAGGGTGAGCTCAACTAGCCTAGTAAAGAATATTATGACTAAGATAATATAGAACAAATTATCGTTAGTCTTCAACAGGGAAAAATCTGATAAAATACAATAGACAACAAGTTTCAGATCAATATTCGCAGCGTAAATAATAATTCATAGAAAAGTTATGTAGAGAATGAAATCTACTTTTATCTATGAATTTAAAAGTCCATCATCAATATTTTATCCCTGTAACATCAATCAATATTCATCTTGAATCAAATATTCATCTTTGCACTCTGGTGCCAAAGATATTCATCAATCCATCATGTTCATCTCAACACTGCACATCTTCGCACTACGTGCCAAAGATATTCATCAAAATTCATTCATCTTTGCACTACGTGCCAAAGATATTCAAGAATACCATCATTTTAGATCGAGGATGATGAAAAATATTTAAAAAAACGAATCCAAAGTGAAACAAAAGAAAGCAAATATTAAGGATTCGTACTTTAAAATATCCAAGTTCAAAAATACTTCATTAATAATCATAGTGAAGTAAAATTCAAGAATGATCAAAACATGGATACAATCAAAGCTAGTATCCATAATAGATATTTTGGACAAAAACAAAAATTAATTTTACATGAATAAGGTCAGATTCGTGAATAAAGGTCGTATACGTGAATAAGAATTCATTACACTAAAAGACAAGAATTTCACAAGAAAAATCTTATCAATAATCCCGATAATGATATTAGAATAAATAATATTATTTTAAAAAAATAATATCCCTTACCTCGAAAAGGCAGATTTACTTGATTGGAATATTGGATATAGTCTTTCAAGGGAACTTTATCAGATAAAGAACACTCAAAGTCTCAAAATACTCACAAGAATACGCTCAATAATATAGAGAGAGAAAAATTCAGTTTCTGGTGTGATTTTCAATTCTAACCTAAGCATCCTATTTATAGGAAAATGCTTAGAACACCAAAGCAGAAAATTTAATAAAATAATATTATTAATAATAAAATTTCATACGCCTTCTTAGAAATCAGATTTTAGCATTTTCCACATGCCCAACTTCTAGAAAAAATAAGAAAACATTTTTCATAAATAAAATAATTAAAACTTCCAAAAATCAATTATTTCGAAACTTCGGAGCTTCAATAATTCATAATAAATAGTCCTTTTATCAAAAAAATTCAAACCTTATGCCTTTTTCATAGGAAATTTCATTATCTACAACTTTACAGAAGAAAGTTTTTCCAAATTCCAAACAGAAACTGACCGAAATCCACAAACAAACGATTTTACAGGCTATAATCAAATTTCAGTCAAGAAATGGGCCCACAGAATGTTTAACATGTTTTAAACAACTTTTGTAACAAAAATACTCTTCCTCCTCATATATTCATATATCCCACATTCATTGTAAAAATATCACCATTATTATATTATTAAAATATAATAATATATTTAAATGAATTATTTTATCAGAAAAGATAAAATATCTATTTTTCAACAATTGTCACATTAAAATTTTTCTCCATCTATATCCACATGAAATGAATATTTTCCTTATCATGTAAATCAATAATTAATTATTCACAAATAATATTACAGAATCACAACATCGACAAACAGTGCAGGTTCCAGTAAAAGGGCTTTCCAATAAGGATTTCTTCTTCTTGGCGCCGCAATTAGGTGACCAAACCTCTCATTAGATGTAACTTTCTAGACATTGCCAATAATGTTATCTAATAATATTATTCAAATAATATGAATTATTGATCCGATAATGAAAATATTGTGAAGAACAATTATCAAACAACAATAATATAAAATATCAATGTAGCAATTATTGAATCAATAAAATAAAATATTGAACAAGAATTCATTTGTAATAATTATTGAGTAATGTCTTCCTATGTAAGAATCAATAATTGCAATAAATAAGCGTATCATCTTTTGTGTTTTAACTACCGGTATTCCAACAAGATAATAAAGAATAACTACTGTTATTAATAAAGAATAACTACGCTGAATTATTTATAAACAACTTATATTTGTCGTTTTCTTCATCCAATCGCTTTTCGTTATGGGACTCACACACAAGGTCGCTACCGCCGCATTTAATATTCCCCGACAAGTAAGAATATTTCACCACCAAACTAATATTCTCCGATAAAAATGAATATTTTATAACCACTTGCATATTTGAAATATTTGTGCATTTTACCCATAACTAACCACATTAATTAAATCAACCCTTACTATTTCAAAATAATAAATAGAGAAAATTTAATTTTATTTATAATAAAAGGTCTTACATAAATAAAATTAATTTTCACAATAAAAAATGCAAGCCCATAGCCCGCAGGCCGAAGGTGTTTTGTACCTATTTTTGATATTTTTTTGGGCTCAAAAACTACGACCCAAAGCCCGCTTTTTACGAGCGGACCAGCCCGACCAGCGGGCTTTAGGCCCGTTTGCCAGGTCTAGCTACTCCCTACTTTTGAAAATGCTCTGACGCTGTATACACAAAAGTCAAAATTCACCATCATAAATTTGTCCGCAAGACTCAAGTGTGTTAAAAAGTTGAGAACCTAAAGGGCATTTTAACTGTATATCCTCAGAGTGGAAATCTGCATTTAAAATTATGGCACTTTCTAACAAATCCATGAAACATATGGCATGCCTACGATTTTAAAGTTTGTTGATTGATATTTTCACACAATCATTGCATAAATAACAAGTGGATTCATCCCAATTTTTGCAAGAGATAACTTTGTGAAAAAACAATTCCCATAATATTTTTAATGACATTAGTACATTAATAAATATAGCAAATTATTCACAGAAAGAATGCCTCTCCAAACACACCAGGCAGGCAAGACAGCAAAACCCATGTATAACATGAACCAATGCAACAGTTTTCTTTGAAACCGCAATGACAACTGCACCAATTGAGATTTAAAGGGGGAGAAAAATAAGACTGATATGATAGATGACATTAAACCTGACAAGTTTAACAATGACTACAACACAACAAACTCAAAGTCGATGGAAATTTACATAGTTTTGGAGCTAATACTCCCAATGAGTACGCGACCAGACCAAACAGTTGTGTTTCTTCTCTACCCCTACAAGAAGACATGGATTTCTAAAACCAGGTCCTCACCTCAGGTAAAAGGTCCTGATTGCGTATTCTGCACAATAGCAGAACATTGTGATAAATACCAAACAGGTAATTCTACATTATTATTCCTGTAGGTAAAATTAATTTAATGTCCAGAAACAGGGAATCTACCAGATTGTGCAGTGCTTGGTTATGACTGATCTTCGTCAGATCGATATCGTGTCAAACGTCGACGTCTTCTTGGGACTGGAGATGCATCTTCATTCGTATCACTTAATATATTCACGTCCAGGTCATCATCATCATCGTCGTGCGCTCCAAGCAAATTCCGACCCCACAAGAACCGACGTCCAGGAACGGCCCCTGTAGAGCGTCGATGTCTGGTTGAAGAAGCCCTAGACCTCCCAGCCCTTCGCTCAGCAGCTGGATCCATTGAGCCTAGCATCTGAAACAAGAAAAAAGTAGTGAACCATGGTCCATCACGTTCAGCTGAACCCCTTACCCTTTCACCAGATGCTCCATCTCCATTTTCAATTACATAGTCCCCAAGCACAATAGCTCCTGGCATGGCTGTACGAATGGCACTGACAATATCACCATAATCTCTCTGGTGCTCAAGGTGCCGCCATGCTCGTTCTCTTGAAGGGTCAATGTCAGAAGGTCGTGCTGATGGGTGAACTCTCCTGGCATGCCTACGCAATTCTCTGTAGCTACCACTGAATGAGCATGATTCACGAGAGCAACTTCGAGACTTTGAGTTGAGATATTTTCTGACCTCTTCAACCACCTCCCAGCCAAGTACATTTCCACGGCATAAAGGGCATCTCAAACTTGATCTTGCATCTGAAGAATTCTCATCATTCATTTCTGCAGGATCAACCCTTTCAGATACCTCAGAATCTCCGATTTCCAGATTTACTTCTTGCATATCAAAGTGCCTACTAGCAGCATGGATGCTATTCTCATCCAGTCCTCCAGGCAATTCCACAGAATCTATAGTGTCATTTCTAATTAGATTGTTTAAATGAACTTCGGTAGAATCACTTGCAGTTCTAAAACCAGAGTTCCTCTCTGAAGGAATGAAAGATCTATGCTGGCTTCTGGGTGACAATCTGGGTGGTGAGGGGCTGTTTTTGTTGTCTGCTCTCAGTTTTTTGAAACGGTCCAAGCAATTTGAATGCCTGTAACTTGTGTCACAAATGTAAGATCTGCACCCCTTATCGTGCGAACTGCACAAGAGAAGAACAGCATTGTGTGGGTGATCCATGCAAATGGGGCATGATGTGTCATCCCATTCCTTGTGGAGGGCGCTATTATCTGCATCATTTGATAAGCTTCGTTTTCTACTAGCCATCTACGTTCACTGTAGTATGTTACTCAAATATCAAAATGATCAGAACAGTAGTATTAGTCCAGCAGAGAATGGAACAATGAACTGAATGCGTATTAAAATATTAAAAAATAACTTTTTAGTGTACCAATGGACACAGGAGAATCCTCAAATTAAACCTGGCTTCTCCATTAGTAATGAGAAGCGAAATTACTCAATGAACCAACAGTCTAGACAAACTAACTAACTACATCCTGATGCTTAGAATAATGTTACAAAACCATCTCACTAATCCATTGTTTTATGTGAGAGAGAAAGGGGTATTTGACATTTAGGTGGAATGTAGTCTGTCAGTGTGTCTTTTCTTTTCTTTCCTTTCTATGTTTCGTTTTTAAGATCAATAATCTGAAATGTCATTACAATTCATTTTGTAATTATCCCTTAAACCAAGTTCCAAAGAGTAATGTACGATAATTAAATTAGTAAAATACAATCACGGCCAATTGCAATTACCATCTATTTAATGTATTTTGTTCAGAAGACACCATAATCCTACAGGTTTCTTAAAAATTATCACTATCACCCAATCGCCCATGCCAGCACACGTAACTGAAATTGGAAAACAATGAAAGAGGAGAGAGAGAGAGAGAGAGAAAGAAAAAAAAAGAGGGGGAGAGAGGAAAGTAAAGGAAGGAACCCCGTACATTAGACTAAGATTCATTAACAAAGTCGAATATATTTCCTAATTGAACACGTCTACCAGCCAAATTCTATAACCATTTTAAAATGAAATTTAACATTCTGAGATTCACACATTCTCCAGCTAAATATTGAAATGAAACACAGAAATGCGTGCATGCCACACATCTGAAAAAGTAAAGTTGACTATTCACAGGGAAGAATGAACACTCAAAAAGAACTGCTTCATCTTTAGAATTACCAAAATCCAAGAAACTTCTCAATAACTGGCCAACATTAGCATCAAAAGGATAATGAATAGAGACCTAAAGGCTATGTTTGTTTGCAAAGATTATACTTGGGATAGGACTATTAATCCCAAGTGTCTTGTTTGTTTTCAAATTTAGACTTGGGACTATTAGTCTCAAGATTATAAAATGGCTTAATAATCTTGACATTATAATTATAATCCTGGGATTATAATCCTAGGATTAATAGTCTTGGGATTATAATCCTTGTAAACAAACATAGCCAAAGAGTACACATAGTTTTAAGAAATAGCAAGCCAATTTAATAAAAGAGTAATGCCATGTATAATGCAAATGTATAGCAAAGTTATTCCTATAGAGACTACAAACAAATCTAATTCTAAATAAACCAACCAAAACCCAGAGGTGAGAAGATTGAATACACCAAAAAAGTAACACCAGCAACTAAAGACCAATTGAAACCATGATACTGGAGCCTTACCACCCAAAAAGGTGAGTTCTGACAACCAAATATTTCTAGACTAAATTCAAGAAAAAACTTCCACAATACAAACACATCAACATACTCTAGATTGGGAAGGGAAAAAAATAACCGTAAATTTTTTTCAACAAAAACTACAACTGTTGAAGCTACAGATACCACCTCTTGTGTTCCAAGATCTCCGTTGACAAATAATTTCTTCTAAATCACTCAATGATTGCAGAAGCCATTATCACCATGCAGTAAAGGAAACAGCCTTAACAATCAAACATTTATAGCCTCATATAACATATTTCACTAGTTTAATGTACCCTTTTGAGAAACCAAAATCTTATCATCGGATTAACTGTCAAGTGAAGGAAAGCCCAAAGTCTCAATGTTAGAGACATAAGGTTAAGTTGAGTTACCTTCATTATCTGTAAGGGATGCAAGAAGCTGCGTCAGCTAATAAATCATTGTTACCATAGCCTAATAAATTGTTGACTAATGTTAACCCATATTTTCTGACAAGCACGTAGAAACAAACAACTATACAGCCTGCACTCTCAGCAACCCAACGGAAACATGAGAAAAACAATACCTACACCACGAAAGAACAGTCTATCTACCAAAAATTCAATAAAGGCAGTCACATTCAATAAGTCAATAATTAACAAGATACTAAAAGTATCAATAACAACTGCTTTGATTAAATGTCCAGCAATTTTAATTCTTGCTTTAACCTATGTTACTCGGACTCTTCACTTTGCTCTAAGAACCCATATCCGACACTTGATACTGGACAAGTTTATGGGTACTGGATACTTTATTTTAGTGTTAAAAATGGGTAAAATTGATGAGTACATGTGGTAGACTCTTCAAAATACCGTGTCCACCCATTCCGTATAACATAGGTTTTAACCTATCATCACCACAAAAGACACAAAAGGAACCATGTACTGACCTCATAGATCATTCACTAAAAGTGAGACTAAACATTTCGATTAAACTTTCATTCGCATATAAGGGATAAGTCTAGAAGCACATAAGCGTAATCAATTTACACAAACACTCACCAAGAGAAGGTAATCTCAGAATAATTCCCAACTAGGAGCTTCTGAATTTTGATGACACTGATCAGGGTTAGCACATAACAAAAACAGAATCCTTATGCAACCTTATAGTATATCCAAATGCAAGTCCACAATGCTCCAAAGCATCAAAAAGACAATCGAGTAAAGCACAGTCCTAGAATCTTGAACGAATAAAGCCTTGAACAAGTATTTATAGATTCTATCTTTTGTCAGTCACCAACGAGTCTTAAAACCTGCACTTGTACCGTAGAATAGAAGCGATAGTCATGCACATAGTACCTCAATCCAGAAATCCACTACTACATATATCACAGAAATTTTTTCAGATTAGTCAACTTTATCTCAGAAGGATATGTTGTGCAAGGGTTCATATATTACGAGAAGATTATTGCAGCTAGGACTTGATAAGCATAAGTAAAAGCAGAATTCAAAGCAACAAAATGACGTCTGTCACCACCCAAAAAATAGCCACTCAAAACTACAAATCAGAAGGAACACAAAGATATTATACAAACATTTCTGAGTAAAGATCAAAGTACACACTTAAGTGACATTCATTATTAGAATATTATTCCCAAAAGAAGATGCAAAATCTCCTAATCTTGCACAATATGCTTGTAAAAACCATAAAAACAGTAAAATATCAAAAACTATCTGCTGTGACACGGAATAGTTATTCGGTACAGATACTACTGTAAATGCTTACACAGTTCTCTGCTTATGTCTTTTACCACTGGTACAGAGTTCTAACAGACGAATTGTATTATTTGTATATAAATACATAGTAAATAACCTTTACTACAAAAACTATTGATTTGCAAGTGATGAGAATCCAATCACATTAAGAACCCTACAATGATGTCTTGCCTCTACAACGACAAATAAAATTGGAAGTCTTAAAAGGGTAAATCAGGACAAATCTTATCCTGTCTAATTTAACTTTGTGAAAATGTTGACTTAAAAAAAGATCATAACATGATTTGAAAAGAAATATATAAAAGGACTGCAATTATGCTAAAATTTCAAAAGCTCTTTTTGTTCATTCAAACAGATATATAGAAACTAAGATCAGATAAACACAAACAAAAATTATTCAACCTAGCCGCTAAGGCGCTAACCAATAACCCTAACCCTAGTTCAACCTTTATCCACACATAAGATCAAAAAGATCATTCCTTTTATTAGGGAATCAATGAATGATTACATATACATGTTCACATATGTCATAATCAAAATAATTGGATCAATAAAGATGAATATTATTTCACAATATTCATAAACCCAATATGAGAATTAAGAAATTGAAGTCACGAAATTACAAGAATTTTTGTTCTTCACCCTCTGTCTCTACGAGATTGATTGAGGAAGAATTGCTGACCGAATAAATTATAAACATTTGTGTGAAAATCTGAGGTAGCGTCCGATGACAGAGGGTTGAATAAATAGAGAACAACGTTTTCTAGTTAGAAGGAAAAATATTTATTATATGTCATTACTATATAGAGAGAGAGAGATAGGGGTTAAATATTTTTACATCACTGATAAACTTATAAATATCTAATTATATTTTTTTTAACCTTTAACTAATTTAATTTTTATTTTTTAACAAAACGTTACAAAAAATTATTAAATTAATTTAACTAAATATATGAGAGCGTATAAATATGAAATATAAATTTCACTTAATCATGATTTGACAATTTAACTTTTGATGATGTGCTTTATTAATTCGTTTATAAAAAAATACTAGTTAATCAAAGCAAAAAAAACAAATTATTTCTCATCTCTCTACCCCCATCGGACAAACTTAAATCCCACAAAATTTTCATCTTCCATTTTTATATTTTCAAAATGGAGAGAAAATTAAGCATAATTTATTTAAATATAAGCATTAATTAAGCAAAATAAAGAAATTAATTATATTTTTAACCTCTATTCAACGTACAAAAAAATGGTCAAAGAATATAAAAAAATTCATACTTAGCGTTCAAGAGTATTTTTGATAATTATTTCGGCCGCAATATTAAACTGCGGGTAGTTACATATTAAATTGCGGATTGGAGATCTTCTTTACCGTTCAATTCGCAGATACACAATTGAAATTTGTTGTAAGAATAAAGTTATCATTGACTATGAATCAGTTCGCACACACGTATATAGGGATGTTCAAAATAACCTGTTTTTTTGATTTTTCGGAATGGACCGAACCGGTCGGTTCAGTATAAAAAAGAATCGGTCCAATTCGATAAAAAAAAACGTTATATACCGGTTTTCTAATTTTTATGGTTCGATTTTACCGAACCGGACCGGTATATACCGATTTTCTAATTTGTTATTATTATTAATAACTTAATAATAATTATAATAATAATATTAATAAAAAATAATAATAACAACAACAAAATAATAATAATAAAATAATACTAAAAATATTAAAATAATAATTAAATTAATTTTCGGTGGCAGAAGATCAACCCATAATCCTGCATCACGGTTCAATATCTTTGGTTCAATAGAATCTGGGGTATAGGTTCATGAAATTGCTACTATCTCGATTATTGGTTTGGGTTTCTATTCTAGTAGGTCCGATCCGATTTTTTACCGATGAATACCCCTACACGTATATGTGACGCCCCCAAAATAGGTATACATCACCCGTCTTGAGTCGCCAAATACATGATATTAAATTCAAATACAACTTGATTATACAATTCGTGTAAAATATACTTACAAAATACATCTTTGTGAGTTTTAATACAAATATTGTCATCTAGACAATATCCACACTCAATTTAGTCCTCATTATATTTATTATCACACTATTTAATAGAATAGTGAGGACTACTAAGACACCATCTCGGACCATCACTTCGTTCCCTGACTAGTCCCGGCTACGTTCTAATTTCTTGAAGAGAACAGTGAAAAAAAGAGTGAGCTCAACTAGCCCAGTAAGAAATATTATGACTAAGATAATGCAGAATAAATTATCATTAGTCCTCAACAGTGTTAAACTGATAAAATACAATAGACATCAAGTTTAACTGCAGCGGATAATGTAATCCATTAAAAGAGTCAAGTAGAGAATAAAATCTACTATCTTTTATGATTTAAAAAGGCTTTTCATCACTTTTATCGCTGAGACTCAGCTTAATAAATAATCCACATCATCCCTACACTACGACCAAGGATATTCATTAGGGTCACGACCACAAATTATCCATGCACTACGGACCAATGATATTTGTGTATTCATCAATGGTCACGATAATGCCAACAACTGTCCATAAATGCACTTCGGGCCAATGAGGACTTTTACCACATCATTTGTAACATTACTACCATGATTACAATCGAATAATCCCCTCGGTCATAATCATACCAAGTCCATCTACGCACTACAAAGCCACAGATGACTTTCAAAAATAATATAAACATGAGGATGATGACAATGATATAAGAATTCAATAAAATAAGTTCAAGAATTAATTTATTCAGAACTAATAACGTCCAAATTGTCAACATGATACTTCTTTTGTAAAGTAAAATTTAAGAATGCTCGAGAAGAATATTTTCATGAAAAGATCTTTAGATGAAGCACAAATATCAAGAATATTCCACTAATTTCATGGAGTGTAGAAGTCAAAACTTTAACCAACCGAGTATAATAAAGAATGGAATAACAAAAGAAATCACCATGCATGCAGATTCAGATAGTATGAGCGAGGTTATTCCATCGTAATAATAAATAACGAATCCGTGTCAAAAGCGTAATACGCACCGACAAGATATTCCAACAGAATAATAAAGAATGGAATACAACAGAAATCACCATGCATGGGGTACTTCGCATAGACAGATTATTCCAACAGAATACTAAATGACGGAACTAGGTCAAGTGAAATTCACACCAACAGGATGTTCCAAATGTAATAATAAAGACGGAACCGTGTCCCATGAAAAAGCATGTACATGATATTCTAATGTAATAATAAAGAATGGAATATGTAAGAATTTCACCAAGTATAGGGTATTCACGATACAAAAGTTATTCCAATGTAATAATAAAGATGGAATAATAGAAGTTCTCTTCATGAATACAAAAGAAATAATACCCCTTACCGTAGTAAAAGAAACTTGATATCTGAGAGAAGTGAAGTAATAGAATACTTTTTCTTCTTTCTCTCTATAGTTTTCTCTCAGAGTTTCAAATTGAATTCGTAAGAAATAATGAAGGAATGAGCTTCTATTTATAGAAGAATAGAATGAATAGTAACCAATCCATGAATCGGTCCGATTGATTTACTTTAATCGGACTATCCATATTTAAAGCAAAATCTTTTAAATAAAATATAATATATTCTATTTATAATCTAATAAAACGAATAACTTTTTAAAAAGATTTTACTATGCAAG
Organism: Panax ginseng; assembly: GCA_020205605.1. Taxonomy (NCBI): domain Eukaryota; kingdom Viridiplantae; phylum Streptophyta; class Magnoliopsida; order Apiales; family Araliaceae; genus Panax; species Panax ginseng. Next base: position 2,567,684 of record CM035130.1, on the reverse strand, counting down.
CACTATGCATAATGAAATATAATATATTCTAATTATTGTCTAATAAAATGTATAACTTTATAAAAGTATTCTATTTTATATAAAAAGATTTTACTATTAGCCAAATAAAACTAATAACTTTATAAAAGTATTTTGTTTTATATAAAAGTTTTTTTCTGCTTTTATTACGTTAATAATCTGAATAAAACAAAACGTCATCATCATTGTTATTCTTCACACTATTAATCGACTGTGTCGTTCCTGGGAAAGAGGGGCTTTCCAATAAGGATTTCTCCCTATCGCCGCAATTAAGTTACCAAACCTCTCCTCGATGTAACTTCTAGACATCGTTAATAATGCAAATAATAATATTAACAACTTCGTCATCTTAATTATTGATTTAATAACATATAAAATATCGACAATAATTGAATCAAACCGAGTGACTTCTCACATAAGATTAATAATCAATACCGTGCGCTACTACGCAACTACGCCAGACATATTCTTTTTTTTACTACCGAGTAGTTCAACAAAGATCAACGGTAAAACTTTCGTAGTTATTTTCATAAAAATATTTTTGTCGTTTTCTCAATTCAACAATAATTACATTGTGGGGTCCACCAATGATTGTGCCGCTGCATTTAATATTCCCCACCAATCAAATATTATATAATAACTTCATGATTTTGCAAAATTTATAAATATTACCCACAACACATTATATCAAATTTATTCCATAATGTTCAAAAATGATATTTATAGAAAATTTATTTTTATTCATAAAAGTTGGGGTCTTCTAATCTCCCCTTCTTATGAAATTTTTCGCCCTCGAAATTAGTGTATACGACTGACAGTATGTCAAGAGGTAAGGATACCTTGATTTCATTTTGATTCTAACTCCTGTGTCATTTTTCCTTAACATCGTGGTTCCTCCATAACACTTTGACTTGAGTTATAACCTTGGAGCGTAGAATATGTTCCTTCTTATCCAAGATTTGAATAGGAACCTCTTCATACGTTAAATCTTCCGCTATTTCGTCTGATTCTAACTCAATAATATGGTTCGGGTCTTTCACATATTTACGTAACATGGATATATGAAAAACGTTATGAACACGAGATATACTTGGCGGTAAAACAAGTCTATAGGCTACAGTCCCTACTTGATTGAGGATTAAAAATGGGCCAATGAATCGAGGATTGAACTTTTCTCTCTTTCCAAATCTCGTAACTCCTTTCCATGGAGCAACACGTAACAACACATGATCTCCAATATCGAATTCCACGTCCTTTCGATGAAGATCAGCATAACTCTTTTGTCGGTCTTGTGAGATTTTTATACGTTGTCAGATTGTTTGAATCTTTTTCGTAGTCATACGCATTCAACTCCGGCCCCAACAACGTTGCTTCACCCACCTCATCCCAAAGATCTTGGAGAATCGACACTTTCTTCCATATAACGCCTCAAATGGAGCCATGCCAATACTTGCTTGATAATCGCGTTGTTGTAGGAAAACTCCACCAATGGTAAGAACTTGTCCCAACTTCCCTTGAAGTCAAGGACACAAAGTCTTAATAAATCTTCAAGAGTTTGAATAGTCTTCTTTCGATTGTCCGTCCGTCTCGAGGATGATGTTCGAACTAAATCGTAAATCTGCGCCCATAGCTTTTTCCAAACTAACCCAAAATCGTGAAGTGAATCTTGGGTCTCGATCAAAACTATGGATCTTTGGCATACCATGCGATCTTACAATCTCGTTTATGTACATACTGAAGCAAGACGCTCAAGTGTATAAGTTTCTCGTATTGGTAAGAAATGAGTAGACTTGGTCAATCTATCAACAATGACCCAAATTGCATCTATGCCTTGAGAAACCTTGGGAAGACCAAAGAACAAAATCCATAGTAATGTGCTCCCACTTCCATTCCGGAATTTCAAGTGGTTGTAATGGACCTTTTGGTACTTGATGCCCGCTTTTGACTCGTTGACAAGTTAGACATCTTGAGATAAACAAATATTATCTCTCTGTTCATATTGTTTCACCAAAATGTATGATTTAAGATCACGATACATTTTGGTACTCCTGTGATGGATTGTAAAGCTATTCTGCTTTTGCGCCTCCATCATGATTTTATACTTTAAATAAGGGTCGTTAAACACAAAGTCCGGAGTTGACTCAAGTATTCCTTCTTCATCGACTCTCGCTTCCTAAGATAAGACCTTCTTGTACTTTTTTCCTCATACGCATCGCCTCCGTGTCCGTAGCTTGAGCGCTTTTAACTTTATCGATTAAAATCGGTTCTACTCGTGATATTCGCCATCATCACATGGGTCCTCGAGTCTTTAATTCTATCTCCATCCTTTGCAAGTCATACAAGATGGGTCTTTGCGTTGACAATATCGCACTTGTACCGCGATATGATCTTCTACTCAATGCGTCAGCTACCACGTTTGCTTTTCCAAGATGGTATTGGATGGTATGATCATAATCTTTCAACAGTTCAAGCCAACGTCGTTGTCGCATGTTGAGTTCCTTTTGAGTGAAGAAATATTTGAGGCTTTTATGATCCGTAAAGATCTCCATTTTTTCCCCATACAAGTAATGCCTCCAAATTTTAAGTGCGAAGACAACAGCTGCTAACTCTAGATCATGAGTAGGATAATTCCTCTCATATTCTTTGAGTTGTCGAGAGGCATAGGCTATGACTTTCCCATGTTACATGAGAACACATCCTAACCCCTTGCCTAAAGCATCACTGTAGATGACAAATCCCTCAGAGCCAGATGGTATTGTCGTAACAGTCTTTAAATGAGTCTTCTTTTGAGTTCTTGAAAACTCTTCTCACATTCTTCGCTCCAACCGAATTTTGTATCTTTCCGAGTCATTTGAGTTAAGGGAGTAGCGATTCGAGAAAACCCTTCTACTTAATCTCCGATAATAACCAACTAAAGACGAGAAATCTACGACTTTATCCATCGATTTAGGTTGCTCCCAAACTTTGAATGGCTTCAATCTTTGCGGGTCAACAGATATTCCATGACTTGATACCACGTGCCCAAGGAATGCTACTTCTCAAACCGTAACTCGCGATTTCTTTAACTTGGCATAAATCTTATATTCACGAAGCTTTTGGAGTATCAACCTCAAGTGTTGCTCATGATCTTCACGGCTTTTGGAATAAATAAGGATGTCATCAATAAAGACGACCACAAAGTGATCCAAATATTCCTTGAATACTCGGTTCATCATATACATGAAGGCGTTAGGAGCATTAGTTAATCTAAAAGACATGACTAGAATTCATAATGCCCATACCGAAGTTCCGAAAGCCGCTTTTGGAATGTCATCGGTTCTAATCTTCAATTAGTGATATCCTAACGAAGATCAATCTTTGAAAAAGAATTTCGCCGCCAGAACCGGGTCAAACAGTCATCAATACGTGGCAATGGGTACCTATTTTTATGGTGACATGATTCAACTCCCGATAATCAATACAAAGTCGATACTCCCATCTTTCTTCTTCACGAATAGAACAGAGCACCCCAAGGAGAAGTACTAGGACGAATAAAGTCAATGTCTAACAATTCTTGCAGTTGGGTCTTTAACTCCTGAAGTTCAATAGAGCTATTCAGATGGGGCTTTGGAAATAGGTTTTGTACCAAGTTCAAGGTCGATACAAAATTCAATTTCACGCTCTGGGGTAGGCCAGAAGTTCTTTGTGGAATACGTCAGGAAATTCATTAATAATAGAAATATCATTCAAAACTGACGTATTTTTGTTTAGATCCGTGACATGAGCTAAGAAAGCTTGACATCCGTTTTTTAATAAATAAATAGCTTTATGGCTTGAGATGACAATGATTGATTTTAATGGTTTGGTTGCTTGAATTCGCATAATAGGTTGATTAGGAATATGAAAGCTAACAACCTTACGAAAATAATCAATTTTTGCATGATGAGTAGTTAACCAATCAATCCCTAAAATTACGTCAAATGCAAGTATTTTCAATGAAATAAGGTCGACAGGTAATGTGAGGGTACCGATTTGAACCAAATAAGACTTATAAATAGTGGATGTAATGAAGGTTTCTCCCAACGGAGTTTCAACAGTTAAGTCAAAGTCTAATTTCTCCGGAGTCAAATTTAAACGTTGAGCGCAAGTAGGAGAAATAAAAGAATGGGTAGAACTGGTATCAAATAAGGTATATATTTCACTAGAATTTATGATAAGCTTACCCGTGATGACTTCATTCGGGTTCCTTGCTTTCTGGGAGGTCACGACAAACGCACTCCCTTGAACTACCGGTTTTGTCTTGTCTTCAGACTACCACGCCTCCATCCTGTGGACTTGTCTTCTTTGTGCACCACAAAAATCGGGCCAGTGTCATTCTCTTCCACAATTGTAACATGCTTTGGAGGCATCACACGCTTTGACCGATGTGTCCCTCCCTCCACATTTGAAGCATATGACAGTGGTCGTTCTCCTTCCTTAACGACAGTCTTCGGCGTCGACGATCTTTCCATCATTGTTGAATCTTCTTTTCTTGAAATGTCCATTCTTATTGTTTTGGCCATTATTACCACCGAAGTGGTTACCATTTCTGGCATGTTGATTCCCTCCACGGTTATTGTCACCGCTTCGATAAATGCTATCACTGGTATTATCATTTTGCCGGCTGCTCTCTTTTGGTTGGGTTGACTCATTATCGCGCTCCAATTAATGAGCCCTATTAACAACACCTGAATACAAACACAGTTTATGAGAGATAAGATATTGACGTATCTCCTGTTTCAAACCTCTTAGAAACATTCGCGTTATTCTCTCCTCATTATCAACCAAATAGGACGCAAACCGGGATAGCTTGGCAAACTTGGCTTCGTACTGTGACACGGTCATGTTGTTTTGTTCCAGTTTAATGAACTCTACCTCTTTCATGTGACGAATACTTTCGGGAAATTAGTTTAACTAAATATATAAGAACGTATAAATATGAAATATAAACTCCACTTTAATCATGATTTGACAATTTAACTCTTGATGTTGTGCTTTATTAATTCGTTTATAAATAAATACTAGTTAATCAAAGCAAAAAAAAAAAATTTATTTCTCATCTCTCTACCCCATCGGACAAACTTAAATCCCATAAAATTTTCATCTTCCATTTTTATATTTTCAAAATGGAGAGAAGATTAAGCATAATCTATTTAAATATAAGCATTAATTAAGCAAAATAAAGAAACTAATTATATTTTTAACCTCTATTCAACGTACAAAAAAATGGTCAAAGAATATGAAAAAATCATACTTAGCGTTCAAGAGTATTTTTGATAATTATCTCGGCCGCAATATTACACTGCGGGTAGTTACATATTAAATTGCGGATTGGAGATCTTCCTTACCGTTCAATTCGCAGATACACAATTGAAATTTGTTGTAAGAATAAAGTTATCATTGACTATGAATCAGTTCAAATAGGTTGTAAAACAACCTATTTTTTTGATTTTTCGAAACGGACCGAACCGGACGGTTCAGTATAAAAAAGAACCGGTCCGGTTCGGTAAAAAAATGGTATATACCGGTTTTCTAATTTTTATGGTTCGATTTTACCGAACCGGACCGGTATATATCGGTTTTTTAATTTGTTATTATTATTAATAATTTAATAATAATAAAATAATGATTAAATAATAAAAATAATAATAATATTATTATTAATAATAATAAATATATTAATAAAAATAATAATAATAACAACAAAATAATAATAATAAAATAATAATAAAAATAGTAAAATAATAATTAAATTAATTTTTAAAAACCCTCGGCATCACGGTTTCAAGATAATTGGTTCAACCTAAGATGCAGATGGGTTCATGAAATTGGCTACTATCTCCAGATTCGGTTCGGTTCTATTCATTGGTATTCGATCTGATTTTTTACCGATGAACACCCCTACATGTATATGTGACGCCCCCAAAATAGGTATACATCACCCATATTGAGTCGCCAAATACATGATACTAAATTCAAATACAACTTGATTATACAACAGTCGTGTAAAATACGACAAAATACATGCCGTGAGTTTTAATACAAATATTGTCATCTAGTCCACACTCAATTTAGTCCTCATTACATTTATTATCACACTATTTAACAGAATAGTGAGGACTACTAAGACACCATCTCGGACCATCACCCGCTCCTCGACTGGGTTCCTGCCACGCTTCCTCATTTTTTCTCAAGAAATAAAGTGAAATAAAGGGTGAGCTCAACTAGCCCCAAGAAGAAATATTATGACTAAGATAATGCAGAATAAATTATCATTAGTCCTCAACAGATGTTAAACCGATAAAATACAATAGACATCAAGTTTAATCGCAATGTAACATGCAATCCATTAAAAGAGTCAGTGAGAGAATAAAATCTACTATCTTTTATGATTTAAAAGGTTTTTCATCACTTTTATCATTTGAGACTTAGCTTAATAAATAATCCACACCATCCCTACACTACTACCAAGGATATTCATTTAGGTCACGATCACAAATTATCCACGCACTACGCCAATGATATTTGTGTATTCATCAATGGTTATGATCATGCCAACAATCGGCCCATCAATGCACTTCGGGCCAATGAGAACTTTACCACATCATTTGTAACATTACGGCCATGATTACAATCGAATAATCCCTCGGTCATAATCATACCGAGTCCATCTACGCACTATGTGTCACAGATGACTTTCAAAAATAATATAAAACATGAGGATGATGACAATGATATAAGAATTCAATAAAATAAGTTCAAGAATTAATTTATTCAGAACTAATAACGCCCAAATTGTCAACATGATACTTCTTTGTAAAGTAAAATTTAAGAATGCTCGAGAAGAATATTTTCATGAAAAGATACTTTAGATGTAAGCTTAAATATCAAGAATATTCCACTAATTTCATGGAGTGTAGAAGTCAAAACTTTAACCAACCGAGTATAATAAAGAATGGAATAACAAAAGAAATCACCATGCACGCAGATGCCAGATGACAGCAAAGTTATTCCATCGTAATAATAAATAATCGGAACCAGTCAAAGCGTAATACGCGACCGACAAGAGATATTCCAATGTAATAATAAAGAATGGAATACAAATGTAAATCACCATGCATGGGGTACTTCGCGTGATGATAAAAGTTATTCCAATGTAATACTAAATGATTTTAACTAGGTCAAGTGAAATTCACACCAACAGGATGTTCCAATGAGTAATAATAAAGACGGAACTGTGTCCGGCGAAAAAGCATGCATGAGGATATTCTAATGTAATAATAAAGAATGGAATACGTAAGAATTTCACCAAGTATAGGTAACCCACGATACAAAGTTATTCCAAATAATAATAATAAAGATGGAATAATAGAAGTTTCTTCATGAATACAAAAGAAATAATACCCTTACGTAGTAAAAGAAACTTGAGCCCATTTATTGTGTCAACTTTATTTAATTATATTGGACCGGGTCGGTTCGTTGGATTAACCCATTTGGTCATTTAATATCTATTACTTTGACTTGTAATGATGATATAGTATGACAGTTGACCAAGATATCTGTCATGCATTAATGTGGATGGGATTAGAATGCCACATGCGGCGGCAAAACAAAGGGCCACAAGAAGCAAAGTGGATAAACTCCATGTAGTCGGTCGAACCCATCAAATCAGGGGGATATGTCAGGTGGTAGTGGGCGGCACAGTAATCCAGGCAAAGATATTATTTCTTAGTGAGTAAGTCTTCACAAGGAGGTACGTTTTATTCATATATTCACATTCACACAACATATAGATAATACTTACTCTCAATACACTAAATTCTATCATCCTCTTGAGTTAACTTTATGAACAGACATACTTACTCTCACGCCTGAGCTATCCCCCGGCGGTTCGGCCGTCAAGCTTGTGGTGTTTGTCATGTTTATCGTAAGGTGATCGGGGACGTCTTTTCGTGATTGGGGACGTGGAGAAAGATCTTTGCGCGTTAACATTGGCGCTAGAAGGAGGGGTTGTTTGAGCAGAAATGGATCTGGTCAAGTCGTAGAAGTTGGTGAAAAAACTTATGTTTAACCACCAAGAGTCCGGCCAAGAAGCCTTTGATAAAGTCAAGGCTATATCGTAGTGGAAAGAAGCCATGAGTAGCCTCAAACGTCCTTCTTTAGATCGGTCCAATTGATACGGATCGGGACAAACCGATGGAGACCGGAAGAAGATTGAAGGACACAAAGACCGCCATCGTGAAGGCGGGTCGAAAAGGTATAACAATTGGAGGCGGGGTGGAGGACGTCGTCCGCTCCCCTGTAGAGAGTAGAATAGACTTTACGGTATTTCAACGCCGATAGGTCGTTATCTTAGATCGAGATCAAAATCAACCTATTTTCGAGCCACCACGAGATAACATCAAGCCCGGAAAGGAAATCCTCATAGTATATTGCGACTACCATCAAGCGTCGGGACATGAGACGAACGATTGTGCGGTTTAAAAGAGTTCATTGAGAGAAAGGTACAAGGTGGAACTTTAGTTCAATATGTGGTCGCTCAACTAATCGAAGAGACCGAGAGTACTGCCCGTAAGAAATCAAACTAATCACCAACGTTGCAAATTCCGGATCACTGTCAGAAGGCATGTGATAGATGTCATCACTAGGGGTACTTTCGCAAGTTTCGCTGGAAAGAAGTTACCGGGTTATTTGGATTCGGGCCATGTTTCGGTATGTACCTTCCCAAGATCGATAGACCTTATCCGAATACGGTAATCTCTTTCATCGATGAAGATTACCTTCTGAAATTATCGAACCTCATGAGGATCATTGGTACTTATCGCATAAGTGGGTTTGGCAGATATGAAAAGGATGATGGTAGATAACGGATCGTCTGTAGACATCTTGTATGCCCACGCTTATCAAAGGATGAATTTGGATGGGCGAAAGATGGAAATTGGACAGAAGCTCCTCTTTATGGTTTCAAAGAATGATCCGGTTAAAGTCATTTGGAACCATTGAAGTTTCCAAATATATTCGGGACGCCCTCGCAGTAGTACAAGTTATTTGTAAATTTTATGTTGTGCATATATAGATTTCGCTTATAATGCTATTTTGGGGAGACTCTACTTTAATTGCTCGCAAGTCGTAACATCAATTCCTCATTTTAAAATCAAATTCCCTACTACCATGGGGTTGGTGAGGTCAAAGGAGATTTGGATCTGCTAGGAGGTGTTGCAGAAATGTCATGTTATTTCTTCTGGAGTGGGGTATCAAGCGTAAACAAGTCATGGCGATAGAGATCGAACCCTTCACCGAAAGTAGCTCGAACCATCTGGTCATGCCACCAAGAGACAGAAGAGATAGAGCTCATCCCTGCAAGGAGGACAAGAGCGGTGAAAATAGGTTCTGAACTTCACGGAACCTCTCCGGACGAACCTCGTAGAAAGCTCCCCGAGGTGTTATGTTGATATCTTTGTATGGGAACCTCGGGATATGCCGAGAAAGCAGGATATTGGTTGAGCATCGATTGGAGGTAGACCACCGTCGAAAGAAGCTTGCTTCGGCAGTAAGAGGAGGATCTTTGCACCGTGAGCGCCAAATGAATCATAGATGATGAAATTGCAAAACTTTTGGCGGTGATTTCATCTTCGAGATAGACTACCCACAGTGGATGGCTAATGTGGTGCCGGGTCCGTAAGTAATGGCAAATGGCGAAGTCTGCATTGATTATATCGATCCGAACAAGGCCTCGTCAGAAGGATTTCTATCCACGCCCTACATCGATCAACTCATTGATGCCACTTCGGGTATACTTTATTAAGTTTTATGGATGCATTCTCCGGATATCATCAGATCTTTATGTGTAAAGAGGATATACCAAGACGGCGTTCATTACGCATCGTTCTAAGATATGCCTATAAGAAAATGACTTTCTACTTTATCAATGCCGGGCCACATACCGAGAATGATGAACCATATCTTCGGATATCAACAAGGTAAATATTGAGGTATATGTGGATGACATGATTGTCAAAAGCATGTTGGTGCACAAACATTTGGATGACTTAGAAGAGTGCTTTCAGACCATTCGACATCACAACTTAAGGCTAAATCCCACTAAATGGACTTTTGGTCTGGGTGCTGGCAAATTATTGGGGTATCTTGTCAGTCGAAGAGGAATCGAAGCCAATCCAGAGAAGATTCAAGCGATCCTGAACATGAACTCCTCAGTCATTTAAAGATGTTCAACGTTTGACTGGAAGGATTGCAGCTTTGCGGAGGTTCATGTCCAAATCTGCTGAAAGGTGTTTGCCATTTTTTAACACATTAAAAGGGCCAAAGAATGTAAAAACGTTCCAATGGACTTCTGAGTGTGAAGACGCCTTTCAAAGCATCAAGTCCTACTTATCTTCTAAGGCTTTCATTGGTGAAGCCCATTCTGCCGAACCTTTATATCCTGCATTTCAAAGCAGCCTAGTTCATCGGGCAATTGGAGCGGTCTTGGTGCGTGAAGTTGGGGGTAAGAAGCACCCGGTTTATTATGTAAGTCATGTCCTTCGGGATGCCGAAATAAGGTACCCAAACATTGAAAAGTTTGCTTTCGCTTTAATAACTGTTAGTCGAAAGCTTAGGCAATACTTCCAAGGTAGATCGGTAATAAGATACACAGATCACCCAAAAAGATTATGGGTGTTCGGAGGTATTTCGGGAGGCTAGCTGCGTGGACAATGGAATTGTCCCAATTCTTTATTGAGTATCATCCCCGAACCTCCATCAAAGGACAAGCCTTGGCGATTTTGTGGTCGAGTGTTCGCTCTCAAGTCGATGAAGTCGAAAATTTCAAGTCAAGGATCCGACAGAAAGCGATTGCCGTTCTTCGCCAGAAGGAGAGTTCATAGACGCCGATGCAGATGGGTCTTCTACTTTGGACGCCGATGGAGCGAGTGGATTATCTTGACTAGTCCGGAGGGATTCAGGGTGAAGCAAGCCATCGATTTTAATTCAAAGCGACGAACAACAACGGTGAATATGAATACGAAGAAGATTGGCCGGCTGCATAAAGAAAGAGTCTTGAAGTGCAAAGAATAGTCATCTTTAGTGATTCTCGTTAATTGTTAAACAATTGTCGGAGAATACTGGCCCGAGGTCCGAGGATGATCAAGTATTTCGCGTAAGTAAAGGAACGGGCCAAGATTTCCAATCGTGATTTGAGTTTCAGGGGTCGAGCGTAATAACAATTCTATTGCCGATGCACTCGCCAGACTAGCCACTACGGATGTTAATGTTTTTGAGGGTTTGCAGTATCCGGAAATTTTGCAACATCCTAGTGTTCTTCACGAGATGGTAATGTGCATCGACCGAACCAATCTCTTTGGTTGACGCCTCTATCTGGAATATTTGGTCGATGGCGTCTTACCTTTGGACGGATGCTCGCCAAGAAAATCAAGTACAAGAGTGCCAATTTTGTTTTGATTGATGGGGATCTCTTTCGAAGGGCCTTCGCTCCATTATTAAAATGTTTGACTCCATCCGAAGTCGATTATGCTTTCTCCAGAAGTGCATGAAGGCATTTGTGGCACTATATGGTCGCTAAGTCATTAGCTTATAAAGTACTTCGTCAGGGTACTCATCGCCTACTATCTTCAAGGAAGCAACCGAGTATGTGAAGAGGCGCGAAGTGCCACCAATAAATTATCATCATCGATCACCACGGAAGAGCTATACTCGATCTTATCTCCTATACCCTTCGCCGTCTGGGGGTTGATATCTGGGTCCACTACATCAAGGCAAAAGGTCGGTCGGTTTGTTATAGTTGCCATAGACTATATGACCAAATGGGTAGAAGCAAAGCCACTTAGGTCAATAACGAACAGAGTGTTTGAAATTAGTGAAAGAATCGGTGGTATTCCGCTTTTGGAATTCCTAAGGTGGTAGTATCGGATAATGGATGTCAGTTTGTGGGATCAAAGTTTGAAGCATTTTTGACCGAATTGGGGATTTAGCATAGAAAGACATCAGTGGCTCATCCTCAATCAAACGGACAGGTTGAAGTAACCAATAGTAATCGCCGAATGGGATCAAGCGTAGGTTGGATAAGTTTAAAAGAGATGGCCGTAAGAGTTGCTAAGTGTACTATGGGCTTATCGAACTACTCCAAGGACTACAACGGGATTCACCTTTTCAGATTAGCTTATGGTAATCGATGCCTTAGTCCCGCTTGAAATTGGATCTCCAAGTCTTCGAAAGTTAGTCATTTCAAGAGTTCTATAATGAAGAAGGGCCGAGGCCAATCTTGATTTGTTGGAAGAAGTCGAGAAAATAGCCTTAATCAAATGGCGGCCTATCAACGAAGAGTGGCTAAGCATTATAATAAGGGGTGAAGCTTTCGCAGATTTGAAATGGGAGATTTTGTCCCAGAGAAGTCGAAGCATCTACGCCTCGTAACACCGGTAAAAGTGATGCCAAATTGGGAAGGACCTACTAAAATCAAGTTCCAAGCTGTGGACTTATCGTTTGAAAGCATTAGATGGGTCAGTAATTAAAAACACTTGGCATGCTGGCAGGCTTAGAAAGTACTTTCAGTAGATTCAAGATCGCGACATCAAAAGTCCAGAATATTTACATCATCATCAATAAAAGATCCTCTTTTTGTCTCAAGCAAATTTTGTCTTTGTTGCTACTCAGTTCATTGGTGTTAGGAGGTTCGGGAGGACTTGCTGACCATTCGATGGTAGCCTTTTTGGCAGGAGGTCACTATTTGGCATTGTCAGGCCCTTCGTGGTAGGCAATTGTCGCCACTATTTGGCATTGTCAAAGCCTTCTGCAGCAGGTGATGTCATCTTTAAGACATTGTCAGCCCTTCGTGGTAGGCAATGATCGACACTTTAAACTTCACAGCCCTTCGTGGTAGGCTTAATGTTATCTTATAGTTCATTAGGCCTTTCGGGTAAACAAGCTCCCAATAAAGCGAGATGTCTCACACACTTTAAGAACTTGATAAGATCTCTTTACTTTATTACCCGAGTTTTTTCTAAGTGTTGAGTCTTAATGCCTCGCTTCTTTAAACTCATTTCATCCGTTATATGACATGCTTAATTATTTGAAGTTAAATCCTCGAAGGGTTTTTTGTACACTTGTCTATATAAATTCATATCAAGTATTGACATAAAATAAAAGTCCTTGAATCAAGTCATAAGGAAGGAAATCATTTTTCATTAATGTTTCGTTCATTTACAAATAAGGAAATAACATAAATTTTTTACAAATATTCATAATAAGATCGAAGACAATCCATAAGTTCGGTGTTTATGCAATACCATCATCATCCAAGAGTCCAGCAGTACGGATCTAAGTTAGCCTTGATCGACTTTTCCTTGCCAAGACTTTCAGCAGAAATTCGTAGCTTTCTTTTGTGAATCCTCATGATTTCTCCGCTTATTTCGTCTCGAAGTTCTCGTATTCTTCAAAATTTCTTTCATGAAGAGCATTTGTCAAAGGAGGCCCAAGGTCCCAAGAGCCTTGAGTTCTCTCGATTTTCGCTTCGAGTCCGCTGCCAGATATTCGATTAAAGCTTTTCATCCTCGCTTCCATCTTACGGATCGCTCTTGGTCAAGATTTTGGCGTTGGACTTTAACTCCTTGGTCTTATTCATCCTCGGTTCACTCCTCCGAACTAAGTCGACATTCATGTTGACAATTTCAAAGATCTTGAGCCTTAGTCGACTTTTTTTAGTTCTTCCTCGAGGCCTTCACTTCTTCCTTAGCTTGGGCCAACTCTTTTCAAGACCTTCGTTAGTATGAAGAAGGCCTTCACGATGAGTCCTTTCCCGAGCCAGGGCAGATTTTAGGAGCGAATTTTTCTTCCTCAGCCCCTCCTCCTCGGATTCAGCTCCGAGAGATCTGGGACGCAGACGCCCGAATACTGAGATTTGCTCGTACATGTTCAGTGTTATTCAATCAGCTCCAGATGTGTGAGTATGAAAATAAGTAAGCAAAGGAAGGAAAGAGTCATTTACCTTAGCCAAGTAGCTCATGCCTTCACGAAGAAGTCCTCATTCGAATCTGTTCCTCAACCGATGGTCATCGGCCTCGCGATGAAAGGCTTCAACAGCTTGAAGGGGAAATTGGCGCTGAACCGAGGCCACATGGGTCGGTGGACCCATGGCATCATGCTAGAATTCAAGTCATCGGCCCTGAAGAGGAGGCATAGGATGATCGCGAACCGCCGGAAGGATCCGCATGCATTGCCTCCGGAGAGGTGATCGAATGGTATCGGCCGGAGTCAAGAGGGTTCAGAGGTCGAACCGGCCGGGTCAGTCCAAGGCCGCTTTTTTTCGGGACAAAGAAGGGTTGGCTTCAACCAAACCAGCCATGTGTGTTTGGGTTTCATTTGAGGGATTGGTTGTTGAAGGTGGAGGGACGCGAGTCTGGCTTCGCGGTAGTGGGAAATTATTTTGCTTTTAATTTTTTGGCACGAAGGACTTTCGCACCGATCGTGTGGAGGAATGTCAAGAAGACTCCTCTTTTTGGGGTTGGTTCGAAGTTGTTGGGATTGGTTCAGAGGTTGTTGTCGTGGGTTCATTGGAGGAATTGGTTGTGGGTTTACCCTCAAGGACCTCCTCATCGCTTTCAGGTTAATCTCGCCAGAGTCCCGCCTTTTTGGCAAACCTTCTTCTTCTTCTATGAGGTCGGAGGACCTCTTCTGGGATGATGGGATCGTCACTTGTGGTCGCCATCCCAAGAGGGGTTGTTGTTGGTTCGGAGGCAGGGGTCTTGGTTCTGGGAAGGCCTCATCATTAGGAGTTCTTCATTTGCATCAAGAATCCTCCCCGCCAAGAAATCTTCCAAGTCTCTTACTTCGAGGAAGTTGGTTTGATCAAAGACACCGCAAATAATCACAAGTTAGAATCCATACCACATAAATATTTCAAGAATTATATCACGTAATGGTCCGAGACTTACATTTATGGTCATATGTACCAAGCTTGCTTGGTCAAGAGAAGTGAAGCTCCACACTCTCGAGGAGGATCCTCTTCAGAAGTCACCCATCTCCTCACACGCTTCCTCGGGGATGTCACCAAAGTCGTAGAACAAAACACGCCTAAAATGGTCCAAGCGGGGAGGAGGAGATCCCGTGACCGGTGACGAAGAACCATTTCTCGTGCCATCCTTTTTGTTGCTCGGTAGGTGCCCATCAGGGCCTCTTTCGAATTTCGAGTTTGGGCGTGGGGACCGCTTGCTTCAAGATTTTGAACCCTCGTTCTCGGGATCTCGCCAAATGGTAGAGAAGAGGGTGAAGAAGAGGTCAATGTAGGGGTAACCCTAATTCACGGGCGGCGCGATGAACGCCAAGATATGGATATAGGAGTTGGGCACCGGCCATGCGAAGTTTACTCCAATAAACCCTAATAGGTAACTATGAAGGCGTGGAGGGCAAAGAATCCCTTTCTCAAAGCAGAGTAGTCGGCATGATAGCGACCCAATTGCCTGGTCACGCAGTACATTCGCTTCCTCAAAGAAATTGGAACCCTCATAAAGATAATTATCCCGGAATATGGTATCGAATCCGGAAAGCTGTAATTCAGATTCGAGACGGTGGAGGTGATGTTAGCGTGAGAGGAATTTTTCCCCATCTTTGAAGAAATCGGTTGGAGATGGTGGATTTGCATCAACCCTCTCGATTAGGGTTTGAATGGAGAAGAACTTGAAGGGGTTTGGCTTGGATTCACCATCACGAAGTTTTCAAAGCTAAAAAGAGGTTTTCTCGAGAAAGGAAGAAGACTCAAAGGTTCAATTTCAAATCAAGAGGTAAAATCGCCAAATTTGGTGAGGTTTATCTTTTATACCGATTTTATACATCGTGGAGCGAGGCCAACGTGATTTAATGTCGAGAATTATGAGAATTCAAGTGGGACGCGTTTTGATGACCTTTCGATATCTTATCGATTGGGCCCGACCGTTGGTTTCTATTTTATGGCCCATCCTGCTTAAATTCAAATCCTTTATCGATTGGGCTTATCGCTCGGGTATCCACTATCCAAACCCTCCCTTCAGTATGTTAAAAGTGGGTATGATTCACTTATTTCTATCCTGGGCCTTTATTGAATTCTAAATATCATGAATCATATATAGTTTTCCATTAAACATCCTGCTCAACTAAAAAACTAGGGGGTAATGTTGGGTCATGATATTTCTCCTATTTTGGGCCGTATATTGGGCCCATTTATCGCTTTTTAATCATTGGGCTTTTATATTATTTACGGGCTCGTTGAGCCCATTTATCAGGTCAACTTTATTTAATTCTATCGACCGGATTGGTTCGTTGGATTAACCCATCGGGTCATTTAATATCTATTACTTTGACTTGTAATGATGATATAAGATGACAGTTGACCAAGATATCCGTCATGCATTAATGTGGATGGGATCAGAATTTACGGCAAGCAAAAAAAGGGCCAAGAAAGAAGTGGATAAACTCCATGTAATCATTCGAACTCATCAAATCGGGGGATATGTCAAAGTGGTAGTGGGCGATAAAGAATCCGTGCAAAGATATTATTTCTTAGTGAGTAAGTCTTCACAAGGAGGTACGCTTTTTATTCATATATTCACATTCACACAACATATAGATAATACTTACTCTCAATACACTAAATTCTATCATCCTCTTGAGTTAACTTTGTGAATGACATACTTTACTCTCACGCTCGAGCTATCCCCCACGGTCCTAAGTCCAAGCTTGTGGTGTTTGTCGTGGTTTATCGTAAGCAGATCGTGACGCTCTTTTCGTGATTGGGGACGTGGAAAAAGATTTTGGCGCATGCTTAGTTTTTTCAATTTGATATTAGACGTAACAAGTTAATCCGTTTGCACACACAAGTTGTTTGCTATAAAAGGTTTAATTAGTTTGGCAATGATGAGGTTCATACACGGTGTTAATTGTTTTGGATTAAAGAAAATTTATAATTATCTTTAACTTTTTGTCCACGGCTTGACAAGATTTTGCTTAATTTTAAATTAATTATAAAAAGGTGATATATTTTATAATCAAAAATTACAATTTTGTTACAAATATACGTATTTACAAATTATTTATACATGTATAATAAAATAAAATGTATCATTATATTTAATCACAATAATTTATTACAAGAGATAATAAAACTCTTAAAATATAGAAAACTGATATTTCCATATAAAAATTTGATATTTCTACATAATCGCTCTCACATAAATAGTCAGTAAGCTATATCTTTATGTGAGAAAAACTCATGTGAAAATATCAGGTTCCTAAATATAAGGTAGTTTATTATTTTTGTCACTAATTTTTTGGTCGAGACATCTTTATGTGAGAGAAACTCAGGTGTAATCCATTTTGAATTTGAGCGAGAAAACACAAGAAATAGTTTAGATTCATTCTAATTGATTTAGATAGGAAATCATAAGGACAGTTCAAATTCATTTTAATTTTAATTCAAAATAATAATAATTATTATAATATAATAATAATAATTACAACAACAATAATAATTATAATAATAATAATAATAATAATAATAATTATTATTATTATTATTATTATAGTACTACTACTACTGCTAATAATAATAATGATAATAAGGGCTATATGTATATACACAGTTGTGTAGTACATAGTCATGCTATATCAATAATTTTTTTGGATTATAACGACGGTTCAACCATCGTCATGGACCAGAATATCTATTACCCGTCGTCATAGTTCAAAAAATTCGTCGTCATAGGCGACTGTGTACTACACAGTTGTGTATTTATATTTTTTCCTAGTAATAACAACAATAATTATTATTATTATAATAATAATAATAGTAATAGTAATAATTATAATAATCTATATAATAACAACAACAATAATAAAAACGGTGGTGTGGTGAATTATGATAATTGTTATGTCTTATTATAAATTATTTTAGGCACGGACAATTACTAATTTGATATATTACATCCTAAATAAAAAAAATAATAAAAAAAGGTAGAACCGTAGATTGGGGAGGCCACAAGGGGTAGTATGGTCAACTGAATGTTGCTACTTAAACTCATAGGTGTACCGCCGAAAGCCTATCGAGCAAACGGCATCCCTGTATAATATTTTTGTATCAGAGGGAGATCATACAAATTATTCAAATTCAGCCATGGCCAACAATCCTTCACAGCTCCTCCCCTCTGGTTTATTAGCCCCTCCCTCTATTTATAATATCTGCATTTTTTTTGCTATAAATTATAGTACTAAACTATCTCCCGTTGATTGCAGAATTGATAGATCGGTGCATAGGGTCGAAGATTTGGGTGATAATGAAAGGCGACAAGGAATTAGTCGGTACACTTCGCGGTTTTGATGTTTATGTCAACATGGTCCTCGAAGATGTCACTGAATAGTACGTACCCTTTACCCCTTTATATTTTGCTATTATATATTTTGTTTATTATGCTTGTAACTGTGATACTGTTTAGTTCATGAAGACTTGGATGCTTTAGGATGAATGTAAATTTTATTTGATTTGGGTGGTTTTTTGTTTCCACTTTTGCTGAAGGTTTAAGTAATTTGGTGATGGTGAGGTTCGTACATGGTTCTAGGAGTATTAATTGTTTTGAGTTGAAGAAAATTTGTGAACAAGTTGGTTGTATGGAAGGAACACTTGTCTGTGTTGCAATTTTTTGGGTTAGATTGGAATTGAACGTGTAGTTGTACTTTCTAATTTTTCCATGTTTACTCAAACTTGAATGAATTACCTATCCAAAATTTGGTTATCCATTGCATAAGTGAAAGAAAATGTACTTACAAAAAACATTAGAGGATAAAAAACAGTCAAATATGCTCCCCAACTAAAAAAAGAGGAAGAGAGAGAGAATTTTGGGTTGATTCTGGTATTGGATCGACCATGGAGTTGCAACTTTAAGATTTTCTTTATGATAATTAAGTTTGGGTATGCAACGGCCTAAAATAAACCTAGTGTGAGGCAATTCAAGTTGCGTTAGTTAAACTTGGATTTACCTAACCAGCCCAAAATCATTCCTATTTATCTCACAAAGATCTAGAATCTTCTAATCTTTCTTTGGGTTGTGATGCTGAAAACTGATAGTTCTTTTGCTCTAGATTATTCTAGGAACAAGGCCCCAGGTCCACTTCTTAATAAAACTGGCTGAAAGTGGATTTAAAATTTAAAATTTGTCTGTGGCTCTTGATATAACTGGTCCTTTTTGGTTACCATATACACATCTGGTAGTTCCCTGCACTATTACCATTTATTATGTGATCAGGTTTCCGTGCTTTCATAAAGTTTCGAACTGCATGTAGTTGTTATGAATTTTCTGGTTTGCGAATGAGGAGATACTTATGTAACAATATATACTGCATCATTAAAATGAGCAAGGTATTAGAAATCTTTTTTGAAATTGCCTATGCTAGCCTTAGAAATTTTGGTAATTTGAGCTTATTTTTCTACCAAGCTGGGAGTTCACTTAATTTAGCTTGTTTTCAATTGTGATGAAAAATCCGAGGAAATTGAAGACAAATCCTATCTCTGAATCAAATTTCTGCCGAAGGTGATCTGTGATTGATAGGTCTCCGTCTTAAATTAAAAGCATAAGAATACTTTTCATCTCTCATCTTTGTTTCTGCATCCATTGTTTGTAAGATAGTAATTGAAACTTTTCCATTGATTACATACTGCCACTGACATCATCGTCAGTGCTAATTACACATTGCCATTTTCTCACCATCATCAACACTGATTACAAATAGACCAATAGTTGTCAAATCGTCAATCATATCGAAAACCCCAAATCGCGAATCATGTATCATACAGTGAAATACATAAAAAATAATGCAAAGCACATTAGCTTAAGTTTAATGTTAAATGAATCAAAAAAGTCTAGGAACAAACTTTAGATATTCTTTTTAGTTTAAAGACTTTAAACCAGAGGGTTAATTAGTAGTCAATATTATTCAAGTAATATATATTTATAAAGGAACAACAGGAAAAAAATAACATAATATACCTTTGACTATATAAGTATAAAATACCAAATAAATTAAGCCTCATATTGCAAAACAGAGAGTAAAAGTGAACTCCATATTTATGTAGCCATGTGAGGTGACAAATTAATATGGCTAGGTCTTGACATTATATTTCGAATTTGTTCGTTTTCAACCGGTTAAACATTCGATATTTGACAAAGTCATAGGGCTAAGATAATTTTGAAAGACCATAAACTTATCATGATTGAGTCATTCTTTTTCAGTTTTGTTGGATCACAATCTATCAGAATTTTGGTTGATTCGTTTTAGAAGACGGAAAATAGGAATTCTTTCTTTTATCACTTTAATTAGTATCTCAAAACGGAGATGCTGACATCTTATAAGCTCTTTCACCTTTGTGTTGAATCTGTTGATCAGTTATTTACCTTATTCTTTTTTGTCATGTGAATCTGCTGAATGACTTGCTGTGCTTATATACCCATCAGCCCATCCTGTTTTCTTACTACTACTAATTCTGTTATACAGTGAAATCACTGCTGAAGGGCGGAGAATAACAAAACTCGATCAGATTTTGCTAAATGGAAACAACATTGCAATTGTAAGTGCTTGACATAGAAATTTATCTATTCGATGTCACGAGTATGGGTGGCTTTTTGTTGTATAATAAGTCAATTAAGTAATTCTATGTGCACTAACGGAGAGAAAACAATACACGAGCCAATTCAGAAAGTAGGACCACATTCTCTTCTCTGTTGTGCACAGTTAGTGGTCAAGTGCACGTGGGATTACTCGAGTTAACTTTGTGTACTTTAAGCAACTCTAAAGTCTAAACTAAGCTGGTCATCAGCAACCTATGATGCCTGTGGCTTTGGACTTTGAATATAAAGTTAATAAACACCTTTATGTAACAAAGTAATGTTTTACCTAACTTTGAGCTATATGCTTGAAGCTTCATTGATAGTCGTAGCAGCTTTGTTATTAATCTGGACACAATAAAGATAGACTGTGACAAATTAGATGTAATTTTGACTGTTCATTAGGCTACTCCTAACTTTGTCTTTCATGCAGCTGGTACCTGGTGGCTCTCCGGATCCAGAATGAGCGTCCTGGCCATGTTACTTGTACACATTTGTCTTCTAGCAGAGGTTGGGTTGGGTATAATCAGGGTGTGAACTTTAAAGAGTGTAATTTACATAACTTAATACACCAACATTGTAGTAATTGTTTTCTTGCTTGTATTCATATTCCATTATGTCCTGCCTTTCTCTCGTAGTTTGCTTATATGAAAAAAATACTCCTTCCTTTCCAAAAGTAGGAATACATTTTGACTTTTCAAGTGATTTCTGAAATCTTAGAATTCAAATTTGCTATGAATTTATTTAAGTTTTGAAACCTAACATATATGATAATTAGTAGTACTTGTTAGTCAGTTAACAATAGGTACACTTGTTTGTGTCAATATAATAATATTCAAAAAGTTATAATTGTTATAAAATTATACATAGTGTGTGGATGTCTAGATATATTCTTACTCATGTCTATATACATTCCTACCCCTCTTTATTGTAATGAACTTTAAGCTTTGTAACTCTCATATCCTTTAAGGTTTGAAACTTATGACCTTTGAGTTTTGTAACCTCTTAGTATTGATATCCTTGTACCATAAATAGTAGCATTGTAAAGAGGATGGGTGAGGGACATACAATTACAATATATGAAATAGAATGCTCCTCCCTTAATCATCATCTTTGTTCTTCATATTATTAATCTTTTATAACACGTTATCAGCACGATTCTCTACCCAATTTTGAAAAGAAAAGAAAAAAAATTTCTCTCACTGTAAACGTACAGACATGAGAGTTTTTGGGTTGCATTTTGTGTTAGAATTTGCAAGGACTTGGGAGTAAAACTCTTTGGGTGCAACAAAAATATGTACACATGATGGTTGAAGCTTTTGGCACTCTTTGCTTCCTTCCTCACTATGGTGTAAGTGGAACTTATATCCTTGAGCTATATGTTTGTTTGCAATATGTTGTATGAATTGAACTCCTTTAGTCTCATTTAAATTTTAAAATGAAATTTAAGAGTATTTTTTTTTTCTCTCAAGTTTGAGCTGTTAGTAAGAAAAGGTTAAAAGTTTTCATTGGTTCTCCTCTCCTCTCCTCATTGGGCTTAATTATTTGCATTGAACCAAAGTCCATGTTATCTTAATTTGAGGACTTTTCTGGTTAGAGATATGATACCCTCATCCCTCCCTTAATAATTGACTGAAGTTCCTTTGTTTGTTATTCTGCTTACGTTTTGTTTTGTAATCAAGTTATGAATTATACAAGCATCTGATTCCTTGTTAAATTGAGGAGGAGGAGAAATTCAAATGGTATGCAAAAGGGTTAGGTTGGATTTTGCTGGCAGAGTTCCTGACTTTTTGAAGGCCCGCGGGTTGGCTGTTTGGTAACTTCCCATGTTAATTAATTGACTGTTTCTTGTCATTTTTGAGAGCGATGATGCATATGTTTTGATTTATTTTACAATTAGATAATTAGTGCTTAGTTTTTTTGGTTACATATAAGTCAATAATGTTATGTATTTGTGGTTTGTGTACATGAGTTATTAACATAATTGGACATTAGATGTGTGTCGATTGAAATAGTTAACTGAACAAAATATTGCAAATTTAGTGGGGATGTTACGTTTATATTTTTTTTAAGGGCTTATGATAACATTTGATGGTCTTGTGAATGTACAACAAAGATAAAGTATCGAGCATTTGATGTGTTCATTTTAGTCTAAGTGTTATTCATTAAAATAATATGATTTTGTACGTTACTAATATGTTTACATATGTTCACAATTTCCTAGGATGTAATAATATTGTAGTTTTTAGGGTGCTACTAATTAATTAATTAAAGTATCATACATGTTAATAAAGATATATATGTGTGTTTTTAACAGTTACTTTTTATGTTTTAAGATAATGATATATGAAATATGTTAAGCGCAACCAGTGAAGTTAATATATTTGCATGTGGTAGTAAGTTTATAATGATTCATATGTTCATGAATAGTTATATGTGGATGGTTATAATAAATTAAATTTTTAATAATTTTTGATATTTTTTGTATGAAATTACAATGATAAGTCTTGCTAAACTTGAGTTCGTGGAACTTGATATTACGGGTAAGAATTATTTGTCATGTACTCTTAATGATGAAATTCATCTAAAGGCAAAGAACTTTGGAGATACAATTAAAGTTGGCAATCATGCATCCCTGCAGGATCATGTAAAATTAATTATTTTTATTCGCTATCATCTCCATGGAAAAAAAATATTGATAAAGACATGTTAGAAAAAAAAAATATTTACTATATTTCATGCCTCGAATATGCTCCCGTAGTAGCAATATTGTGAGTGTAAGTTCATAATATATTTCTTGAAGCGATAAAGGAAATTATATTTCTAAAAGTGATATCATTTCTTTTAGTGGCTGTACAAAACAATAAGTTTTTGCCGAAAATTCAACAATCTCGCTCGACAGATTCTATTACATTCTCTGAAGTGAATGGAACCTCATTTGATAAACATAGAGGAAATTATGGTTGTGGTCGTAGATGTGAAAAGAACAATCAATATAGAAAAGGGAATGTACCTGTCGTACTCCTAAACATTTGGTAGATGTGTACCAAGACTCCATAAAAGAAAAGAAAATAAAATTGAAATAAATTTTATTGATCATAATGATCCTGAAGATCCCATGAATTATTTTTGACTTTCAAATGGAATGGAAATAACTAATTTTGATATCTATGGTTTCCTTAATGATATGTTGATGAAAATGTTCATACCAATTAATTATTTTTATTATAATAAATATTTTTATTATATGTTTTATTTATGTTTCAAGTAATAAAGTTAAATTTATGTTTTGCATATATGAGGTTGTATGGGCCAGAAGCTCATCAAACTTAATTAAAGGCTCTAGAAGAGCGATTATTCATCAAACATAATTAAAAAATCTTGAAGAGTGATTATTCATCAAATTTAATTAAAGTCTTTGGAAGAGCGATTATAATGTTTTCAAAGGGCACAAAACTTTGTATTGATGATTCTTTATATTCTTTTGAGACAAGCAGAAATTTGCTCAACTTTAAGGATATATGTTATAATAGTTATTATATTGAAATCAATAACTAAGGCAAAGTGAAGAATTTCTTTATATTACTTCAATAGTATTTCGGCCGTAAGCTCATATTAGAAAAATTGTATATTTTCTCTTCTGGGTTATATTATACTAAAATGAGAATAGTTGAAACAAATGTTGTAATACACCAGAAGTGTTTGGATCTAAATATTTTTATGATTTGGCATGATCATCTAGGATCAATAATGATGCATTGAATTATTAAAAACTCCCATGAACATCCTTTAAAGAACCAGAAGATTCCTTTACCTGTTGATTATATCAAAGTAAATTAATTATCAAATTATCACATTTAATTATTGTTATTTGGTGTTCATCTTCTAAGAAAGAATTCAGAGTGATATTTTTAAGGTATATTTTGAGGATTGTTATTTTAATAGTCTTCCCACCATTAGGGGGAGAAAAGTCGTCATCAAGACGACGTGAGATCATCATCAAGACGCATTTAGAGATTAATTGAAATGTTTCAACGTTATTTAATCTTGATCCTTATACAAATCAATATGAACTAGAAGTTCAAAGGATAATTTATTTGCAATGAATTGCAAATTATTTACCAGAATTATTCACCGATAATAAAAAAATAGTGATATCTCACATTCTAGCCGTTAATACTCTAGCAGAGATTGATGTTCATGTAGGACAATCAATTAATGCAACAGCAAATTGAATCAAAGTCACACCTGAAATATGAAAGAATGATCGGTGTTAAAGATAGAATTTCCGAGAAGAAGAAAGTACAAGAAAAACAAGTTGCAGCCTATAAAGCTATACCCATGAAACAGGCTACAAAATTTATCAATCTATCCAAAATTTATGAACAAAATCTCTCAGAATAAAACTCTTGAAGAGTTATTCCCTCAAGAGGATGAGTTATCCTCTCAAGAGGATCGCAATACAAAAATAACGAGATCTCTATACATTATGTATATATGTGAGACGATATATGGATAGAAATAAAATCGTTGTTGACAATATATTTTCATATAAATTTGTCATGGATATTACCAAAAGTAATGATCATATATATGAACCACAAATCGTTGATGAATGTAGAAATATTTGGCCAACGTAGAAAAGGCTTATTGCTGTAATTAAATTCACTAAGTAAATGTGAAATTTTTGGACTCAGAGTCCAACACCTAAAGGTGTAATGCTCGTTGAATACAAATGGGTATTTGTACGAAATAAAAAAAATAAAATTATATGGTAAACGCAACTTGTAGAACAAGGTTTCTTCGTAGAGACATGGTATTAATTATGAAGAAACATATGCTCCTATAATGGACACAATTACATTCAGATTTTTAATTAGCTTGGTAGAAAGAGAAATTAATGGATGTTGTTACATCATATCTGATTTGATCATTATATAATTATATATACATGAAAATTCCTGAAGGATATAAAATGTCTGAAGCATATAATTCTACATCTCGAAATATGTATTCTATTAAGCTACAAAGATCTTTATATAGGTTAAAGCAATCCAGATGCATATTATGGTATAATCGCCTAAGTGAATATCTTTTGAAAGAAGGATTTGAGAATAATCCAATTTGTGCATGCATTTTATCAAAAGATCATAATCTGGATTTGTTATTATTATTGTATTTATTGATGAAAGATCTTGCTCCAGAAGAGTAGACAAAAACAACCAATTTAAGATGAAAGATATTGGTAAGCCAAATTTTTGTCTTGGCCTACAAATTGAACTATGAAATTCTTGTTCATCAATCAACAAACACATAAAAAGTTCTAAAGTAACTTTACATGGATAATGTTAATCCTTTAAGTACTCCAATGATTGGTTGGTCACTTGATATCAAGAAATATCCGTTTTGAGCACAAGAAAATGATTAATAAACTTTTGGTCTTGAAGTACCATATCTTTGTGAAATTGGTGTTTTGGTCCTGAAGTACTATATCTTAATGTAATTGGTACTTTGATGTATCTTGCAAATTTGACAAGACCTGATATAACAATTGCAGTTAACTTACTAGCAATGTATAGTTATGCACCAACTCGAAGATATTGAAATGAAATTAAATATATTTTACATTATCTTCGTGAGACAATTGATTTGAGATTATTTAATCCAAATGGTGATAAAACTAAGCATATTGCACCAAAATTATTTTATACATATGAGCCCTAGAAGAATGATAATATTGATATCAAACATATATGATCATGTGATAATTTGGTTGATATATTCATTAAGTCATTACCAGCTATGATTTTGAAGAAGATGGTGCACAATATTGGCATACTTCGACTTAATGATATTTTTACCATGAACAATGGAAATTCTATGTACTTATGAAGGGGAGTAAAAAGGATATGTGCTAATTGTACTCTTTTTCCTTCGCTAAGATTTTTTTCCACTGGGTTTTCCTTTACAAGGTTTTAATGAGGCAATCTCAAGGCACTAGAAGTTATACAAGAATATTGTACTCTTTTCCTTCGCCAAATTTTTTCCCACTGGATTTTTATTTGGTAAGGTTTTTAACGAGGCATATTCTTAGAAAATTGCTACAAAAGAACTCCATCCCTTCTATATGAAGACAATGCTGCATGTATAGCTCAATTAAAAGGAGGATACATCAAAGGAGATAGAACAAAGCACATCTCATCAAAATTCTTTTTCACATGACATTGAAAAGTGTGGTAACATTGATGTTCAGCAAATTCGCTCAAAAGATAATCTAGCAGATTTGTTCACAAAAACATTACTAACTACAACGTTTGAAGGATTGTGTCACAATATTGGAATGCGACAGTTGAAGGACTTAAGGATATATTCATGAGGGGGAGCTAATACGCGCTGCACTCTTTTTTCCTTAACCAAGGTTTTTTTCCATTGGGTTTTTCCTAGTAAGGTTTTTAATGAGACAGCTTTTCAATGCGTATGGCTATACAATAGACATCCAAGGGGGAGTGTTATAAAATTATACATAATGTGTGGATGTCTAGATACATTCTTACCCATGTCTAGATACATTCCTACCCCTCTTTATTGTATTGAACTTTAAGCTTTGTAACTCTAGTATCCTTTAAGGTTTGAAACTCATGACCTTTGAATTTTATAACCTCTTA
The DNA here is from genome assembly GCA_020205605.1 of Panax ginseng. Taxonomy (NCBI): domain Eukaryota; kingdom Viridiplantae; phylum Streptophyta; class Magnoliopsida; order Apiales; family Araliaceae; genus Panax; species Panax ginseng. Next base: position 2,540,347 of record CM035130.1, on the reverse strand, counting down.
GTATTGATATCCTTGTACCATAAATAGTAGCATTGTAAAGAGGATGGATGAGGGACATATACAATTACAATATATGAAATAGAATGTTCCTCCCTTAATCATCATCTTTGTTCTTTATATTATTAATCTTTTATAATAATAATAGATTTTTGAATTTTACAAATTGACTTAAAAAGTCAAAATGAATATATAATTTTGAAAAAGGAAGGAGCAAGGGAATTGTGAATCTCAGTGGGAAACTGCTCTAGTTGGATTGATGATTTTCTTAAAAGTTGCTGTAAAGTTACCATATATTGCTGCACTTTTTGGGTCATATTTATTTTACAGTTGATAGAAAGATGTGTTTTAGAAGTTACCATGCTTATTGGTCTTGGGAGGTTGAGCTGCTCAAGGGTACTTCTTGTCTGATAAATGTTTAGTAGCAATAGTAAGTACTACTATATCCAGAGGCTTCCCCAATTGGGTCGGTAAAATTACAAATAGTCAAACCTCCTTGGGGATTGAGGGATTGTATGTCTCAGTCTGACTATCCCACGGAGAGAACGTTAATCGTGATCCCATCCGGAAACTTGTCCTATAATTTTTCTAGACACAAATATTATATTTATTGACAAAATAAAATTTATCATAAACAATTAGCGAAACAATAAAATGCATCGCAAACAATTATGACACTGAAGTGTCGTTAAATATAATATTAATGTCGCTAAATGTGTATTGACAAAAATTAAAGGATAAGTGTAATGAAAGAGATCCTAATTCGATGAAATTAAATTCAAATTTTTTGTGATAAATTAGAATAAATTAAGATAAAGTTATTATTAATTTTTACATATCCCATCAGAATACTCTATTTAAATGCCAAATGGGAAAATATTCGTAATTAGACTCTACTTGGAACCTGAATTATATTTACTAAAATTGTACTCCTTTCCCCTCCACTTGCAACTCTTTTTTGGTGGGTAATTCTAGTAAGGTTGCAAATGCAACTGATAATAAGGTTGGTAATTTGACATGTACGTATTCCTACTCCTGCGTGCGTTTGGGAGCGAGGACACATGCATGGGGACAGACAACTTCAGTAGTTGGTGCTCTCTCTTCTCTTCTCTTCTCTTCTGATTGGTTTGACCTCCCACCGCCGTGAAGAGGCCACGTCAACCTCAAAGTTATATAGGTTGGGCCCCAATCAATAACATAACTAACCACATATATGCTTCCTGCACTTTCCATTTCTGTAGTATGTAGCAGTACTATGCTATAGACAAAATATGTCGTATTAAGGAATAATGAAACTAAAGCATATCTGTAATTCTTCGGTCTTACATGTATTGTATACGACTCGATGAACAATAAGACAATATAATTGGACCGGAAGAACAAAAGAAATTTGTTCTAGCGAACAAATGGATTATAATGTCAAATTATATATTCGCGGGAACAAAAGAATCCTCAATGAAAGTTATTACTTGAATACATTTTTGTTCATGATTGTTGGGCACTCTAAAACATTATTGGTGGAAAATTGGAGTAACAGTGTAGTCTTCCATTCCAATGTGCGATAGAAACAAGTCAACGAGTTCCTAAAAGTTCCAATGCAATACAATTATAGTGTCAAAAAGTTCTAAGTTTCCGCAATGCAATACAATAGTAATTATACTTGCCTTGGGTAGCAGCTTGAGATTCATTTGAAGACTAATATTACCAGGTTTTTTTAGTACAAGCTAAGTGTCAGCCCTGACATCATGTTGTACCTTCTCCATCTCTTGGGATAAACAGCACACCCCCATGAATTAGGGACCACGGCGCTGGAGATCGATAGCCCTACACCTGTGTATGGCAAATAGATGTTCCACCAAGGCTAAACTGTTAAAGTAAATTTAAGATTGATGATACATATATAATCCTTGATATACACCTGTGTATGGCAAATAGATGTTCCACCAAGGCTAAACTGTTAAAGTAAATTTAAGATTGATGATACATATATAATAATCCTTGATATTTGAGTGTACTTATTCCTTAATAGTTAATACCAACCATCCCATGATTACTTATCTATCTATCTATCTATCTATCTATATATATATATATATATAGTTCCTCATTGCAATTGGAATCACAAAGCCAACCATCCAGCCCCCATTCACTGCCTAGTTGTCCCATAATCTTCCTAGATTAATCAGTCCAATTAAGTCTTTCTGCTCCTCTTTGTTTTCTTCTTCCAAAAGGCTTGATAGTGTAATATCCATATCCGGGCATACAGACAGCACATATACTGTTACAGATATTTCATAGCTTCAAGCACATATATATCTATAATATGAAGGTGACCTAGCTTTTGTAGTAATATATATATATATATATATATATATATATATATATTATGATTCATTATAATGCATGCATATTAAAGTTGATGTATATATATCATTCTTGATCCTAAAATTATACTTTTTATGTATATAACAGGTCATTAAATGGCTCCGCAAGGTAGCACAGGAACCACCAAAAGAAACTAGTACTATTGCTTCTAGTCCAACGACCACCAAGAAGGAAAGTTGTAGTGGTAAGAAAAAACCTTTTCATTTCATGATTATTTATGATAATTAATGTCAAATTATATATTTATAGATGCTCAATCAGTAACAAAACTAGCTTGTTAATCTGTTTATTTTTTTATTTTTTCAGCTCAATCTAAAGAAGTGGTTTCATTGAATCATCATAAGGGTAATCAAAGACGGATCAAGAGAATAGAAAAAATTAGATTGGGTTGCAAGAAACTTAATTTGTTCACCTTTTCTGACACTCTTAATCTTAAGAGGGTCCATACCATGAAGATGAAATTAGAAGGCATGAATAACAACAAAGGGACAGAATTGGCCGCTGTTCTACCTATTAATGATATTTCTGCAATTGCATTATCATCCAGCCAAAAATGTGGGATTAATGGGGAAAAGAGAGATCAGAAGGTTCAAACCAAAACTTTTTCCAAAATGAAGGAGCTTTTAAGATGGGCTGCTACCACCAAAGCTGAGAAGGGAGGAAAGTTTATCCGTCGAAAGGTAAATATCAATTTTATATTTTTGACATTGGCCATTTTTTTTTAAAAAAAAATGCATGCAAATTAGGAAAGTTAATCTTTGTTAACTAATTCTTATCCTTCAGGTTTTACAATATCGAAACAGAGAGACCTTAAAAGCAGTAGCAGATGATGATAAATTAAGTAGTGAATCTCCAAAGATGAGTTTTAGAAGGGATATGGAGAGTTGCTCTACCACCTCTTCCTCTGTTTTCTCTACACTCTCAGTGTCTTCTTCCACAATGAATATTGCCCAGACTAATATGAACTTGCATCCTTACGTGAACACTACCTCTACAACTAGAACAGGAAATTGGATCACCACAGACTCTGAATGTAAGGCCTCTCTCTCTCTATCTAAATTTATGTATATACTCTATCCGTTCCGAAAGAAGAGTTTCATTAGATTTTATGTTCCATGTGTACTTTAAAAAAAAATAATAAGCTGTTACTTCAGTAGTACGTTCAAATTATGATAACAAATCTAAAGATATTGTGTTATATATACTATTATCACTAAAAAATAGATTTTTTTTTTGTGGAAGAAAGAAAATCGGCAAATGGGATTTTTTTTTTTGGGAATAGGGTGTATATCTATGCTAACTTTGTATGTATAGTATTAGGATTATATGTTACTAATATGTATTTTCTGTTTTTTTACAGTTGTGGTGCTAGAGCTTTGAAGATTACATGTAAAGGTGGTCTCTAATATTGGTAGAATTCGACTGCTTAACTAGCCATTGTATTAGAGCTACTAGCAGATGAGTTTGGTTCATTTCAAAATTAATTTTGTAACGGATGAAAGGAGTTGAATGTGAGATCAATCAAAGATGTGAAATATTCTATGTAATTAGCATGACCTGCCCAATAATAATCAATGAAAATTTTAACCACTTTCATAAATTAAGATTACTATATATTTCGGTTGCATAAATCTAAGGATGTCATATATATATATATATATGGGAAATGATCCATGGAAAACGTTAGTTCTGGACACTGTTTCAACTAATGTTATCTAGCCGTCCAAAATTAGAGTGAATAATGAGATGAGGCTCAATCATTGCTCCCTTCTAGCGGCCACCAAAACAATCATTTGTGTTTTGATTTGGCCGCTAGAGAGAGTAGCGGCCAACATAAAAAAATTTGGCTTAATTCCTGATTATCTTCATACATACTACTAATTAATCAGTAAAATAAAATAATAAAAAATTATAATGATAATCAGTACTACTTATTAAAGAATTTGACTGGCCACTAGAGGGAGTAGCGGCTGGGCCCTCATCTCAGTCATTCAAAATAATTTTGGACGGCTGGATAACAGTTAGTTGAAACAGTGCCCAGAACTAACGTTTTCCATGGATCATTTCTATCTTTTAACTTGCACAAATCATATTCTGAGATGAAGTATAATTATTTGTTTTTCTAGAGGCATACATATCCACCATACCCCTACTTTTCATGTGTATGAAGTACCCACAAGTACTTTTGTGAAGTTTTTAACTAAAATACAAAAATATACAAGATGCACCTTTCAACAAACTCATTATTACATGAATGATCATGAGAGAAGAAATAATAATATAGTCAAAGAAGATTTCAAACAATAAAATTAAAAGTGATAATTTCTCTGGTAGGGGTTTGATTTTGTGGTTCATTACATTAAGAGGTGCCACCAAAGCAAAGGGTCAGAATGGAATGCTTTTTTTTGTGTTAATGGGTGAAAATTGTGGGTGAATTAGTGCAGTTTTTCCAAGGTCAAACCTTTTACAAGGATGAGGATAGTGAATCCGTGTTGAAGGGTAGGGAACAAAGCAATTCTCCTAAGCAGCTTTAGGGGTTGATTGCAGGGGTTTTGCTTGAGCAAAGGGAAAATTCTCTCTCAAATTTTTATGTATTGCAGTTCTGAAAGATACTCATGTTTTGTTGATATTGTAACTTTAAATATTAGAAAATAGGTTTCCAGTTTAAGTTTTGGGCATCACAAGGCAAGCATTAGAAGCTATTTATTATGAGAAATTCGTATGGGAGTGCACTAAAAAGGTGATTCCTTATGCCACTGCTTGGTTGATTTGTAATTGAGTCAATGTATTTGTGTAGCTCCAGCATCAGAGCAATGGCTAGCTTAGCATGTCATGTTTATTGATATCCTGCCTAACCTCATTGAGGTAGACGGATTCACACCTTACATTGGATGGTATTTAATTAGTTTTTACCTAGCTGTTGAGTGTCAAAGTGTCAAAGTGGTTAAGAATCAGCATTTGAACTCTTTGCTGACTGATCATGCTTGGAGGTGCCTAGTGTTGAGAGTCGTTAGCATGTGATAAAACATCAGGTGCTTCATTTGGGAATATTTAGTAACTTAGAACTACGTGAAAAATATTCATTAACTGCCTGACAAGTAGCATTGAGATATATTTGCATATTTAAAAGCACTCGGGTCTTTTGACTTGGAACCTATGGAAAATAACGATAACTGGCATGTCTTCAAATGGTTAGACAGTGAGAGTAGTGGTGAGTAGGTTTTAGGTTAGGGTAACTTGGCAATTTTGGCCACCGAGAGCAGTTGCTAGTAGGTGTTATTGTTTTAGCACAGATGAACCATGTGCACAGATGCATTGAAGAAATACTTTCTTGATGTAGAACTTTATTTTTGATGTACTCATTAGAAAATCAGGCGGCGAGCTTGACCTGCCCATATACTATTATATTCTCAAAATGTAGATTATTTATACCCCTTCACTTGTACATAGCCGAGGGAGAGGGAGTAGGGACATTGTCACTGCAGGTTAGAGTTGATTCAAAATTGATTTATGTTAGCATAAATCACAGAATTGAGTTCCACTGCATGTGGAGATGGGTTCAAATATCTTATGTTTATATGTAATTTGCTTCATCTTAATCTTATTTTCTCTTCTATAATATTATTGTAATTAATGATGAAATATTCTCACGAGAGACGCGGAAGGGAAATTGTTCTTAAAGCAATGGGACAAGCAATACACAAGACTGTAGGGGGTATCACAGACACAGATTTTAAAGGGCAAACCTGGCTGATTAGTATGGTTCATCCTTTTTTGACAGGTACTGGATATGGCCGAGGCAGGGGGCGGAGGAGGTTATGGTCACAATGGTGGAAGGAATAGAATGGTATGCACGTCCACTCGCGATAGCGAGAATTATAAGTGTGCTTTTGTACACTTATGCTACGTTTGGATCGATGGAATAGGAGGGAGAATGGAATGATAAAAATGTTGTTTGGTTTGTTTATTCCAACGGAATAATGTATTCTTCATGGAATGATAGTTAACTTAAAATTTTAATTTTCCTTCCTTGAGGGGTGGCCAGGAATAAATCATTCCATCCATTATTTTTAAGTAATTGACAAATATATCCCTAAAGATATAATAGGACGTTTTTACATATCTATTCAATTCGATCGATCTGGGAACGACGAGGAGCCGAGATTTGATAATTTCTTCGTAATTTTCATGTTTTTATTTCTTCGTAATTTACCCCACTTACCCCCACCCCACCTCACTCCACTCCACCCCGCCACCCCACCTCACCCCACTCCACCCTTAACCCACCTACCCACCCACGCCCAACCCTTACCAACCTACCTCACCGACCCCACCCCCACCCACCCCCACTCCCACTCCACCCCTTACCCCACCCACCCACCCCACCTATCCCACTCCACTTATCCCACCCCACGCCACCCCCACGCACCCCACTCCACCCCACGCCACCCCATCTACCCCAACCCCACGCACTCCCACCCCACCCTATCCCCACCTCACCCCACCTACCCCCACCCCCCACCAACCTACTCCCACTCACCTAGCCACCCCAACCCACCTACCCAACCCAACCCACCCCACCCCACCTACCCCACCCCCACACACCCACCCCCCACCCCCACGCCACCCTACCCCCACCCCGCCCACCCTCCCTCCCTCCCTCCCTCCCTCCCCTTTATTTCTAAGAATGAAATATGTGTTAAATTTTTAATATAAATTGAATTTAAATTAAATTTGAACATTTTAGGGTATTTAGGTCACTTTCTAATTATTTATTTCATTCTTAGATGTATTCCTAACATCAACCAAACATGTACATAGAATATTAAAAAATCATTTCATTCCCTACTCTATTCCATTCCTTCAATCCAAACGTAGCATAAATGCTTGCCTTTGCCTAGCAGTTGAATATTGGAATCTGTTTTGAACTACTTTTACCCAAGGTTATTTAGCAGTGATGATATTTTATCTTTTTTGATGGTGGTACCCACGCCCACGCCCCACGAGCTTTTGATTATCCCTATACTTTTTATATAACCTCCCTTTCTTTATATAACTCGTTTTGGAGAAATATTTTTATTCTTTAATATAAGTCGTTTGAGATTTTCAAATAAACATTAATTGCTTAGTTTCTAATATTACCCCAAGTATTAAATATATCTTTAGTTCTCCCACTATTTTATGTCCAATAAATAACAATATCTTATTTTAATACAAGAGCAATATAGACAATTGATATTATAGTTAATGTTATACAATCATTACCTTAATATTTGTGCACAACTCTAAAACTACCTATATTAAAGAACGGATGGAGTACTATCTATTCCAATATCTTAATTAATTTATTATATAGCAAAAAAATTCTATTTTTTTATTCATCTTTTTTGGGTGGAAATTTATATATTGAAACAAATTTCACATAGCAAGAGAAATGTACTTGCACACAACGTTAAAAATCAATTATGAGATCTAAAGAATGATACTAATGCTTAAATGACATTTACATTGTTAAACAATTATTTATGTCTTGAGATAAAATAAATTTCACCTAATTTTACAATCACGTCTATTATGAAAATAAATGAAACTTCCCCTCTTTAAAAATACTCATTGTAGTCCGAAACAAACAATTTCATCTATACAAAATAATTTAATCTTCTATATAAATACTAATTGTAGTGCAAATAAGAATGTGCTAAAGATTGACTCAAATTAGTGTCCACTTAATTCTTAATCTTATTAATTGATTTTAACAAAACATACTACTTACTCCCTCCGTCTCGGGACAAAAGTACTGATGGACTTTTTATGCATATTAAGAAGATGAATGAAATGACAAAATTGCCCATAATAATATGTCATTAATTATTTTCAATGTAGGTGAGAATGACTTTCTAACTATTCAATTCAAAATATTCTCTCTCCATATTTATTAAATATGGAGAGAGAATTAGAATAACAAAACTATGAGATATTTAATACTACGGATATAATATGAAAAAATGTGTAAAAATTTGATTATTAAAAAAAAATAGATATTTAATATAAGACTACTTAAAATAATAATAAAGATTTTTATTATGAGACGGAAGGAGTATTTATTAGACCGCTCTAAATTTCTTTTAATTATCTTAACAATTTTCAAATTATTTCAATTACTTTAAAAAAATGTGAGCATACAAATGCGCGTGCCACGTACAACGACAGGATTGGGAAGCAGGGTTGTTAAGTTTGTTTTGGTTACCAAGATCCCATTTTTGTTAAATTTGGTTACTAACATCAAGCACAAAAGGCAAAAGCTCCAACCCTAACACTTCGAATTTTAAATGGCAGTTATAGAACCAGAGATCATCACAGATAAGAACCAGATGAGGCAATGGTCAAGGTCCATGAGGGCCCAAGGCAAGACTATTGGGTTAGTCCCGACCATGGGTTACCTCCATGAAGGCCATCTCTCTCTTCTCAGAGAAGCCCATAAGCACACCCAAGTCACAGTGGTCTCAATCTATGTAAACCCAGGTCAGTTCTCTCCAAATGAGGATCTTTCCACATATCCATCTGATTTCCATGGTGATATTAAGAAGCTCATGTCCGTTCCTGGTGGTGTTGATGTTGTTTTTCACCCCCACAACTTGTATGACTATGGCACTACTAGTATTGGGGATGGGGTAAAGAGAGAAATTAGGAGAGAGAAAGAGGGAAAAGTGGTGTCTTGTGTGGAAGATATAGGATTGGGTCATGAAACTTGGGTTAGAGTTGAAAGGTTGGAAAAGGGTTTGTGTGGGAAGAGTAGGCCTGTTTTCTTTAGAGGGGTTGCCACTATTGTCACCAAGTTGTTTAACATAGTCGAACCAGATGTTGCTGTTTTTGGCAAGAAGGATTATCAGCAGTGGCGAATTATTAGGCGAATGGTGAGTTCTTATAAGAATCAGATTATTAGATGTTGAATTGATTTAGATACTTTTATAATGTGGTTGGGTAGGTGCATCTGAATTTAATTGTGAAATAGTAATTGGTGATAAAGTATGTTCCTTTTATGCTTTTTTTTTGAATTGTAAATTTTGACTTTCCAATTGGATTGCAATTTTGATGCAAATGACCAGAGCAGGGTGCGGAATGTAATTCAATCAGTTTCTCTTGTTTTTTGTTGAAGTTGTGTCCATATATATTTTATGCACAAATTATATTACACCTCTTTAGTATCATCCGCTTAACCTAAAACAATTCAATAAAGCAAAGCCGAAACTGCACTTGGATTAGTTGGTTTCTGCAATTTGAATCAATGAATTGGTTCGGTTTCCACAAGACCTGATCCTGCCCTTTGGTTCAGCTTAATCAAAATTGGCTGTCAAGTCAATTTTTATATGTATTTGAAACTGAGATTGTTCTTCAGCATTGGGTAAGAGCTAAGTATGAAAATCTCTGTTACTTTTATTCTCGTTTGTTTTCAGTGCAATTCATGGTTAATTATTTATCCAATTGATCCTCTTTCAGGTCCGAGATCTTGATTTTTCCATAAGAGTAATCGGTTCTAACATAATGCGAGAAGATGATGGGCTTGCAATGAGCTCCCGCAATGTACACCTCTCACCCGCAGAGAGGGATAAGGTTCCTTCCTACTAGTTAATCTATTGTCATTGTGATTGTGAATTTTACTCATTATTCATTTACTTATGATTTGAGGCACATGCAACTAGTAGAGGCATTTAATTGGAACTATTTTGAAGGATAGAAATGATAATCAAATCTAAAATTCGTATCTCCCTAACAAATGTCACCCCGAAACTTCTACTACCATTGTGCTGCAAAAACTTTTCCTTATATTTGAACAAAATTTAAATTTTCAGTTTTCTCTTTGTTGCTCCCCTTATTGCTTTAATATAATTCATACCATCTACTGTGGATACGTTCTTTACACTAGGTCATTTATACACTGTGATAGCTTATTTGTGCTCCCAGAAAATCCCCTTTTACTTATTACCTTCGTATTTCCTTCTACAACAATTTGGATGTCTTCTTCATACGTCTTGCAGGCCTTATCAATTAATCGGTCACTGTCAAAAGCTAAATCTGCTGCAGAGAAGGGTCATATTAAGAGCCGAGAGTTGTTAAATTCAGTCATTGAATCTGTACAAGGAGCTGGTGGAAGAATTGATTATGCTGAGGTGAGACATGGAACATTGTTCAGCCTCTTGTATTTGTTTTGAACTGATTGATATTTGACTAAAAATTCATGTCTGTATTTATTATTGGAATAACTCCTAAACTTAAGGATATAACGTTTTGATGGAATATCCTTTGAAAAATATAAAATTTTGAATGCTGGTTTCATCAAGCAAGCAGGGAGTGTTGCTTCCTCAGCCTAAACCCCGGTGGGAACATGGCATTGCGATTTTCCTCCATGAACTTTTAGCATTACAGATGTTGCGTCTTCTCGCTAACATTCTCGCTCTGCATTAGACTCCTGTAAATTTCATTGAGATTACCAAAGTGTCGCATTATTTGCTATATTCATCAAATTTGACTTACTGTTGCACTTTTCCATTATGGGAAGTTATAAAGAGCTTTTAAAATCCAAAGCTAGAACTTTTGAAAGGAAGAAACGCCCACTTGAATCCAGATACTGAAAGTCATTTTCAATTGATGAGGGTTTCCCATGGTTACTGGCTTACAGTAATTGAGGCGAGGGCTGTAGCTTCATCTCATGCTAGCAATGTTAGTGCATTAACAAAAATACCTGGTGTGAATCGTTTTCTTCCATGGCATTTCTTCTGATTTTATTCAGGAAAATTAGTACAACACTTGAAAGAATAAAAGATTTTAAAACACTTAACTCTTCTTACATCATTTTTGCTAGCAGATTGTAGACCAAGAAAGTTTAGAACCAGTGGAAGAAATAAAGAGTCCAGTTGTGTTCTGCATTGCTGCGTGGTTCGGAAAGGTCAGGCTAATTGACAACATGGAAATCAATGGCTAAATTGCCGAGTTCAGTTTTTACACTCTGAGAACTACAACACACACACACACACACACACAACACACTTCAGTTTCCTTGCTTGCAGCACCACATGGTTAGTGCAAGAGCTGAATAAATTGTTTCAATTGCCCCACATTTCTTTGCTATAACTTTTGGTTGTTTTTAATCCTCTATATAGGTTCTTTCTTTCTTGTCAGATGGGCAAAGAGTTCTTTCTTGTCAGAAGGAAATAAGAGTGGTTTTGTGTTATTCTTCAATGGTTGTTAAACCTTCTTTTGTTTGTTTGTTTGTTGATTTGTGGTGGGGTGTCAAAAGTATTATACTTTTGTTTATAGAGAAAGTAAAAGGAAATCCTAATTACATTCTCTAATTTTATTCAAGTTAACACATATTAAAGCTTGACTAGGTCACACCTAAACTTATCAATGTCTTTTTAATATTAATTTTTAAAATCTCAAAAAAAAAATATTATTATCATAATGTCTTACCTTCCTTGTCATGCTTGTCTCACATGCACATTGTATGTGCAACTGACGTGAATTTTTACTAGTAATATATATGAAGAAATAGGCGTTGTAGACCTCTCTTTATACGATTTTACTTTTTAAAAACAATAATGTTTTGGTGAGACAAGCAAGGTTGTTAAAATAAAATCAGAAATATAAATTATTTTAATATGAAAATATAATTTCAATACGCAACATTTACCATAATTATATTTTATATTTGTATCATCTCATTTTTAAATTGTTAGAGAAGATTAAAATGTAAATTCTCTTGGTAGAATTCGGCTATAACTTTCACATAAAATAGAGTTTTATTACATTTACAAATATATCATTAATTAACTCAATACTTTATAAAAATTAATTACTTATTTCACATATATTAAGTGATAAGTATCAACTTGAACACCAATTATATACTATAAACTTGTTAAACTAATAAAAGAAGTACCTAGTAACACTATTCAAAGATCAAATGCATTTCATCCATAGTTTATGCATATTGATTAAAAGTTTAAAGTTGTATTTGGGCTTTAAAGTTTTAGAAATTAGGAGTTTAAAAGTTTTTGATTTAGTTGATCTACTTGTATAAGTTAAAAAAAACCAAAATACATACTTTTAGTTAGGATCATACGATCCCACACCGAATATTATGCGATCCTGTGCATATGTACAATCTTACTTCGATCCAGATCGTTTTTCTTACATAATTCCCAATCCTATGCGATCTTACGATCCGAATCGGAATTTTAACAACTATGGAAAGAAGATTGGATACACGAATAGGATACAAATGATATCTATAGTTGTGATTGATTATAAATATCAGATCCAACTATGTATGATTGAACATTAACTAATTATAATCTAGCACATTATTTTATATTTATTTTTTTATAGTTGTTTTTTATCATCGTAACATTACATTTTTTTTAAAAATCTTTTGAGGATTTGTCAAGGGAAACAATCATTTTGTGGGTACTTGAACAGGACAAATATTGGTTCGAGTTTTTGACCAAAGGTTGTATTTCAAAGTTTTATAGTCAAGTCATTCAAGGCCAAAGCGTTCAACGAATTTTAGTTCAATGTATCACAAATATAAGATTATTAGGAAGCACACATTATAAGATTATATATGTTTTGGATCCGGTTAGCATGAAGTTATTTTGTTGAGTAAATGAATTAAATCTACCAATAGAATACCGACATATACAATCTATCGTGTCAAGATTCTATTGGTCAATTGACCAACTTACCCCAAAATAAACTTCATACTAACCACTTCCACATGTATTATCAAGCTACTTTTTCCAAAGGGTGCTACTGAGAAACATTGCTTCCAAGATACGTCATCTGACCTTTTTTATTAGTCAATTTGTGAAAGCCCATTTTTTTTGGATCCTGATAAAAAAAAATGTTACCAACTATAAAATTGTTATTTTAAAAAAGATTTATCAAATTACATCACAATTTAAATTTTAAGATTTCATAAATGAACTAAAATCAAACCTAAGAACAGATAGGGTAGTACTTAATAAAACATAACTCTTAGCGTTACAAGGGAAAAAACACAATATTTAAAAAAAAATTAATATTTTTACACGATTTTGTGATATTTCTCCGTGAAAAATATCGCAACAGATTCTACAAAAGAAGTATTTATGAAAAGGACATAAAAAGGTAAAAGGAAAGGACACAAAAAGGATGATGAGAGTACTACATGATGTCCATCACGGAACCTAAATTTGTTTCCTAGTATATAGAAGAAAAAAAATGAAAGAAAAAAAAATCAGAATTCAAATTACACATCGTCCCACAATATAAACTATATATAGCATAAGGAGAAAACGTGCCACCAAAAGATCATGGTAAACAAACACCAAAGATATATCTGGAACAATAAAGTAGCACGAGTTTTTACTAAACCAGTAATGACCACTAATCAAGCACATATAGAACACATTTACTTAGAACAGTTGAAGCCACCGCAAACTGAGAGAATTATGATCAAAATTAGAGCAATAATAATCCCAAGAACTATCAGCTTTATCTTCATATTCTGCAACCACATCTTCCTCCTCATCTTGGTTCCTTGTGTCCTGAAATCTTGAGCCTGCAAAAAGGTTATCATTCATATTCAGCGCACATTATCAAAAGCACAATGATAATGTTTGAAAATAATGAAGTGGCATAAAGGAATACAAGGCAAATACACAGAACCAGGAATCCTATGGAAGCAAACAAAAAGAGAAAAGCACTAAATAAGGGTAGTATACAGTTACTATGTTGTCTGTTGAAGGAAATGCACCCCAATAAATTTGTTAACCTAGAAACCTTCATTGATTGGCTATTAAACAGTAATTGGATACAACCCTTTTTCTTTAGGGATTGAAAAGCAATAAAAAATCCACTTGGACTAAGAATGTTTCAACAAAGATCTTTTTACTTCCAAGTTTCTTTTTGTACATCTGTTTTCATTTGGTTTAATGGCATGGCAAGTCTGCCGCTCACCATACTCTAATAAAGAGAAATATGGTTGTCTAATCACTAACCTGAGAACGAAGATTCTCGGTTTTATCCACCAGTAGCTCAATCTTCTCTCCACGATCAAGAACCTACAAAATCAGAAAATATTAAGAATCCATGCACGTAGTTTCTGTTTTCAAGGTTCTACAGATTCAATGACTGCATATAAAATCACTTGGCCAATGCAAAAGATTTAACCAACCGAGGTAGTTCTGATGCCTTACCTTCTCAATATTTTCCATCATCACCCCTTTGACCTCTGTAACCTGGGCCTTTACCTTCGCAAGCTTACTGATCTCCTCTGGATGATCTACACAATATTGCATCTGCTCCTTCTGTTTGGGCCTATATTAAAGAACATATCTTCCACAGGTTACCTCAAAAAACTATAAACAAGGAATACCAGCCAGAATGCAGAGGTAAATTACCCAAACTCTTTGTTGAGACTATTAGCAACTGCTGTTGCAGCTTTTCCCCCACCATATCTCTTGGTGAAGTCCTCCTTGATTCTTTCAAGAAATGCCATTGGCACCTGTCTGCCAGCAGATTCAACAGCGACAACACAATATGCTGCATCATTCATCAGATGAAGTTAGCGCAACAAGGTAAGTAAAACGAATGAATAACCAAAAATTCATATTAGTTACTCAAAAGCACAATATATCGGCAACAGCATCAATAAACTAAGCACTGAATGTTACGTTGTCATTATAAAGGTCTGTTTACTTGTTTCTATCTCTCCTTTTCTATTTAATAACGGATGTTTTGATCAACTTGTACAGTTTCAAAAAAAAAAGGTCAAAAGTTTTAAAAAAATCCAGGGCTTTTACGTAACTAATTGTAATACAAAACAAAATTAAGAATATGCCTAAGTACCTTTCAGTGCAAGGAGTTGACGTAATGTGATTTAAAGCGAATGAGATTGATGAATCATGTCAAACACAAAAAGCTTTTTCAAATTTAACAGTAGGGTCAGAATGAGTAAATTAATTTACAAGTAGCCAAGTAAACTTGTCATGAAAATATTTAAAAAGTGTCCGCTTCAACTTCTGAAATCACAATATACAAGAGGCTGAGACTGAAATTTGTCTTCAGATCCTAACATGGAAGTTAAAATTGTTGCATAAGAGAAATCTCCTATTTATTTGACACATCTTAATAAATTATTAAACCTTCGTTATCAAGTAATTCAGCCAAATGAAATTACGTAATTGATAAATATCAGAGGCTAGTTCCCAGTGTTCCAAACAACATGTGTTACATTATCTGACATCCCCACAACTTCATCACGAACAATTAACTGAAGCAACAAATAATCCTAATTTGAATTTTTCACAAGTCAACCTTGAAAGTAGATCATTTCCCCTAACAAGTAAATCAATTCTCCACTTCCAATTTGCCATCTCTCATCAATTCTAATACCAAAATCGAATGAACAATCTCCATGGATTTCAAAATTTCAAAAATAGAAACTAGCAACAAACATAAAATGACTATATATTACTGTCTACTTCACGATCGTGCTGCTAAACTAAAGAAATACTACATTTAACTAGAGCAATCGAATGCTTTAGTAAGCTCAGTTAATTTAGGGATTGGAACAATCAAACAAAAAGTAACAGCCTAAAGGACAAATAGATCAGATCAAAACAAGATGGTATCTGAAACAGAGGAAAAAGATAGATTCGGCTAGAGAGAGAAAGAGAGTAGTTACTGAAGCCGTCTTCAACGAGGTAGTTGAAGGTGTGACCATCGCAGTTGTAAGTGAACTTGTTGTTAGTGGATGGGAGTTTTTGAAGGCACTGCGATGCGATGCTGGTGAAATTTCCGGTGAATTCAGTGTATTCTGATAGGATCACCGTTCCTCTCGCTACAAAGCTGTAGATCAGCGACTGTTGCCCCATCGTTTCTTTTCTCTCTCTCCTCTTCTTCTTCTTCCCACAGAAACCCTAGCTCCGTCTAGAGAGAGAAAGTGAAGGGAGAGATCAAATATATATATATATATATATATAAATATAAAAATGTATAGAGAGAAAAAGGAAGCGTGTTGATGGAGGTAACGATGAATTTGATTTTTGCAGAGAGAAAGAGAGAGAGAAAACGGGGGGTAATTCCTATTTCCTAATTTCGTACTGTAGATGGGAAGCTAGGTAGTGTGCGACTCTTTTGAGTTGTTTAACAACCTTCTTCCTCTTTGGAAATAACGGAAATGCCACGCTTGCTGTTCTTCATTCCAGATTTTGAACTTTGGACACTAATGATATGATATGACATCCAGGTTTCTATTTATTATTTACTTATTTATTTTTAATTATTTAAGAATCTTTCTATATATTAAAAAATATATATGTCCAACTCTAAATAAAATATAATAATAATGGCATAATATTACCTAATATATATATATATATATATATATATATATAGGTAGTCGTATATTAAAATTTTCATGTCATTTTATAGGCTAAATTTAGAAGTATATTTTAATTTTATAATACTTGAAAAAAAAATAATATCTCTAAATTTAAAATTAATAAGAAAAAAAATCGAAACTCATCTGTTTTCTCGTTTATAAAAAAAATAATTTGGTTTACAAAAATATGTTGATAAATATATAAGAAGTATAATTATAAAGTATAAGATTGTTGATTATATATTGGGTATATTTTATTTAAAGTGTATGATTCTATATGTAAAAAGTATTGCATATGCATAAATAATTTATATTTTAAATTTCTATCGTTTGCACTCACCCTATTTTCATCACATTCTAATTGATATTCCTATGTTGCTATTAATTATTATGAATTTGTTTTCCTATTTCAACGGTTTTACTACTATGATTTTATGGTATTGTTCACGCCTTAATTGAATTCTTATGATAGTCAATTATAGTAAAAGACCAAAATTTAACTTTATTTATTTTTATTAATTCTCAATGTTACTTGTATAAATTATATGATTTGAAATATAATCTTTATTATTTATTATAAGCAAACATTTATGCTACGTTTGGATCGATGAAATAAGAGGGAGAATGAAATGAATCATAATATTGGAATGATAAAAATGTTGTTTAGTTTGTTTATTCCAACGGAATAATGTATTCCTAGTGGAATAGTGTTAACTTAAAATTATAATTTTTATTCTTTGAAGGGGGGTCAGGAATAACTTATTTCATTTATTATTTTTAAGTAATTGACAAATATGCCCCTTAAAAAAATACTTATCTTTATTAAAAGAAATACCCCCTTCCCCTTACCCACCTACCCCACCCCACCAACCTATCCCCACCCCACCCCACCTACATACCCTACCCACCCTACCC
The DNA here is from genome assembly GCA_020205605.1 of Panax ginseng. Taxonomy (NCBI): domain Eukaryota; kingdom Viridiplantae; phylum Streptophyta; class Magnoliopsida; order Apiales; family Araliaceae; genus Panax; species Panax ginseng. Next base: position 2,522,625 of record CM035130.1, on the reverse strand, counting down.
CCACCCAATTACCCATCCCACCCCACCCCACCCCATTACAAGTAAGAAAAAAAAATTTAAAAAAAATATATGAAAAAGTATAGTAAAAAAAAAGAATAATATAATTATAAAAAAAATCTAGAGAAATATGTGTTAAATTTTTAATATAAATTGAATTTAAATTAAATTTGAACATTTGGGGGTATTTAGGTCATTTTTTAATTATTTATTTTATTTTTAAATGTATTCCTAACATCAACCAAATATGTACATGGAATATTAAAAAATCATTAAATTTTCTTCCTTATTCTATTCCCTACTCTATTTCATTCCCTCAATCCAAACGTATCATTAGGATTTTAATTTGGTTGGACCTGGTCCTGGTCTGGTGCTGGTCATCATCAAAATAAAATAGCTATACATACAAACTATGGTTAAATTTTGTATGCTATAACAACGGAAAAAATAGTCGATATAACCGGTTTGCTTTAGATTTCCTGGAGAAGGGGACCATATATATATAGAGAGAGAGAATATTCTAGTAATTTATTATAGTTTTTTTTAAATTAATGAAATGATAAAATTAATAATAACTTTTTTCAAAAGTTTGTAGTTTTTTTTTCCTTGAACATAAATAATTACCTTAAATTATTAACTCTTTTTTTCCACTTCCGTGATCAATTTTTTTTTTAATCAGGTCATTAAACTATCATTTTTTTTTTTTTTCGTTCAATTAAACTTGTCACGTCATAAATTAATGATGATTACGTGTAATTAAAAATTAGACTTAAATATAAATTACTACGTTGAACTATTGACCTTTTTTCATCAAATTTATAATTAAATTGTTATTTTTTTTTTTTTTATATTTCTACCTCAATTAAAATTGTCGAACCATAAATTGATGAAGTTACTCGTATGGGTTAGATAGTGATGGGTGAATAAGTAGGTAGCTTAGTGATTTGTTTTAAAGCTTGAACAATACTAATAAATATAGGGGACTTATTATTATTATAAGAATGGCTTAACTGGTGCTTGCGGTGGCTACCAACAGAGTGCAGATCGATGGCCTACCCACCTGGGACTCGCGTCTCGCGTTTAAGGCGAAATCAAATTATTATTATTATTTTTAATAATAAAAATAATAGAGTAATACTACAGACATAAATTATTTTATAAATATTTTATAAACTGCTGATTTGACATATTCTATCTTAACATATTGATCAAAAAATTGCTTCAATGTAATTTTTGGCCTCACACAATATGTTGAGGTAGAGTATGACATATCAATAATTTATAAAATAATTTGTGTCTCTAGCATTATTATTATTCGTAATAATAATAATCCTTCCAGCTGACCTATGCCCCCATGGCATGGTCTAAGAATGAACAAGTCATAAATGAGAGCAAGGACATCTGGAAGTACGCGCGTACACAAGATTTTTCAATTTTCTTCTTTTCAAAATATCCATACCACCAGAATTCTAGTGTAAGTTTACATCATGTATTATGTCAATTTCATATATTCTCATATTGGCCCAAGTACAACAAATGAATTTCATAGGTGCTACTAGAAGATAGATACACTTTTATTCTATAATATTTTTATATGAGTGATTAACATAAGTTAATTTTGGTCAATTGATCAATACAACGTCGACACGCAAGCGAAATGTGATATCTTTATGTGTCAATATTGTATTAATCAATTGAACAAATTACCATAAAATTAATTTTATTATAACCGAATCCATTTTCATCCTATCAACAAGTTATACAATTATTAGTTAATTATTTTAAAATTGGCAAATAGCTCAATCTAAATTCTCTTAATCACATCAAACACTAAATTATTTGAGTTCCAACCAATTTCCATATCAACACATTAAAATAATAATCTCATTTTTTTTATTACAAAAACAGTCTTTTTTACATATTTTACAAATTTTAATGATATGTTTTTATTTTTAATTATCCCAAAATATAATTGATGTTTAATTCAATATTGATGGCTGCATGACAATAATATTGTAATTATAAACTTGAAATTATTATTATATTTATATTACAATCCATAAAAAACTGATCTTTTATCTACAACTACAAGATTTAAAAAAAAATTGGAACAGTCATTCATGAACAATATAGGCTTTTTAAATTTCTTCCGATTTTTTTATTTTTTTGGGGGCTAAAGCCCAAACTAGGGCCTTAAGGCTTAAGATGAACCGATACAACAGTGCCCACATTTTTGATTGAAAATTCATCACCATTGATTCAATTGGAGCTCAAATTCTCAACCCAATTTCAAGAAGGGAGTAGAGAGACAAAAAGATGAGTGGGGGATTGTCAGCTTCATCCCCACCATTATATTCTTCTTGTATTTCATCAAAAACCCAAATAATTATTACAAGGACTTACTGCAATCTATCATGCAGCTCCCAAGCAGCGGCTACGTCTGTTCTTCCCCGTACCTCTGGTGTGAATTTGAAACCAAGAATTACTAGTTTGAGGTGCAATAGCAGCACCAGACCAGGTGGCCCTTCTCCTCCGGGTATAGATCATTTCCCCATTTCTTTTATTCTTTGTTTCTCTATCCTCTCTATAGATATGCCTAAATCTTTCCAATTCAATTGGGTTCAAATTGTAGATTCAATTGCAAATTTATTTTTTTTGTTAATGGGTTGTTTAGAAGTGAACTCTCCCTATATGTTATAGTTGAACTTTATTTTTCTAAATATATCCCAACATTTGATAGAAATTATAAATGTAGCAGTGGTGGCATAATAGTAGTTTATCTATCTACATTAATTTAAGTAATGGCCTGGTAGGAACGCAATGTATATCTGATTTTGAAACGGACTAAAAAGAAAAAAGCATCCCTAATTGTGGTACGGAGGGAGCATCTATTAAGATGTTATATTTGGCTATTGAAACGAGGGATGTAAATTTGTAGTCATTTTCAACCTACCCTAACACTTGAGATAAAAGGCCTTGTTGAGTTAGTTGAGTATTCTCATAAGAAATTTCATTTACTGTAATCTGGACCAACACTTTAGGAAAAGGTTATTAAAATTTTCCTAAGAAGATTGAGTAGTCAAAGAACGGCCTAACAAAGTACATCTAGAACTTGCTGTAACAGTATGCCAGTCTATGGTGTATGTTGGGATATTTTATTCTTTAATTTGCTATTCAAGTTGCGCTATACGGGAAGTCTTGCTGTATTGTGCGTGATGGGTTGCATACAGTATTAAACTCTACCATAATTTGCACAAAGTGACAGCCCTTAAAACACTTTTGATGTTTCATAAAAAGAAAATAAAATAAATATCTACTGATGCGTTGTCAACACAAGTTCTTACTACTGCCCCTAACAATGTCGCTTATATATGTGGTTGTACATGTATCTCATTCTATATTATATATTTCTAGGATATTTCACCTCAGCACATAAATTTATACACACATTTTATATATATCTTCTGCTGATATCTTATAAGTTATGACCGCTTTTTGATGCCTTCAAGAATGAAGACATGGTATTGCTTCTATTTATACATTTGAAATATACATCATAATCGATTTATCTTCATATGCCCAAAATCCATTCTTAAAGAATAAAATTAAAAGTTGCCTAATGTCTTTTACTGGGAATTCAGGATTTGACTATGATTAACCTCCAAAACAACTAATGACCAATCACCCAATTGTTTGATTGCTGAGCTGAAGGCACGTTTGTAAATTTGTTGCTGAAACTGATTTTTGATGTCTTAAAAGTGGGTGGTAGGCATAGGCTATGTCTGGATAATCAATTTTTAGGGATTAGAGAGGTCCATATGTTCAGTATTCTAAGAGGTAAAAGTGTAAGATAAGATCTGTGAAAAGTTGATGACAGCATGCTCCTATTAGAGTAGCTAGTAAATAAATTTTGGGCCTAGAAGTTTTTTCACTCATTCTTGTAATATCTTTTAATATAGGGTTAAATACACTTATGTCCCTCGAAGTATGACCCCTTTTACACAAGTGACCCTAATATTTAAAATCTTATAATAGCATCCTCTAAGTACACTTAAGTAAAGCAAAAAAAATCGTTTGAGTGCTGACTTTTCACTGGGAAGCAATGTATTTCACTATATTTTATAATTTAGAATGTATTTCACTAAATTTTACCATTAAAATAAAAGTATTACATTATATACCCATTTAACCTTATATACCCATCAGAAATTCAATTACTTTTCTCAGCTTCACCATTTTGGCTTGATCCAAACAGTCTCTGATCATAGACGGCTCTCAAAAGTCGTGAAGCTCTAGATCTCTCAGATTCCAATGATTATGAATCCAACAGCGAAAAAGAACAATAGAAACACTACAAAGATGCCGCTGAACAAGAAATCAAACCACCCTCGATTTCCAAACCCTCATTGAGTAACAAAACCCTAGACGATCTAGATGCGAAACTCAATCTCTAAAAGCTAAAATGCCCTTCTACCCAAAATCCCAATTTGAAGAATGCGGTCAAACTTTACCTTCACATCAGTGGCAACACTCCCAAGGCCAAAAGGATCGTTTATGAAAAAGTCACTTATAAATTTGTTAAAAACTCCAAAATTGAAGTGGGAGATGATGACGAGGAAGATGAGTCGTATAGAGGAAGTGATGAGTTTTGGGTTTTTAAAGCGGGTACTCAAATTCGAGTCAGGGTTTCGACTGATTTGCAATTAAAAATGTTTGGTGATCAGTGTCGTGTTGATTTTATGCTTATTCTCTGTTTTGTTTTTGTTGAGAAGCCTTGAATTGAAAAGCGATGATCTTTATACAGAACTATGGAGGGCATGTGTAGGCCCTTTGATTGATGTTTTTCGTACAGGAGAGAGTATTTTACTTCCCTCAGGGTCACATGGAACAAGTATGCTTTGCCCTTTCAGTAAATGATTTTATTACTTTTGTATTTGGATTGTATTTAGTAAATAACAGTATATTTTAATGCTCATATACAGTCAAACCGTATATAACAGGACTTCCCCGTGACACGTCAACGATCCGACCATTTTTATGACCGGAAATGGTTTCAGGGTCACTTTTGTTTACTTACTTGGTGGATGATGTCATAAGGTTTTAAAGATTAGGGTCACTTGTATAAAAGGGGTGATACTTTGAGGGATATGAGTGTATTTAACCCTTTAATATAAGCAATAAAACATAATGACTTTTGTTTCTTTTTCGTACTTAAGGTTTGGTACTATTTTCTAATGTGGTTTGTATTTACTACTTTATGATTATTTTCTTTTAATTTTCCCTTAAATCTCTGAGACTCGTATCTATAGTTTTAGTGCAACGTTTCTTAAAAATTTAATAATTTAAAAAATGTTTCAAAGATAAGTGGGAAGGAAAGATGTGAGAGGCTTGTGAAAGCTGTCTTTTGCTTTATTTACAGATGAAAATGGAAATAGGACCGTTCTGGATGCTTTTTTCTTGGGGAAGGCTCTAGCAGAAGCACTTAATGAGCGTATTGAGTCAACTGTGGGGGAGTTTTTGAGCACGATTGGTAGGTTACAATCTGAGCAACAAAAGCAAGTTCAGGACTTCCAGGTACTATGCTGTTCAAGTAGAATTTACGACTTAGCTGGTTTGTTGCTTCTGTCGTTCAATTATATGATCATATCTATGGCCATTGTCAAGTAGCTTGAAAATGATACCGGAATTATTGGGAAAATATAGCTTTGTTAGTTGATTAGTTCTGATAAGTATCAGCAATCAAGGAGTTGGTTTCCAAAATAAATGTTCCATGTTGTTGGTTGGAGGTGCACATCAATCATGAAAATGAATTTGGCCAGCCATGTAAACGATTATTGTATTGTATGGTACTTGATGAAGATATTTCCACTATATTCCTTCAGAATTTGCACTCCAAAGATAGAGCTACCTGATGGCCATTTATCTAAAGCTATGGACTCATAGTATTTAAGGGAAAAGGTTATTCAAATATATTTAGGAATTTAGCATCTATGAGCTCACCTCTTAATGTTCTAAATCAAACAATTCTTTAGCTGACCTCATTTTGAGTTGAGGTTTTGTTCTGGATAAACGCTACAACAAAGGATAATAAACCTTCATTTTTTGAAGAAATGCCAGGAAAACCATTTGGCTTTGTACTTTTTATTGTTATGTTCACACCATTGGTTTATATTTTGCAAATGCTGTCTACTGAAGAATGTCCTGAAATAAGTTTGACGCATATGCAGGAGGAGGTGTTGGAAAGAGCTAAGAAATCCAAGGAGAAAGCAGCACGTGAAGCCATGGAAGTACAAGGGCTCATTCCCAAGTCATCAGTTAAAACTACAACTGTATCATCAGCTAGTGAATCACCTGCATTATCGGCTGCCACTCCTAACTCGAGTGTCCCAACTTCTGATAAGAATCACAACCCCGCAAGCACAAGCCCACGTTTGGAGGGATCAACCGAAGATTGATTAGTTCCCATTTTGTACAAATATACCCCCTATTACCTCATTTTCAGATGTATTATTGTACTTGATCCTGGAGTAGATGATAAGAAAAATTAAAAAACCTGGAATGGATCGCTCTTAAATAATTAAGTTATGATGTTCATCCTATCGTATGGGTGACTTTTTCTTAGTTGTTATAGCAAAAAGTAAAAAAGAAAAGGTTGAAACTAAAAATACTAACAGATATTGCTACCGGTCTACAATGAAAAAGAATGTTTAGATCTGGCTGCTTGCCCCTGCCTGCACAACTATTTATTGTGCAAATATCAAAATAGGAGTAGATTGCTAATTTCAGTCATGATGAGGTGATTAAGGGGGTGTTTGATAAAAATTGAATAAATCTGAATCTGAATGAAAAAAAGTGTTTGATAATTGACGTGTCTGAAACATCTAAATAACAAAATTTTATTATTTTACCCTTTTGAAAAAATTCAAAATTATTGTAAATTTATTTAATATTACTTAATATAATAGTTAATATTTTTTTTAATTTTTTTATTTTTTTAATTTTTTTTTACATTATTCAATTGCTTTCATTCACTATTTAGCTAAAAAATTTGACCGATTCAAATTAGATTCAAATTTCTAAACAAACAACCCCTAAGACTAACGAGTACCACTAATAAAAATAAGTAAATTGAATTGCTAATTATGTCATGATAAGGTGGCATTATTGGTTGTTTTTTTGTGTACCATAACAAGTAAACTCAACTCATAAAATTTGATAGGGTGACATTCGATACAGAAGAGAGAATAATGCATCACATATGCCAATCACTTGATTTCATGATTTTCACATACAAGTAACAAATAACGTGATTTGGTAGGAGGTTATTCCAACCTATATAATTCGGAGCTAAAGTATTATTATCCGTAAATAAATCATTAAAAAAATTGAAGTTGACAAAATTTTATAATCTTTTAGTACACAAAATGCTCAACTCATTTTGAAATATGCTAAATACAAGACAGTACTCCGATCTTTGAAAGGCTTCGGCATTCATTGTTGTTTATGACCGTCTGCATCACTCATCAACCTCCACTGGCATTTCAAATCTGTTCTTACTGGGAATGCTAGCCAATGCAGCCTCGTGATCACCAGCATCATCCATATCAGAATCTCCCTTTACATAATCCACCTTGAAGTCATAATCACCTTCCATATCGTCTCCCATTGCAGATGATTTAATGGTTTTTTTCCTCCTCTTCTCTGCTTTCCTTAATTTGTTGTTAAGCACTCCTACTACATCATATAGTTTTTCATTCTGTCTGCTACTGGCAGTTTTGGCCTTTTTCTCACCTGCACCATCTTCTTCTTCTGCCATGGACTCGTCATCACAATCATCATTTTCACTATCAGCTGAACCTTTACCTTGAGACGATGATTGTGGCTGCAATTCATCCTGCAGCAATGGAAGATGCTTATTGCATAGAGCTCAAGTATAACTAAGAACGTGGAGCATTTAGAGAAAATATAGATCAAAATTGTGCTAAATTGTTATAAGATGACCAAAAAAAATCCATGATAACTTGTTAAGAAAATTAATCTAGCCTTGATCACTGCATGTATAATTGAATTGTGCTGTTGCCTCCACAAAACCGAGACTTAAAGAGGCTAAATTCGTGCAACACATTTAAATACAAATGATTGATGGGAGCTTGAACAATGCAAACCCCTTATTTCCTATGTACAACTGTACAAGTATAATAAATGAAGACCCTTAAGGGCCAACAACTATAAGTGTACATAAAAGATTGATGATATACAAACCTCAAGCATCTTCTCATCAAAATTAAGAGGTCCATTCGGCGGAATTTCAACAGGTTGAAACTCATCTGCAGATTTAAGGCTGCCAATAAATGAGGACTCTGTACCATATACTTCATCCACGTTGAACTCCTTTCCAAGTTCTGAAATAATCTTTGCCTCCAAAGGCTCTCCCGCATCCCTAGTTGGAGGCATTGTATAGTATGGAATTTTACCTGAAAATGACAGTTGCAGGAAAAATTAATACTTTAGTATTCATATGTCCACATCTTCCTTCCTAATCTTTCCCATTTTGCGCAAGTGTATACTATTATATAAACTACAGTAGGTGCTAATAATGCATACCCTCATTCCAGTCGTGCAAAACAATTCTTGCAGCAGCATCGACGTCTATAATCCCACCCTTTTTTAGCTTACCCCTAGCAGTTGCTACATTCTGAAGAAACTCATCAACTGAATCAAAACTAGGAATCTTGTATAGCATTACCAACGTTTTGGCCGGACATAGCTTGAGAATTTCCTTCACTGCACAGTTCAGATTGGGTAACATAGTATCAGTTACGCAACTAAACCAGAAGCTACAACATGGAGAACTGACAAGGAACTGATTATATGGGAGAAAAAAAAATAAAAAACACAAAATGAATGATGTATTGATATGATACAATTCGTGTTTAATGCATATTCTTCTACACCTCGGAAATCTGTACCCAAATCATAGTTTACAAAGCAAACACCCAGCAGGTACACAAGTAACATTCACCCCCTATAAAGTGTAATATCTCAATGCATAAATAAAACTCAACTTTTCCAATTAAGTGGCCTATAAAAACCAAATATGAGGCACAAATGGTAACTAAGAAATGAGTACTAACTAACACATCAATGCACGAGACCCTACCAGAAGTAGCTGAATACATGCCCATCACTGAGTAAGCAACCATGATTAACAAAACAAAGTGATTTTGGAATTTTAGTGATGAACTATAAGAGTAAAACCCCACTCCCACATTGAAAGATATGAAAAAAATTTGTCTGTATATGAGGAATTAAATTACTAACAATAGTACTTTCAAGTCGTGACCTTTTGGGTGAGCCTGTGGTGGGCTAAGATTACCCAAGAAGATACTATTGGGCTATTGGTTTAAGGCTTTATTGGATGGATGTGATTCGATTCGGACTTGAAATTTGACCCGGGATTTGTTCCGAACTCAGGATTTGACCCGAGTTGTTTCATATGGCATCAGAGTCGATTCTCAAAAGCTCAGGTCAGGTCGAGTTCCGATCGGGTTGCTGGAGGTGGGAACACGAAGCTAGCCTGTATTATCCCACAATGGCTAGAGAGGAAAAGATCTGTGGGCCGTATGTGATTGGATTTGATAGGGATGTCGAAAATTTAAGTTAGGAAGTTTGTAACACCCCAATCCTACATCAAAAGATATGAGAAAAATTTGTCTATGTACAAGGAATTAAATTACTAACAATAGTACCTTCAAGTCATGACCTTTTGAGTGAGCTTGTGGTGAGATAAGATAACCCAAAAAGATACTATTAGGCAAGAGATTTAAGGCTTTATCAATGTTCTAAAAGGCGCTAGGCGGAAGGCGGGCGGCCAGGGGGCCTAGGCGAGATTTTTTATTTTAAACCAATTTTAATATTTTATCTTACATTTATCCAAACAAAACAATAATATAAAGCAAAACAACTTATAATAAATATAATAAAGACATTTGCTTAAAGTTCAAACACATCCATATTGCTAACGTCAAAGTTCAAACACAAACATGCAATTGTTCAAAGTTCAAATATATTTTTAACGTATTAGTTTTATTCATAAACAAGATTGCTATTAAATAATAAAATTTCAAATTTCAAGAATTTAATTCAATATTAAACTTAAGAAACTAAATATAAATTTAAGAATTATATTGAATTAAACTAAATATTACAAATATATCATCATTTATATAATTTGAAGTTGGTACAAGTTTAAAAAATTATAACTATAATAAAATTATTCATTTTGACTTGATATTATTCACTTCTTGTTGTGATTTGATATGCTACAACTGTATTATGAATATGGTAAATCATTAGAAAAATAAATATATAAAAATCTGGTTTGGGTAGTTATTAAAATAAAATAAAAACCTCTCCTAGACCCCGCCTAGGCCCCACTTAATTTTCCAGAGGGATTTTTTCTCCGCCTTGGGCCTAGGTGAGGCTCCAGGGGGCCTAGCGCTTAGGCGGGTGCTAGGGGGTCCTAGCGCGTAGGCGGGGATTTTTTGAACACTGGGCTTTATTTGGATGGATTTGATTCGATTTGGACTTGAGATTTGACATGAGATTTGTTCCGGATTCAGAATTTGACACGGGTTGTTTCAATACGTCTAGTTGTGAGTGTGTACAGGAGAGGTAACATTATTACCTGGACTAGTTGGGTCATCTAGTTTCTCAATTCTCTTGCAATTTCGAAGAGCAATAGATGCATCACTCTCCCCGGATCTAACCATAACAACCCCAGGGCAGTCCAACAATTTAACGTTCTTGTCTAATTGAACTTCTTGCATAGATCTTGTCAATCCTGGAGTAGCGCCAACATTGACAACATGACTCCTCTTCAAGCTGTTGATAAGACTACTCTTACCAACATTAGGAAGGCCTACAACACCCACTGTTATCGATTTCTTAATCTGCACCAATAACACAGTATTAATGGGACAATAACGACAATGAATGCACTAAAAAACAAAGACATCAATCAAACAACTGTACATGAGCTAGATACGAAGTTATGAAACTGGGTGGGGGCAATTACTGAAACATAGACCCTAATCCAAAGGTTTCATAACCAGAAGCTTTCCAGTCAATATCATCGTCAAAATAGATATTTCACAAACTGAAGTTTTCTTGTATGGACAATTGACCAGTAATAAAATTGATGGAACAGAAAAAAGAAAATATACCCACGTATAAATTTAATATGAAAAATAAATATACCATACAACGACACTTTTTCTACTAGAAAGTGTTAAATGCCTAGAGGGGGTAAATCCAATGTACACATGAAGTATCAAGAGATATAAGACAGAAGAAAAATACCCAAGCTAATTCAAAGCACCATAGCACCCTGTTCAGCACCCCAAAGCCAAAGCAACATCCCCAAAAAACATATACATCAACCTAATCTAATGCAATTGAGCACAGAAAATCCAAAAAAGTAACCTGAAATCCCAGAAACATTTCTTGAATAAAAAATGCAACAAACTCTGAACCAAAAACTACTGTTTCACCACTGTCTGGTCAACAGTTGTCAAATTTCCTCCTGTTACCCTCTATCCAAATAACCCTACAAACGCATTGAAAAAACAATTTACATCTCTTCCTCATGTTTTTGTTAAATCTAAATGTGCCATTGTCTGCAACTTATAGAACTACGCTATAAGATGCAGACACCTTCATTTTTTGTGACGCCAGGTTTGGGTTATGTGACAAGGTCAAGCACACTCAAGACCACATATAATCTTCTCTTGTTCAAATTTAATTGGACAATAACAAGATAGTACAACACCAATCATTCTACATTGCCATCCTTATAACCCAATCTAATGACAAAAAACTTCTCATAGAACACATAGTGAATATTTATAATCATCTCAATTGTAGGAAAAGTATGAGGTCAGGATATGATTCAAAAAAGAAAAACATGAAATACGAATGAAAACATGAATTAGAATAAAACAAACGAAGGCGAATATGACAATTTCTTTAAAATGTAAACCAACCCAAAAAGCTAGAGCAAAAACTTTCAATCCATGTGCTATCATCATATGCTTACACGGGAAGCTCAAGTTCCCACCAGGCAAGAGGCTGCATCTTCTTTTTTTCTTCTCTCTTTTTTTTTTGTTTTTCCTTGGAGGGATAAGGCCAGGCAAGGGACGTGTCTTATATATACATCACATTTGCAAGAAGAACTTCAACCATGATTATGATGCAATTTTACTAAAAAGATGATGACCAAATTTCATAGCAAAGTTACATCTGATCTTTTGATGAAAAGTATATGGAAGAAAGAGAAAAAATATCTACATTCTAACTATACCTCATGGCTTCTTGAGTAATTCTTGAGCAATTTTATAAGAGTTTCAGCACCAAGGCAGTCACTAGTTTGCAGAAGATTGCTTGGTTTTGCAGCCTTTTTGGCAGCCTTTGGCACAGATTTCCACCCCAGGTTTGACCTCTGCTCTTGGGTGCTGCACTTGAAAGCAACTGCTGGTAGTTCCTCCCTAAGATACTTGAGCCACTTTTCAGCAGCCTCTCGAGGGACAAGATCTGCAATGCAAGTATGAACTGAATTTGAACAGCGGCGAAGCAAAAATATAAGCAAATCCTAATTTAAACTAAGCTGCTAAACATTTTTATTAGGTTATCAAAGACTCGGATGCAAATAATTGTTATTAGCATGGTCCGAAGTTAAAGATACTATATTTCAGATAACCTGATTATTTTAAAGCAGTGCATAGGTACACATATCAATAATGCAATGTCGACTGTCGAGTACTTCTATTACATAAGGATTAAGGGCATTGTATTTCTCATATGATAAATCTACAAATGCTGCCTTTCATGTGTGAAATTTGAAGCAATATTCATCAGAAATAAATTGGATGTAATCAAAACACAAATCAGAATGTGAAAAAAAAGGGAGATAGATATACACAGATATAAAGAAAGATCATACCTATCTTATTGAGAAGCAAAACAAGATGCTTCTCAGGACCTGCTCTTAGCACCATCTTTTCCATATCAGCGCACCGTGTACCAAGGGGATCGCGTGCATCAAGCACTTCCAAAATAACATCTGACGCTTCAATAACTTTGGCCAGCTCCTTGTAGAAAGCCCTGTCCGAGTTATCTGCGAAAAACAAAGAAATGTGAGAAAACAAAACAAATAGAAAAACAAATAATAACACAAATTAAATAGACATAAATGCTAATCTCCATCAGAAACAAGTTCTTCGCATAAATAAATATCAGCATACCCCGAGTTTTAACATTTGCGGCGGATTTTGCAGCAACCCTCTCCTTACCCACATTTTGTTCTTTAGAGGGATTCAGGTCATCATCCTCTAAAATCCCCAACTTTCTCTTTTTGGCCTGAAGAAACATAGGGTTCATGTAAATAGATCCATTGTTGCAGAGTAGATGAAATGGTCAATAGACTGAAACAATAGAGACCAGTCCCAAAATGTGAGCCTAAGTCTATAGTAAATTTAGGTGAAATGATCCATTTCCCACTTCATTGCTGACTTACTCATTCAAATCATCAATGTACATATTAACATTTCTAAACCAAAACTAAAATCTTTATTAAGTGCAATAAAAATTGTTTCCCACTTAAATGCTAACACAAATTTAAAGACAACCATACACATGCAAATTGACATACATATACTTATCCTTAAGACCAAACCTTTTATTAGCTGAAATAGAAAAACTACACCATAAGAAAGTTCTCATAATAAATCTTCTAGCAAATGCTTTTACACTATCCACAGTAATAAAATTAATTATTCCCACATCCAGTGCTCTAAATACCAAAAAGCTGAAAACTTTATTGGATTAAATAGAAAAAAACTGTACCCTCTCCTTGCGGGCAGCTTTTTTCTGCTCCAAATCCTCGATAGCACGAGCACGGCGAGCTTCAAGAGCTTTGAGCTCCTGCTCCTTAAAAGGCCAGTCGTTTGGAATACCTGGGTCCTTCTCTGTTTTGGGCTTTCGGTTGATGCCCTTTTTCTTGGCATCTTTGGCCTTCTTTTTATGGTGTTCCTTCACTTTCCTTATGACCTTGTACTTTTGTTTCAATGACACTCTCTTGCTCTTACTCTCTGCAAACAGAGATACATAAATATCTCTAAATAACAACTTCATCCAATATATAACATGAAGTATATATTAACATGATGAATGTTTGATAAATATGAAAGATTTACTTACTCTTGCTTCTCTTCACCATCTTCGATTGTTATCGAGTTATCTCAGTAGTTGTTAATCACACAGAGAGGAGAGAGGAGAGAGGAGAGAGGAGAGAGGAGAGAGGATATAGGGGAGGGTGTTTTTTTTCCCGAGGACAGAAACAGGGAGTGTGGTTAGGGTTAGGGTTTCGAAGATGTAGAGGAGGAACCCACGGCAATAGAAGCGGAGTGGACGGGTACGGGTCGGATTTAAATAGGTCATTGTTAGGTCATAGGTGTAGAACAGAACGTCTTCATCATACTGCATTTGGCCCATCACAATTGGGCTTGAAACTACCTACAGGATTATACATTCTATTCTGTAAAGTTAAGTTTGAGAGATAATTTACAGCCTTATAAAAGTATTTTTATTTATGTACTTTTTCTATTTAGTTTTAATATTTATTCAAATGAAAACTAAGAGCTATTTTAATTTTTAGGTATGAGAAAAAATTGTAAAGGAATCCCAAAAAATTAGTGTTTTATATTATTCAATAGTAACCTGATGAGTAGGTAATTTAAAATTTTGTAATTATTATTTATTATGATAAAATGTTTATTATTTATCATGATAAATTGTGTATTAAAATTAATTATTGTTTATCAGATAAATTAAAATTATGTAATTATTATTTATCATGGTAAATCATATTGGATTTGAGTTTCTTGTTTAACATGTATTTTCTCTTAAATTTACCTTCATAAAATGTTACTACTATAAAATTATGTAAAATATTAATTTTAAACATATTTTTTAAAACATCATATTTCAAACCTTAGACTCAACAACCTAGAAAAATGATTGAAAAGAAAATTAAGTGATATTTTTTCGGCGCTAAAATTATTGTGAGATAGACTCGAACGTGTGACAAAGTATTTTTAAAATAAGTTATGATATTCACAATTATCAAAAATAGATAAATTTATATTAATTTTCAATTCAAAATTGACAATAAAAAATAAGTATAAGAAGAAAAAAAAAGAGAGAAAATAAATAACTATTTTTTAAATATAATAATAATATATCATTTGTGACAACTCCAAATTTATAACCACAGAGTGACTAAATATTTATACATTTTTTGGTGGCTTTAACTAATTTGGTACGGGTGGTATTTTTTAACAGTTCACTTTTTAATGCCTCTTAAAGAGTCTAAATATTTATATTAAGAAATTTTTTGAATAATTAAAATATAAACATCTTAATATAAAAATAATTAAAATATATTAAAAAGTTGACTACATTTACACTCTGTTTCTAAGTTTTGAACAGAAAAAAAAAAGAATAGAAAACTTAAATTAGAACAGAAAAGAAAAGAACAGAAAACTTGAAGTTTTTCTTTGGGTTGTTTCTGAGATTTTAATAGAAAAGAATATAAAATTTAAAATTGAGGACATGAGTTGTAATTTAAAATTTATTATATTAAAAGTTAAGGATAATATGAGAATTATAAAAATATTACTTATTCTAATTTCTTTTTCGTCCAAATCTGGTCAATTTTGGACGGAAAACTTTGATAGAAAAAGTGGCCAAGTTTTCTGTAAGACCCCAACTTATTATAAATAAAATTGAATTTTCCTTTATTCATTATTCTAAATTAATAAGGGTTAATTTGATATAATTCTTTGGTTATGGGTGAAATGTGCAAAGTTTACAAAATAAGCAAGTGGTTATAAAATATTCATTATTGTCAGGGAATATTCGTTTGGTCGTGGAATATTCTTTTTTTTCGGGAATCTCCGCATTGACAAGACAAATCATTAAGTGGGCCCCATAACTAATACTGATTGGATGAAGGAAAACGACAAAGATTGAGTTTTATAAATAACGACGTAAATTGTTACCAGATTAACTTTGTTGGGTTACCCGGTGGTTAAAATACTGAATAATCTGGCGTCGCATAAAGAAGACACTGCAGATTGCACAATATTATTAAATTATTGATCCTTATGTAAGAAGGCACTACTCAATAATTGTTATGAATTCTATCGCTCAATATTATATTTTATTGATTCAATAATTGTTGCGTTGATATTTTGTATTCATTGTTGTTTCAATAATTGTCATTACACAAGATATTTTTCATTATCAAATCAATAATTCATATTATTTGAATAATATTATCGATAACATTATTGGCAATGTCTAGAAAGTTACGTCTAAGGAGAGGTTTGGTCACCTAATCATGCGTCAAGTGAGGAATCCTTATCGAAGCCCTCTTTCCCTGAACTACGGCACGGTTGTCGATCTTGTGATTCTCGTAATATTATTTTTAAATAAGTAATTATTGATTATTATGATAAAGAAAATATTTATTTTATGTGGATATAGATGGAGAAAATTTTTAATGTGACAATTGTTGAAAATTAATATTTTATCTTTTTCTCGATAAAATAATTCATTTAAATATATTATTTTAATAATATATTAATAGTGATATTTTTATAATGAATGTGGGATATATGAGTATATGAGAAGGTAGAGTATTTTGTGGCATTAAATGTTTAACATATGTTTTGTGTGTTTCATTGGACACAATTCTCGGGCCGAAAATTGATTATAGATCGTAAAATCGCCTGCTTGTGGATTTCGGTCAATTGCATTTGGAATTTGGAAAAATTTTCTTCTCGTAAAGTTGTAGAGAATGGAATTTCCCATGGAAAGTCGCGAGTTTTCAATTTTTTCGATAAACGAGCTATTTTCTACGAATTATTGAAGTTTTCAAGATAAAATAATTTTTATTAAATAATGGGTGGGACCCACTCTTGTTTGAACATGTGGGCTGCTGGAAATTGGGTCAAGGTTGGTGGTGGCTGAAATGTTCAAATGGCATGCGAGAAATGTAATTTTAAATAATAATAATTTATTAATTTAGTCTCCTTTCATGCTTCTAACATTTTTCCTATAAATAGAGGCTAAGTTAGAATTGAAAATCACACCGTAAATAAAGTTTTCTCTTTTCTCTCTAAATTATCGAAGCGTATTCTTGTGAGTATACTTTGAGTGTTGCTATACTGGTATGGGTTTCACAAGACTATACCTAGAAATTCAAACCAAGACGGTTATTTTGAGGTAAGGGTATTATTTTCTTCTTAAATGATATTTTTCTTCAATATCATTATGTCAAGTATTGGTGAACTTTTTTATCAAATTTGGAACTTGTTGTGTCGGGGTTACTTATTCACGATACTCAAGACTATTCACGATACGACATTATTCACTTAATACTAAAGACTATTCAATCGAAAAATAAAAAATTTCTTTTTGTCCAAAATATCTATTCGGATACTAGCTTTGATTGTATCCATGTTTTGATCATTCTTGAATTTTACACCAATATGATTATTTTCAAGTATTTTTGGACATGGGTAAAACAAAGCATTTAATCCTTAATCCTTAATCGCTTGTCATTTTGTTTCAATCGAATTCGCTTTTAAAAATATTTTTCATCATCCTCATCCTAAATGGTGATATAAATGAATATCTTTGGCCCAGAGTAGTGTAAAGATAAACGATTAATCGATGAATATCTTTGGCCCTGTAGTGCAAAGATGAAGCAGTGTTGAGATGAATACGACCAACTCGGTGATATAAATGAATATCTTTGGCTCAGAAAGTGCAAAGATGATTAAAGATGTATATTGATTGTTATTACAGGATAAACTATTGATGATAGACTTTTAAACCTTGAAAGACAAGAGAATTCTTTTCTACGTGACTCTTCTAATGGATCAATTTTTATTGATTTGTTGATCTAAAACTTGTTGTCATTGTATTCTATTAGATTTTTTTCCGTTGAAGACTAACGATAATTTGTTGTATATTATCTTAGTCATAATATTCTTTTATGGGCTAGTTGGTTTTTCACCCTTTTCCTTTTTGTTCCATTTTTCTTCTCGGGAGGTGTAAGAATATAGCAGGATCGAGTCTGGGTATGGAGTGATGGTTACAGGAAGATGTTTTTATTTGCCCTCACTATTTCTCGTAAAATAGTGTATTAATAATTAATGAGGACTTATTTGGGTGTGTATATTGCCTGTAAGACAATATTTGTATTCAAACTCACAACAGATTGTCGTGATTATTCTACGACATCCGTATTATCAAAGTTGTAGTTTGCTTTCTATACCATGTATTTTGACGACTCGAATGGGTGTCAGATACCTATTTTGGGGCATCACATTTTCTATCCATTTCTTTCTTTTCCGCTTATTAAAAAACTCGAAACATAAGAATTGGAAAGAAAATTTAAATTTTCCGTCCATTTCTTTTCTTTTTCGTCTATTTTAAAACTCGTAAAGCAGAGCGTTACACTGCTTTTCGAAGTTTTGAAATGTAAAAGAAAAGAATAGAAAACTTAAATTAGTAATGTAAAAGAAAAGAATAAAAAACTTGAAGTTTTCCTTTCAGGTTGTTTCGAAGTTTTTAATAAAAAAAAATAGAAAATTTAAAATTGAGGACATGAGTTGTAATTTAAAATTTATTATATTAAAAGTTGAGGATAATATGGGAATTATAAAAATATTACTTATTCTAATTTCTTTTCCGTTCAAATCTGGCCAATTTTGGGCGGAAAACTTTGACAGAAAAAGTGGCCAAGTTTTCTATCCATTTTTTTTCTTTTCCGTTTATTAAAAAAGAAACATAAGAATTAGAAAGAAAACTTAAATTTTTCGTCCATTTCTTTTCTTTTTTGTCCATTTTAAAACTCAGAAACAGAGCGTTAAGATGCAAATGAAACCCCACATAAATACTAAGGGCATGTTTGATACGGTCTGAATGGCTCTGAATTTGAACGATTCAGCCATTCAGACGGTTTGTTTACAACTTTTAAAATCTGAATTGGGCTGAAAGCGTCTGACCGATTCTTTTGAAAAATTTCGACTAAATGAGCTGAATAACCGTGTTTTACCCAAATAACCTTCAAATAACTTCGCTACTCTGGTTTCTATCTCTAGGGCTGCTATCGTTCACATCTCCATCGGCGTCTCCATCCTCATCTCTTCTTTTCTCTTCTCTTCTCTCCATCTGCATTAACTTCGCCTCAGGTTAGTATCATTCAATTCAATCCCATAGTTTTGCTAGGTTTTTTTTTTCTTTCAAATTTTACACTTTTTCTCATGTAGAACATGAAAGGAGAATTACCATAACTTTTCAAAATCGAAAGTACCTACCTACCTTGCTTTTACTTAGTGGATACCTCCATCCAAGCGCCTCCATCCTCTGGTTTCTTTTTGCTTTTCTTTTTTCTGTAAGGTGGTTTAGATTAAAAAATGAGAAAGAAAGTCATACTCTTGTTTTATAATATAGAATTGATGAATGTTCAGTAGCATTAGGGGACAGACCCTAACTTTCAAATTCTATGAAGATATCAAAACCTAGCTCTAATTCATGATATTCTACACCAATTAAACTCAAAATCTGTTAGGTGTTTTGCTCTCACCACAAACAATTCTCAGTTTTATAAATTCTCAATATCAATAGTCTGTAAATAGTCTGTAATATCAGGGTGTAAATTTGATTTTCTGGAAATTTGTTGTTCGGATATACAAATTTGTATCTCAGCGAATTATAATTATATATCAACTTTTTAAAGATACTTTGATAGTTGTTTCTAGTATTTACCTTCTACCCTTGTAAAAGTTTGCAGTGAGATGCCTATACTATACATGTTTTTGATGTGTGGTTCAGTTACAAGTATATATTCGGATGAGATAACAAAACTTTATGTTGAGCTTGCATAATTTTTAGTGGCAACTTAGCTGATTCAATTGATGCAACAAACCAAGCCCCTTGTGATGCTGCATATACAAACACTCGAGGCTTTTTATCTCCATATCGCAACACAAGGTACTGGTTAACAGATTTTTGACTTCGACGTCGACGTGCCTTGAATAGAAAAGAAAGGTTTAACCATGCTCATGCCCAACTCAGAAATATTATTGAGCGTGCCTATGGTGTATTAAAAGCAAGATTCCCAATATTGAAGCAGATGACGCCTTATCCTTTTTCAGTGTAAAGATGTAGTTATTGCTTGTTTTGCTGTTCACAATTTTATAAGAAAAGAGAATATTGAGGATGAGTTATTTTCTCAGTATGATCAAGCTACCACAATTGATGGAGATGATGAACAATATGAAGAAAATCACGAAGGAGAGCAAGATGCAGTGCAATGGGGCCCTCAAGACATACAATATATGAACAATCTACGTGACCAAATTGCTCGTGAACTATATAAAGTGACTCACTGAAATTAATGTAATTTTATTATTATGTTGACATGTTTGTTTAACTTGTTACATTTCTTATTTTCTATGAACTTGTTAAAATTGTTTGAATTATTCAATACTTTGTTTGATAATTTATTTGAATTATTTATTTTTATTTGTTGTACAATGAATATTGTATTTAATTTTTTTAAATACGTTAAGACGAAATTATATACTTGTTCAGCATAGTTTAGAAGGGTAAAATAATAAAATACTGTTATTCAGAATATATCAATTATCAAACAATTTTTTTCATTTAGATTCCACTCATTTAAATTCAACTCATTCATATTCAATTTTTATCAAACAGTCCCTAAATATTAGCAGTACATCTTTACAAATACTCATTTGTCAACTAAGCAAAATAAATCTGGGGAGAAATACAATTTTTGAATGCAATTGACCTGGTTGGTTTTTGTAATTTTGTTGGCCGTTGTAATCTTCCGTAGAGAGAGAGGCTTCAATTTCTTGACCTAAAGAAAAAACTAGGTACGCATATATCCAATCCTTATCGTCACCGGTCACCACCCAAAAGCTCACACTTTCCTAATCCCTATTCTAGGGTTTAATCTCCCCACTCGCCCACATTGTTACTTCAGATGGTAAGTACTGTTCCGTTATATGTATATATAATTTATTCTATCTGCTAGCTCAAGAAAATCAGTTATTTGTTTGTTAAGGTTTGATTTGTTTTGTGGTTGGGTAAATTAGAATGAAGTTGCTATTGCAATGTTCCGTAGTAGAAATTGACTTAATTTTTTAAATCAAGCTCACTTGTCAACTACAGGACTGAACTGTGGAGAAACATTTTTGTACTACTGAATTGCACTTCCAGAGCTTCAAGTATACTTTTTTTCACTGGAAAAAATGGTGAAATTTATTGGATTGTGATATATAGGTAGCTTAATTTTTAAATTATAGATTACGGGGATAACGCTGTGGAAAGAAAATAACTAAATTAACTGCGTAAATACTAATTAATACCAAGTCAATCAGAGACTTTGTTTTCATTTACTTGATTATATAAATAAATGGGAATAATATATTTACGGATTACATTTTTTGCAATGTTTTTGAATCGACGTGCTTCATGAATCTGGCGAAGCTTAAAATGTTGTCAACATTCATGCGTTGCATCTAATATTGATCTATTTTTTATTTTTTTGTAAAGTGCCGATTACATTGACCAGTAATGCGGTTGATTTACCTGTGGTCCCCTAGTTTGAAAATTCTTTAACTTCTGTTATGATGTCAGCTGTGGTTAGTGAAATCCATCATTTCAGAACTGACATCATATCGGAAGTGGATTCACTTGTTTGGGATTCTTGAACTGCATTACTTGTTTCCAGACCAAAGGAATAGAAAATGAAGCTGATTTATTTGTTGGTGTTTTGTTGTAGTTGATAGTGTAGCTGAGGTGTTTTGAACACTTCTCAGTATATTCACATCCGTAGAAGACAGTATGAACTGATCAAGGGCAGAAAATATTACTAATGGCAGACTATGTTGCCGTTCCATCACATATCAAGCTGCATGTACACAGACATTGTGTTACTGAGCAACACATTGGTCCTAAGCATGCACACATTGAAATGTCAAGGTTTCATTCTTTAACTTAATGTGTTCGGCTTCCACTTTCAGTGCTATAATTTAGATCTTGGTCATTTAAGAATTAGTTTTAAAAATGCAAAGTTTATAATCCTATGTGACCTTGAAGTCTGGAATTTTTTTCTTTGAATGAAGGGGCGTCCATTTTCTTTCTTTCCTTTCTAACTTTTTTCTGTTAGTTTAATAACTAAAAGTCTATCATTGGTTCACTAATACTTGTTTTTTTGTTTTTTTTACATTTGTGTTTGTGTGGCTTTAGTAAGTCTTACATTGCTTCTTCTAAAGTTACCCCTTTGTCATCAAGAAGCGTATGCAAGCTCAGTGCTCTTCAGGTCTCAAATTTAAAGACAGGACCATATAACAAGGAGAGTTTCATGAAGTGTCATTGCTTGGGGACTTTGATAAATTCTGATGGTGCAACAACTTTTGATTGGATTCCTGTCGTCGACCAAGTGCTTCTAATGACAAGTGTATTTCTTACATATATGGCTGGAGTAATACCTACTGAGAAGTCTCTTTTAAATTCTCAAAAGAGCATCTCGAATGATCATATGGTCCCTGAAGACACTTCCTTTTCTGGTAGGTAAGGAAGGTAATTAGTTGGATGATTGTTCTAATTTAGATAGTTCTGTAGTTTAGCTGAAGATATGAATGCAATCTTTTATTTACTTTTTGTAAGAGTGATATTCATTGGTACCTGAGATATTTTTCCTAATTGTAGTGTTTTTTTTCCTTTCAACTTGCAGTGCAGTGGATAATGATGATGAAGTTTACTTGAAGTTTGCATGGGATATTGTTAGAAACAAACTTATGGATTCCTTGAATGCCATTGAAAACATAGGTAATTTGGGAAACGGGGTTATTGAAAATAGACAACAACGACCTTCAAGTTTGTTTGCCATTGCTGAGGCTCCCAGGTTCCGGTTGCTGTTGGCTTCTTTTCATTGGCTCAAGAAAGAGGCAGGCACTGTCTTCGTCATCTCCTTGCTCTGTATAACATTATATATCCTAATTATATCTTAAGGAAGTTGAAATATTTCCATAACTTTATAGACTATATATTTGATATAAAGGAAATAGGATGTCTCTTTTTCCAAGAGGACTAATTCCTAAATTTGTTCCACTTAATGATTCGAGAGGTAAATATATGTAAACAGAGGATTTTTTGAAAGATAATTACTGTTACGGTCCGATTTGTTTGAAGTTGACCAAGTGTGTGGTACGTGTCTACCCTTTAGTTATGTTTAAACTTTAAAGCATGTCAAAAATATGTCATAAACCTGGTATAAGAATCATTCAGAAAATATCTGTATCCTTAAAGAGATGTATTACTTTGTCAATATGTGATTCATTATTTGTGTTCTTTGTTTCAGAAGCAAGCTCTTGAATTTTCATCCTTGCATCATTCCTTGGTTTTACAGGTGGATAATGTTTCGGGAAACTCCTCTACTTTAAGCATGGCTGAGCCGCAGGTTGTTTTCTCTCGAATTATTCAGAGGTCTTGTGAGCCTCTATGCATTGCTTGGTTAGTGGAGGAGCTAAGCTTGAAACATATCAAAGCAGCTGAGGTACTTTTGAAACTAAACATTACCTCCTCAACATTGCTGCTACTAGCACTTTTTAAAAAAAGAAATTTATTATTATTATTTTTGCCTGAAAAAAAAAGTGATATTAAAGGGACTCTGCTGTAACCATTTTGAGAATGAATTTTTCTCCATTTCTCAGGGACTTCTTTCTGAGATGGGTGAGAAGTTAAATGGATATGACTCCATTACACAGAACATTCAAAACTCGGGAAAGAAGGATCTTTATGCTGAATTAATTTGCATTCTTAGATTTGGTTCTCTTGGGTAAAATACTTTTGATTTTTTATTTTATTGGTTGTGCATGTGTTGCGTCCATACCTAATGAGGAATTTTGATCAATCAAACATTCATCCATGTTCTAGCTCATTGCTGACAAGATTTTGTCTAATGCATCTTCACATGTTTGACCATTCAAACATGTGCCACCATTCTTTGCACTATGAGTTTGTCTTTGTGAGGATTTGTACATTCAACCTGCACCATTTTCTTGCCCTATATTCTGGAGTTTTGATGAATAAATGTTTCATGGGAAATTATTTCTCGATTTCAGCTATGGGATGATTGTAGATTAAAACACCGTAAACAATTTATCGTTTTGCTGAAAAAATTAAGAAATAAACTCTTGTTAATTTCCATGTTTTTTTTTGTGGTATTAAAGAATTTCAAAATGTGGAATTTATATGAGTTGTGCAACAGTCATTAAATTAGTGATCACTCCATGTTTTAGAAAATTTTCTGAAGTAGGTGTTAGATTATTTGGTTTGTTTGATTGACATTTCAACCAGTGAAAACTTTTGATGATGAATAATTGAATTCTATTCCCGGACCCATTATTTTCATCTGTATAATCTGATTTTTTCCAGTTACAACCCTAGCCCTTTTATGAAGATGTTATATTGTTCTGGACTGGTTTGATGCCTCGTGAAGTTTACATATAATTTAACTAATTTCTTAGCTTCATTTTGATTTTGTACAAAGTTGGTCTTCTAGGAAATAGATTTTTTAAAATAACATATGCCCTTCTAGAATGACATTAGATTCCTAAATGCATGGCATCCTCTCTTGCTGAACTAAACAAGATAGGAAAGCTGATTGGTGAGTATCTAAGGATTTCACTAGTAAATTTTTTAAGGAGTTGAAGCATGAATGAGGGCTTATTCTTGCTGGATGCGAATACCAATCCTAACTAATGTACAAGTGTTATTGCTAAAATATCTTGAAACAGGTAGAGCCTGTCAACTGCCAGAAATGGTAACTAACTAGATCAGAGCCCAGAGGGAAGAAAGGGTCTTTCAACAGTTTTCTTCCAGCATATTTGTTGTGGAGTATTCATCTAAGTCAGGATTGGGAAATAGATATGGAAAGTGTATCTATCTAAATGTAGATTTTAAAACAATAAGTCCTCCAATTTTGTTCTCTGAAGTATATCTCATTTGATCATGTATAGATTATTCTTAAAAGCACATATTAGTTCTTACCCTTCAGATACATGCTATGTAACTAATTCTTTATTATCTGCTACATGTTTGTTTTTTGAATTAAACCTTGTTCTTTCATCTTTTGAGTACATAGATATGGTGGTTCCATTAGATTTATTTATTTTTAGTTTGCTAAAGCTCTGGAAGATAAGATTTATTTGTTCTTTTACTCTAAATTTGGTTAGTAAAGACTTCTTACGCTATCAGTCTACCAATATATGTGTTTGTAACAGGAAGGACAGTTGTTATGTTTATAATTTCTTTACCCTTCACGGGATTTCTGTATTAGAAGATCTGGTGATTTCACTAGCAGATGGGATTGCAAGTATGTATTTGGAGCTTATTTCTGTTGATGGTGACATGTCAAATGAAATGAATAGTCTTGGTTTGAATTTGTGTACTTTATCAACCAGAGCACTTCAAAGATTACGCAATGAGGTACATTTAGTTTACTGCTGTATTCTAAATTTATATAGTTGTTCCACAAGTTTTAATTTATGTAATTAGTTTGTTATTTGGACTCCATTTATCTCGCTCCATTAATTGCCTTTGATCCAGTTATTTTTTTTTCTTTCTCCTTGGATGAAGCTTGAAAATCATGTCCCGGGGATTTCATGTACATAAATCTAGCTTCTCTTTGTATGTAATCGAATATTTTGAATTACTGACCAGAGAAAATGATGGACTGGTTATCCCCGTTAGTTTTAGGGCTACTAATTTGTATTGCAAATCTTAAATTGCGGTTAACTATATTGGAGGAAATGGGAAATTTTAAGGATTTACATAAATGGTTATATATATTTTTAACAGGTGATTTTGAGCCAGTGGTTGTACCAAAATATGGATGCAGTTGCATCAATGTACGAGGATCGGTTCGATCTTCGGACACTTCAGAACCAACTCATTCAGAATCCTATAAATAGTGAGACGGAAAAGTTTAGTTGGTGGAAGAATATTGGCTTGATGAAATCTCAACCTGTATTATCTCCATTACGTTTTGTTGTGATCAACAGCATCTCTGTACCTGTTAAACGGACCAAGGAATTAAGGGCCCTGACTGGGTGGTACGTTTTATTTATTTTCTGACTACCTGCACACATACTACTATATCTGACAATTTAAGGTCTTTCCCATTGAAATAACCACACCGGAATAATCTTTCAAGGATATTACCGTTAATAAATTATACTACATTGGAGGAATTGGGGTTGTTGTTGAACATAGGATAAGGAGTATGAGGATGTAAGTGAATGCTTTTGGGTGAAAGAATCCGTGCATTTAAACCAAAATAGAAGGAAAAGTATGAAACAGCAAGAAGATATGACTATGTTTATAGGTTCTTATAATTTCATCTTATTTTATTATGTTTTCCTCTGATGAAAGTCAAGTGAATGTAAATTTTTTGCTTACTAGGAAAGCTGAAGGTTGAACTGAAATTCACTACAATTATTTTATCAAAGCTTAAAGCGTTTTAACTTCCCAGGGAAGTTCAATTTTCTGAAAATCAGAAAGCATCCCGACTAAGTAGATCGTCAATATGGTAGACAAAGTGACATCCATCTGATACATAATTGTAATGTATACATGCGGATTTTGATGGAAATAGATGCAAGATTGTCAGAAATACATTTTAGAGAAATTATCCGAATTACAAATGCCTATAAGTTTGGCTGCTGTTGTTTGGTCATATCTCACCTTAGTTGTCCTATTTTTGGATACCTGAATCAGTGACTTAATAAGGCTTTTTAAGGTTTTGAAGTATTGTTTAGTAGTTCTGTTTGTCAATCACGTGCATCAGATCTTCAATAACTTGTATAGAAAAACTTGCGATTGCTTCTTCCTGAGCTGCATCCATTGCTGGAAACTTTCTGTTACAAAATTGAAAATTGGTTACTAATGTCTAATGTAACACTTTTTTCATTGTATTATTATTTTATTGGTTTGCACTTGCAGCTAGAGAATTATCCAATTATTCATATATTGATATTATTTACTTTTATGTTGCAGGAGGTACTACTACAGTCTCTTCCTTGAATTAACTGATATTTCAATGCCATTGATAAGAACCATGGTTGCCAAAGTCAGCGATGCAATCTCATTTTTTCTAGTTTCCTTGATTGGAAGGTCATTAGGGCTCATCTACACTGGGATAAGGCAGTCCCTACGTTGGAAGTGAGATATACTAAGCGCAAGGGATACTTTTGTTCATTGCAATTGATGAAGAAATTAGCTGTAAACTAGTCAGATGGAAACCTTCATCTTGGATTTGACCTCTCCAAGGCATGTTCACATACTTTGGTTTTTCCTTTTGAGGAATGTTAGACCGTTTATAAACTTGGTTCAAACATTTTTCAAATTTTTGAGTTGCTAAGAAAACTTCCTTTGATTAAGCAAAAGTTCAATAAAAACGAAATAGTTTTGCAGGCTGTGTACTACATTATGAATTTGAGTTGTGTCTTAAAATTAGAAACTGATATTTTCACACGATTTCTTTACACAAGAATAACAGGGTCCAACCTTTCATGTGACTTCTATAAATTACACTGCGTAAGTTGACGTACAATGGACTAGACAGTAGAAAGACCATGAGGTTGAAAATTAATAATTACAAGGTGCCATTTGTGTCAAATCAGGTTACATGGTGCCATTTGTCATAATTCATAATGGAATATACTAATTCTTTGTTTTTTTTTTGGGTTACACAGTTGGGTATTCTCATGTTAGTTTACGCGTTAATCGAGACTAAATTTTAGACTAATTTCTCTTCGTGTGCACCCCACCCCCACCCCCACCCCCAGTTTGGTACTTTCAAAAGACTTTCTTGATCACTAATTCTTAATATATTGAAAGAGTGGAGTGGCTCTTTGGGGAATAAAGTAGCAGGATTTTGTAAGAATGTGATTGATGAGTATGAATAACTTATTTACAATTTTCGTGTTCTACGTGCATCCTTATTTATTTAATTATTTTCTAGTGGTTTTCTCTATCTCTCTGAATGATTTCCCACCATTCCATTAGTTTATTTTTAATTTTTGTACAGAATTATTACTTGTTAATTAATTTTAGGTTAGTTTGTTACTTAATAGTTTTGGTGAAGGGGAAAATGATAGCCAGCTAGCCAGCCGAGAGCAGATCATCTGTCCTCAATTTTTCTGTTCTCTTGTGTCCCTCTACTTAAATTTTGACACCTAGTCTCTTGTTTAACATTAATTAATTCTAAAATTAAATAAAAGAACATGTGTCAAAATTTAAGTGGGGGAACACAAGGTAGACGGAGAATTTAGGGACAGAGGATCTGTTCTCAAGCCAACCAGCCACATTAATTAGTAGGTGATTCAAAAGATCCCGATGGAAAGCAAAAGGACATTTAAGAAGATAATCTTGTGCCCTACCATCTTTACAAGACAATCTTTTTGATAATTTAACAAACTTCTTAATTAATATTAATCAATTCATATAGTAGTAGTGTCCATACCTTTTTATAAAGCTAGCTATTTCACCTAGATAATTAAATTTTGCTTATTCACTGCGCTCAAATCTAGCTAGGTATTGTTTTCCTTAATTCCTTGGTAACTATATATATATATATATATATATATAAGCTAGGTGGTTAAATATAATTACTGATCTCTTCATAGTTCATTCATTCTACAAAAAGTGCTTGTTCCATTTTGTTATTTTCAAAGTCAAAAAATTTGAAAATAAGAGCAGTATTGTTATTTGCTGTTCAACGTTGTATTGATCAAAACATAAATAAATTTATTCCATTTTAAATTTATTTAACTTATCTCGTATTAACTTAAAATTTTCAATTAAATGAATCTATTTTTTGGGTAATAAAGAAGTATCAAGCTAAATCTTTTGTGGTTGGGAATTAGCTAGAACTTGGGGGAAAAAATTTAAAACTTGTAGATGGTTTAGTGTACAATTGATCATTAAGAAGGGAAGCTTTTTGATTTGAAGGGATCAAACTTTGACAAGACGGCCAAATTAATTAGACAATTGAAGAACAGAAGCTAGCAAGCAAGAAGTAGAAGATAAAAAAAAAGACAATTAAAAGGTTGATAAGGTATCGTTATCTGTCTCATCATCCCTATTCAAATTTCAAATATATATATATATATATATATATATATATATATCTGAATCTTCTTTCACCTTTCTTATCTAACACCTTGCTCACCCCCTTAGCGATGAATAGAAATGACGATTCGGTTTTGACGCTATATGTTTTGATCTGTCGTTATATGTCATTCGTCGCTAAAAACCAAGCACGACGGTTCTATATATAATGACGCATCGAATCGTCATCCGATGCATCGCTAAAGGGATGAGCAAGGTATGTTAGATAAGAGATGAGTTTAAGATCCGGGATCATATATATATATATATATATATATATATATATATATATATATATATATATATATATATATATATATATCCCTTCTAAATTCAATGTTTATAGAATGAATGTCTTACTGCATGATAGTTTAAAAAGTCAAAATAAAAACATGATAGTCGTTAGTATAAGTGTAAGGAGTTGCCTTGGCCGTAAGGAGGTGCGGCCAGCTCCGGATCAAAATTAGTCTCAACTCTCAATTATTCGAATGAACATCCACATATCTCATTAGTTGGAATAGTGTCGATAGTTAACGTTGGCTGTGAAATAGAACCTATATATATATATATATATATATATATATATATATATATATATATATATATAGTAACACAGATATCATGCAGTATATCTATGCTTGATTAATATGTAGTCCTAAGACTCCTAACTAGCTATTTTACATGCAATCATTGTACAATTATAAATGAAGAAAGATGAGATCTGTCATTTGTGGACCATATATGCATGCTAGCTTTAATGCAGGCTGGCCATTTTTCTTTGAACCTTTATTATTGCAAGACTGCAAGTTTTGGCTGGTGAAAGGGACATCATATACTGCAGGTGTTTCACCAATTAAGTTATTGCTTACATGAGAACTAGAACTAACGCAGGTAGATTCTATACATTACATCAAATAATTAACAAATTATATATTGAGGATGTGTATATATGAAAAATTAACTGATAATTATATTAACCAAGTTTTTTGTCGAGGGCATGCATAAAAAATAAAGTTGCATGCATGTGTATATTAATTCGTATACTAAAAGTTGCAGTAATATATATATATATATATATATATATATATATATAAATAAAACTTTTCAATACCACTCTTAATTATCATCATGGACTATTCATACGGCTAATTAAGGCAGCAAGGTGGGCCCTCTTCTTTAGAAAACTACTGAAATTGAGCCAAAAATTGGGCAATAATACTTGTTAGTTGTGTTCAGTGGCATTGATCTTTGACTCTTTGATCTGTTTCGAATTCTTCATTTGCCAAAAAAGTCATATGAAACAGTTAGACGTTTGAGCAATAATTTTGGACTTTTTGACTTTTGACTTTTATTTTATTTAAATAGATCAGTAGAGATCGGCCTGGCCTGACCTCTCATTCAATAGACTTACATGCATGTCCTTAATTAATATGGAAAATAAAAAGAGTATATGCTAAATCAACTTTTCCACGAATATATGGAAAAATAGGTGGGTGCATGTGAAACGAATATGAATATGAGGAAAATTAGATTAGATGGTTAATTAGTGGGAATGCTAAGCTAGCTATATGTTTTTTTTAATGCTTTTGGGTAGTGTTTTTTTATGCTAAATTTTAATTTCTTCTCCCCCGGCCCACATTAAAAGTGGTGTCAAATTAAGGTCCGTCCCATAAAAGATGTATTAAGCTAGTACTATATTTTATTTATGGATAATATTATGTGTACATAAAAAATTGTGCATCAATATTAGGTAGGATTTATGTATTGTTTATCAATAAAAATATGTAAAATATTTAATTATATGTCTTATCCCCTATTTTCTCTTTTTTATAGTGTGTACACAATTTTTTGTATATAGTTAGTATTTTTTGCATTACTCTTTATTTATACTAGCAATCGGTGCCACACGCATTGCATGTGTAGATATATTATGTAAGGTAAAATAAGAATTTTATAAAATGTGGAGTACTAATTAAATAGACAGATATAAAAAATCTAAAAAACAAAATATTAATATATCTAAAGTTGAATATCTTCCATGGAGACTTTATAATATAAATAGATAGATATAGATAATTCAAAAACAATAAATTGAGGAGACATACGTACAGTATATATATATATATATATATATATATATATATATATATATATATATAATTCTACGGTACTAGCTTATTGCAGTCATAAATTTGAATACTAGTAGTAGTAATATTTTATGAATGAGGTCACTCCATTGACTTGTATCACTAAAATATAATGGAAGCAAGTAATTAAAGCAGCGGACATGAGAGAGTTGGTTGTTATATATATACTGTAATTAATTTGTCCATGCAAAAAACTTAGACCTGTGTTTTTTTATTCCCCTCTCTCTCATGCTACATATATACATGCATACATATGTGTTGGATATCAAGATTTGGTCTATTATTACTAGCTAGAATTATTGGAGATCTTTTGGGCAATATTATTGCCTGCCCAGTGCCCAGGCCAGGTAGAATTAAGTGATCTAGAAGATGCATGTAAAGCTTGATGATGAGGCACTCATGACTCGTAAAAAGGAGGATTTCCTCCATTCATGTGGTGAAATTACACAGTTGACCTTATCGTACGATCATGCATATGTATCTGATCTAATTAATTATAGATAGATAGATAGATAGATAGATAGATGTATATATAGTGTGTGTACGTATGAATAGCGAGGTGAGTAGGTATATAGGGACCCATGCAGTACCCATCATGGAGACAAGGCAAGTCCATCATCGACTTGCCTTTCACAAATATTTCATGAAAGAGAGTTTAGCTGCTCTCTGCACTGTGTGATTGAGAGAATACGATGCTTTGCTTTGCTTTCTGTGTATCTATGTGCCTTTCTTTATACTCTCTCTCTCTCTCTCTCTCTCTCTATATATATATATATATATATATATATATATATATATATATATATATATATATACTAGGGTAAACTCGTGCCTCCAACACTACTAATACTCGTGTAATCTATTTGTAGTGCCGGAGGCACGGGTTAAGCCTAATTATTTAATACCTAAAGATGAATCTGAATGAAAAATATGAGTTACAATGTTTAAAGAGTATATATTTGATAAAAATTAGAAAATTTCGTAAATATTTGTTGCAAATAAGAAAATTTCTAATCAAGATAGACATCCCACCCAAAAAATAAAGAAGTCAAGAATTTTGCTACAAATTGTATTTACATGCTCATTATTTACGAATCGAGACTGGCAAGAAAAAATGAATTTGTTAAAGAAACAACTAAAGCCAACATCCACATTCACATGGATACATTAAATTAATACTGATTCGGAACACATGTATATATACATACATATACATGGATACATATTTATTGAGGATATATATTCTCAATAAATATGTATATATACATACATATACATCGATACATTAAATTAATACTGATTCGGAACACATGCCTATATTAGAGTTATGAGATGATCACCACATCATACTATACTATACGTGATTCATTTAATTTTAAGATCGACGACTTGTAATTAATTACAATTTAAAACTACAACTTTAGGGGCCGGAGACTTGAATATGTTATTTTTTATGTTTTAATTTGAATGGGGTACATATATTTCTTTCTCTCCTTAACTACAATCCTATAATATTAGAATTAATGAGAGTTTTATAAAGAGGAATATTATTTCCATACGAATTTTTGATATTTTTATATGGTCTTCTCTCACATGAAGATGAAATCCAATTTTTTTTTTCACGTGAGAAAGAATTAATTATGTAAAAATATCAAAAACACATATAAAAATATCAATTTTCTTTTATAAAACATGGATCGAATATTTTGGTCAAGGTACCTTTAAGTTAACTATAGCTTTAATTCTAGAGGGGAATAATGATTATGAGCTTTCTTAATTACTTATACAAATTTGGTTATGGTCAATAGTTGAGGTTTATAAATAAAGTAATATGCTCTAAATTAGATGGGGCGTGAAAGCACATAAAATAAAATTAATTCAATTTGATAAAGCAAAGAAAAGCATATATATATATATATAGAATTAATAAAATTATTAATTGGTAGTATTTATAGTTTTTTAGAGTTAGGGTTCCTCCAAGTCAAATAAAGATTTCTTGGGCAACCGGCCAAGCAATAAAAAGCCACACCATTCCCCTAACCTTCCTTCCACCACTTCTCTCTCTCTCTCTTTGTTTTTTTTCTT
The DNA here is from genome assembly GCA_020205605.1 of Panax ginseng. NCBI lineage: Eukaryota > Viridiplantae > Streptophyta > Magnoliopsida > Apiales > Araliaceae > Panax > Panax ginseng. The sequence goes on along the minus strand of CM035130.1, from coordinate 2,489,059 downwards.
TCTTTCTCGTGTCTTTCTCTTTAATTTCGTTTCAAGATTCTTTATTAATGTAAAGCTTAATTAGAGAATTTTCTCATTATCACAAGGCTTCGTTGGCATGACTATAATACCCCTACCCCTTCCATGGATTTTTTTACTTTCTTTCTACTTTTGCTTCATTTTTGTGGTGTAACTTATGAATATATTAGCACAGAAATTAAAGATCAAGTATATATATATATATATATATATATATATAGTTTTATGTATAATAATTTGAGTTGTTTAGTTTTAAATTATTACTTTTTATAAAATTGGTAATTAGTGTATAATAATAATAATAATAATATAAAAAAAAATAGGAAAACGATATGACAATAGATTTTTCATTTGAGCGCGCATGAGTACGGGTGAATGACTGCAAAAAAACAATAAAATTAAAGTTGAAAACAACAGAAGATTGGTGTGTATAAAGATAATCTTGTCTTTATGCTTTCAGAAAGAAATATATGAAGGTATCTGTTCCTTCTACAAATACAGTACGTAGTTTTTAAAAATCTAGGGTATGGAATTCAACTAGCTGGTAGCCGGTTATATATATATATATATATATATATATATATATATATATATATATATATAGTCCCCATGACAAAAAACACGGAGGGTATTCCAGTAACTTCACCACCCAAATCAGCACCTTCCAATTCATTTGATATCTATCATTCATGATATATTATTACTTCTATATTAAGTTCGTTGAATTTATTTGGTTCTCTCAATGTGTATGGAAATTTTCAAACCCCCTCCCTCCTCCTCCTTTGTTGTTGAACCTTCTTTTCTCCCAACTCTCATCACTTTTGTAGTGATATTTCGCTCTCTGGAATAGTCTTATTCTTCTTCATCATACATACTTAGTTGTTAGACTAATTAACTAATTGGTGGCTTAAATTGGTTAATGGATATTGATCTCCTTCAAGCTCTTGGGGGGTGCAACTGGTTTATTATTATTATTATTATTATTACAATTTCTACAACTATAATTCCTTCTTCCTCTTCTTCTTTTAATTCCTACTCCCGCAGATTAATTGCATGGCAACAAAACCTACTACTTTTCTGCTTCCTTTTGTTGGCCTCCTCCTCTTCATCATCTTCCTCATCCTCGTTCCCTCCGATGTTCAATATGCAGATTCTTCTTCCCATATAATTATTACCCAAAGGAAACTTCTATCGTCGTCATCATCAGCAGCAGCAGCAGCAGCAGCAGTTCATGATCATGATTCTACAACAACTACTAGCATGAATAATTTGCAGCCAAAAAAGACGACAAGAAATTCACATGATCACCGTGATTCATCTTCTTCTTCAAATGGTAAAGCTAAATTTGAAGGTGACGCTCATGAAGTTCCAAGTGGACCAAACCCTATATCCAACAGGTAATTAATTAAGAATTACTGTATTCTTTCTTTGTTGGAAGAGAAGAGAAGAGAGAAGAGAAGAGGATATATATGGTATGATTTATTAGAGCTAGCAGTTGCGGCGATCGAGTTAATTATATATAAATTATTAATATTGTTGTCACCTTTTCAATTAAATGATCCATCGATCAGTTGGCAAACATTAAATACTCTACTTGTCCTCAGTCACAAGTTTGTTTTTCATCCTTCGTCATTCTTAGCATCACCTTTTTCTTTCTTTCTTTTTATCGACGACTACAAATATTGTACAGCAAACGATACTCTAGCTATTAATTAATTTTATATATTTGTATGTACCGCATGATATATATATATATATATATATATATATATATATATGTATATGTATATGTTCTGTTCCAGGCGCAGACATATATATATATAGATGATCGTGATAATATTGATTTTATATATATTGGGGGTGGTGTTATTTTATATATAGAGTTTTGATTTTGTTGTATGTAATTGTCGACAATATATCTAGCTGTCTCAGTGCATGGTTACTTTGTTTAATTAGCAAAATTTATATGTATATATATATATATATATATATATATATATATATATATATGATCTCTTGAGAAGATAATTCAAGTTACTTGTATATAAATTAATTACGTTCGACAACATCAAACCATTAAAACATAAAGAGTTAATTAGTTCCTCCAAAAAAAAAAGAGAGAAGAGTAAAAAAAACAAGTGAGCTATTAATTCCTTCATGGCCTATGCATAAATTAAGAGATTGAGGGAGTTAACATGAAGGATTTCAAAGTAGAGGGAAAGGAATGGAAAAGATAAGAAAGGAATATATTTGATGAGAAACAGGCTTATAGGTAGGGTTGGGGCTGTTGAGTCAGATCTTATGCTACTGCTGGTGGTAATTAGTGGTAACAGTAAAAGAGTAGTATAGTAATGCACCTTTTGTTTTGGCTTGCCTTATTAGAAAGGGGTTTGGACTTTGCTTTTGAGTCTTCTCAATCAAACACATTATTCGATAAAGTTGATTCATAGCCCAATATATATAGTGTATATATTTATAGTACTATACCATGCATCATCATTTTTTTCATAATAATAACAATAATACATATAAGGAACAGTTTCGTTCCCTTTTATTCAACAATCTATAATATATACATATGCATATATATATATATATATATATATATATATATATATATAACTTTTGCCAATCATTTATTGTAGCAAGCACCATCATTGTACTATCGATTTTTTCTTTGATTTTGTTTCTTGAATCATCGTAACTTCTGAAATATATGTTTCTACACAAAATACAAATCATACATCATTAATTTTAATTGACTTTAGAAATTCCACTTGAGTCTCTCATCTCCTATATATACGCCAATTAATGTAATAGCTTAATTAGATCCTCAACATGATTACCAAAGGGACAAAAAAAAAAAAACTCCATTGATACTCCCTTCAATTCGTTCTATAAATCTAGCTAGTTCCAGTTATAAAATTTACCAATTTTAAGGATATATTTCATTTTGTATTTTTTTTTAAAATAAATAATTTTTTTTTTTAAGTGTTTAACTTTATAGTGATAGCATAATAATGTAATTGTAATGATATAGTTAAATATTAAAGATATTATGTAATTTTATACTATCAACAATACAATTGAGAATATTTAATTTGTGAAGCATGCATGCCCAATTAGTTATTAGAAAACATAGAAATCTGATGCATGAGCTTCAAGCAATATATATTATAAGAAGTAATACATTTGAGTCTTTCTATATTATAATAAAAGTATTTTTCTCTTGTTCACAATGACATAGTATATAAATTAATATGAATATATGATCGAATATAACTGATTGATATGTTCATACACAACAAAAATTGACATGTTTTCATTAATTGTGAAATTTTTTAGTATAAATATTTTATTCTTTTAATGATTAAATTATTATTTTATTCTTTTATTTGTTTACAATTGTTGATGAGTTCATGGGGCCTTTAACTGGCCAATTTCTCTTAGGAAAGGAAGGCCAACATATTTTTTATTCTTATATATATAGGTGGGCATGACATATGAAAATAGCACTTAGATATATATTTCTATGAACAAATAAACATAAGCTACCTGTATTTAAAATAAATTATTTTTAAAGAAATACTAACATTCTTAAGCTTGTTTGAATTTCAAATTATAAATGTGGTGTTCTCTTTAAATTCCTATTTTGTTTATGATAGATAGTAGAGAATGGGACCGTTAACTCAGCACGTGAAACCAAACATGCAATGTGTTAATTGAGATGTACTCCTACTTTAATTATTTTGAGAGCTTCTTCCCTGCCGACTATAAATTGTTGGCAATAGCTACCTCCAGGTGACTAAAATATATATGGTCCGATCGATCAGTGTTGTCCTTTAATTGTTAGTGTCGTATAAAATCTCCTTTTTTATTTGCATTTACACATGACTAATTTAAAAAATATATAAATAAAAAAGAATTTTTTTAAAAAATTTAGACTAATACTTAATACTCTTGTATATAAACAGCTATATGTAGTATACAGTTGTCTATAACGATAATTTTTTTGAAATAAATGTGACACTCGGATCCCACCCTAATAACTTTGAATTAATAAATTATTTACATCAATATACGAAGGCTTCGACATAGTGTAAACACTTTTTTGCCTTTTCATGTCAAAAATCATTTTATTACTTTGAATAAAAAAACTTACTATGTATTGCGATTTTTTTTTTATCAACTTACAATAACAACGTAGATCATTCATGTAACATACAACAAAAACTTAATAAATTAAATAATAAGATATATCATTTTCTATTATAAAAATATTGTTCATTACACTTTAACATGATAACGGATTTGGGTTCATAACCCATGAATTATAATGCACGAAATCTTCTAGAAGTTACCAATTAATATTTAATATTACACACCAAAATTAATTATTGAGGCCGAACACAATTTAAATGGGCTCAAAGTTTTAAGCCCTATGCAAGAAAACGAAATTAATATTGGGTCCTTAACATTAATATACAACAATTAAAAATAATTACAAAAATAAAACACACACAACATAATTACAGAAATAAAACAACACAGTATATTATTATTCCTAAAATCACGCGTCATTAAGTCCTACACGCCAGTTACCACTTTCATATTTTCAACTAACCGGTCCTAAATTCACGTTACTGAAGAAAAAAGGCAACTTTGAGATCAGAAAAAACAGATCAGACAATATCGAAGAAGATCAACAACAACTGCAATATCAACAGCAACTACAAGATCTGCAATATCAACAACAACTGCAAGATCAGTAACCAGCCTCTGTAACAACTTTGATTATTGATTGTTGATTGATTCGTTATAGATTTGTATACTGAGGTATTTGAGTTTAAAGTTTATATGCATATAGTTACCCCGTGGTTACTATATACTCGTATATTGGTTACATTTCTTAAATTTTTCGATCTTTAATTGGTAACAAAGTCAGTATACTGACTGTTTTGATTTCAAAATGCATGTAAATATATGTTTTATATTCTGGTTACTAAGTACATATAAATTAGTTCTTTATTTATTATTGACTTACATTCTTGTATAATAGTTATTCGTTGTTCTTTGTATACTTTAAATGTTTATTTGGTTACCCTGTGGTTCTTATATACTCGTATATATTGTTTACCTTTCTTAAGTTTTTCGCTTCTTTAAATTGGTCACAAAGTCAAGATAATCGATTTGTTTTGATTGCAAAATGCATGTAAAAATATGTTTTATATTCTGGTTACTAAGAACATAGAAATTGGTTACTGTTTATTCTTGATTTGGTTACAGTATAATATTTATTTGGTTGCTGTATACTTTAAATGTTTATTTGGTTACCCCGTGGTTACTATATACTCGTATATTGGTTACCTTTCTTAAATTTTTCGCTCTTTGATTGGTCACAAAGTCAGTATACTTACTATTTTGATTGCAAAATGAATGTAAAAATATGTTTTATATTCTGGTTACTAAGTACATACAAATTGGTTACTGTTTATTCTTGATTTGGTTACTGTATAATATTTATTTGGTTGCTGTATACTTTAAATATTTATTTGGTTACCCCGTGGTTACTATATACTCGTATATTGGTTACCTTTCTTAAGTTTTTCGCTCTTTGATTGGTCACAAAGTCAGTATACTGACTATTTTGATTGCAAAATGAATGTAAAAATATGTTTTATATTCTGGTTACTAAGTACATACAAATTGGTTACTGTTTATTCTTGATTTGATTACTGTATAATGTTTATTTGGTTGTTGTATACTTATAAATGTATATTCTACTGATGTTTTTTATATTGATGGTTACTTATTAAATACATTGGTTACCTTCCTGCAACTGTTGGATCTTTAAGTACATATAAATTTGGTTACTGTATAATGTTACTTATAAGTACATATACATTGATGGTTACTTATTAAATACATTGGTTACTTATCTTGATCGACTAATCTAAATTTGGTTTCTTGTATAATGTTGTTATGATTCTTGTATAATATTAGTGTGTTTTATCTTTGGTTTGTTTTATATTGATGGTTAATTATCGACTACATTGGTTAACTTCATACAACCTCGGTCTTTAGTTGGTAACAAATTGATGCGGTTGAAGAGAAGACGTATCAGTTGATCCAGATTCTTGAAAGATTTGATAGATTATGGAAAGATTTGATCCAAAGTGGCAATTTGGTAATTTCATCAAGTTTGGAGTGTCGATTTTGGCATTTTGAGCCTAATTTCATTGAAAAGCGCCAACGGTCAAAAGTCATGACTTTTACTCGTGATGTACATGGTTTTTGGTCAAATTCCATCATTTAGGCCTTCAAAATGGCATGTAAAAATGTTGTTTATATATTCGTTACTAAGATTATGCGGTTTAGTTCATCATCTAATATTGATTTGGTTACTTTATAATGTTTATTCAGGTTGTTAGACTATGGAGATGATTCAGGTTGTGCTTTTACTTCAGCGGAACATAAACAAAAAAAGTGTAAATCTGAGAATATATAATTTGTTTTCGTTAGTAACCATTAACCACATGGTTGGTAACATTTTTGATGGTGTCTGAGTAACTAAAATTGTTATTGATTAATATTTTGATTTTTGATTCCATCATGAGTTGTCAATATAAAGTAAACATATACATTGAACAATTGTTAACTGTTTTAAAATATTTTTATGTAAATTTGGTTACCTATCTAAAATAAAATGGTTACCTCTATATTCATATTTAGTTACCAACTGGACCATTTCCAAATAACTTTTATAACTATGTAATTTAAAAGTATCCATCAGCTAGATAAATGGGAACCCTCACATGTACGTTATGTAAGATCCCAAATAATTAATAAATGAAATTTAATTTCCTCTAATTATTATTTTGAAATAGTAAGGGTTGATGTGATTAATGTGGATAGTTATGGGTAAAATACGCAAATATTTCAAAATAAGCAAGTGGTTATAAAATATTCATTGTTATTTGGGGAATATTCGTTTGGTCGTGGAATATTCATGATTGTCGAGAATATTCGCATTTATGCGGCGCAAAATGACCATGTGTGGGCCCCATAACGAAAAGTGATTGGAGGAAGAAAATGACAAATATAAGTTGTTTAAAAATAACGGCGTAGTTGTTACCGTTTACACTGTTGGAATACCCGGTGGTTAAAACACGATGAATGGCGTTGTTGCGTGGTAGCAGAGACGGTATTGCACCAATTATTGACTCTTACATAAGAAGGCACTACTCAATAATGGTTACAATAATTACTATTCAGTGTTTTATTTTATTGATTCAATAATTGGTGCGTTGATATTTTATATTCTTTGTTGTTTTAATAATTGTCATTACACGGTATTTTTCATTATCGAAGCAATAATTCATATTATCTGAATAATATTATTAGATAACATTATTGGCAATGTCTAGAAAGTTACATCTAAGGAGAGGTTTGGTCACCTAATCATGCGCGCCAAGAAGGAGAAATTCTTATTGGAAAGCCCCTCTCTCAGAACCCGCCTGGTTGTCAATATTGTGATTCTGTAATATTATTTGTGAATAATTAATTATTGATTCATATGATGAGAAAAATATTGATTTTATGTGGATATAGATGGAGAAAATTTTTAATGTGACAATTGTTGAAAATTGAAATTTTATCTTTTTCGATAAAATAATTCATTTAAATATATATAATATTATATTTTAATAATATAATAATGGTGATATTTTTACAACGAATGTGGGATATATGAGTATACGAGGAGGAAGAGTATTTTTGTTGCAATAAATGTTTAAAACATGTTAAACATGTCGGTGGACCCCATTTATTGACTGAAATTTGATTATAGCCTCTAAAATCGCCCGTTTGTGAATTTCGGTCAATTTCTGTTTGGAATTTGGAAAAACTTTCTTCTGCAAAGTTGTAGAGAATTGAATTTCCTATAAAAACTCATGAGATTCGAATTTTCTGACAAAAGGGCTATTTATTATGAATTATTGAAGTTTCAAGTCTCAAATAATTGATTTTTGGAAGTTTTAATTATTTATTTTATGAAAAACGTTTTTTTACTTCTTCTAGAAGGGAGCATGTGGTTTGTATTCATATTTTCAGATTCTAAAAATGGGCGTAGAAAATTTTTATATATATTATTATTATAATAAATTTTTTACTTTTGTGTTCTAAAGAATTTCTATAAATAAGTGCTTGGGTTAGAATTGAAAATTACACCGTAAGCTCAAGTTTTCTCTCTCTATATTATCGAGCGTATTCTTGTGAGTATTTTGAGTATACTTTGAGTATTGCTATACGGTGAAAGTTCAAGATATATCCTATATCCAAAGATTCTAGTTAAATCTCGATCTTTCGAGGTAAGGGATATTTTTTTTTTTGTAATGATATTATTTCTTCAATATCATTATGCTGAAATATTGATCTGAAGTATTTATCAAATTTGGAACTTTTGGTGTGGGAGTTCTTATTCACGATACGAAGACTATTCACATATACGGTATTATTCACGAATACTAAGACTATTCATCAAAAATAAAATTTTTCTTTTTCGTCCAAAATATCTATTCGGATACTAGCTTTGATTGTATCCATGTTTTGATCATTCTTGAATTTTACACCACTATGATTATTTGTGAGGTATTTTGGACGTGGATAAAACAAAGTCACGAATCCTTAATCCTTAATCCTTGTCATTTTGTTTCTTTGGATTCGTTTCTTTAAAAAAAATATTTTCATCATCCTCGGTCTTAAATGATGATATTATTGAATATCTTTGGCACAGTAGTGCAAAGATGAATGATTTATGATGAATATCTTTTGCCAAGAAAGTGCAAAGATGAATGATTTCGATGAATATCTTTGGTAGTAGTGCAAAGATGAATGATTCGATGAATATCTTTGGCCGTAGTGTAAAAGATGAGCAGTGTTTAGATGAACATGACCAATCGCTGGTGAATGTCCCACGGCCCGTAGTGCAAGGATGAATATTTGATCCTAGATATATATTGATTGATGTTACGAGGATAAAAATAGGCGATGAACTTTAAAATTCATACATAGAAGATAGTAGTTTGCATTCTCTACTTAACTCTTCTAATGAATTATTATTTCATTGCTTGAATATTGATTTAAAACTTGTTGTCTATTGTATTCTATTATATTTTTCCTTGTTGAAGACTAACGATAATTTTGTTGTATATTATCTTAGTCATAATATTCTTTCTTTGGGCTAGTCGAGCTCACCCTTTTCCTTTTTGTTCCATTTTTCTTCTCGAGGAGGCGAGAATATAGCGAAGATGCAGTCGGAAAGGTATGGAATGAAGGTTCTAGGGAGAGTTGTTTAGTAGTCCTCACCATTGTTGTAAAATAATGTATCAATAATTATGATGAGGATTTATTTGTATGTGGATATTGTCTAGATGGCAATATCTGTATTTAAACTCACAGTTTTACTATGGTAATAATAAAGTTGTAGTTGTTTCTGTACCGTGTATTGACAACTCAGAATGGGTGATGTAGACCTACTTCTCCAACTGACTTGAGTTCAATTTCTTGGTAATAATGTTGGGGACTTTCATGTCACCAATATATAACTTTTCCAATGAATTGCATTCCTCATAGTAAAGATTCCATAACTGCAAATAAACAAAATCAGATTTACACAGTCATTAGTAACCAGATATAAACAATATCTATATCATAAATATTTACATAGTGACTAACAAATAAGAGCATACTAACCAAAACATAATATAACAATTACACAGTAGCCAAAACAGACTATAACAAATAACCAACATCCCAAATTGACTGTACAATAATAGTTATCATATCATAATATAATATTAACCATACCATAATAAAGCAGTAACCAAAAAGTTATATTATATAATCTAATGATAACCAAAATATAAACAACATGTAGTACAAACCATTTTATGTAGTAAACAAACATGTATACCAAAAAATATATTAAAGAAGTAACCAAACAGTTATATGCTAGTAACCAAACCATGTTTTAATGGTAACCAACACATATACAACATGTAGACCAAACCCAGTTTAGTCAACCAATGTATACTAAGGAAATACATTGTAACCAAAACAACATATAAAAGTAACCAAAATCCCAAATGAGAGAAAAAAAATGGTATCCAAATCATAAGCTAACAGTAACAAAAAATATACTAACGAGTGGCTTCGAGATGAGAGACAATTTTCTGTCAGATTTGAGAGACTATGGTGTCATGCGATGGCTATGGAAGAGATTGATCAGAAAGTGGCTTTAGATGAGAGAGAGAAGTAGTAAGGGAGAAGAGAGAGAAATAGTAAGGGAGAAGAGAGAGAGACAGAAGAAAGATGGAAACTAATTTGCTATGTCAGCCCATTAATATTAATCCCTTAATTTAAGAACTTTTAATTGTATTAGTATTAAAAATAAAAATGATGAAATGTAGTATTTTTGTAATTATTTTATGAATGTATGATTTTTGTAATTATTTTCAAAAAGGTACTTGTGACGCCCCCAAAATAGGTATACATCACCCATTTTGAGTCGTCAATAACATGGTACAGAAATAACTATAACTTTATTAATACAACATAAAAACTGTGAGTTTAAATACAAATATTGCCGTCTAGACAATATTCACACCCAAATAAGTCCTCATTATAATTATTGGTACATTATTTTACAAAAATAGTGAGGACTACTAAAACAACTTTCTAGAACCATCATTCCACACCCCGACTAGAACTCGCTACATTCTCGCCTCCTGAGAAGAAAAATGGAATAAAAAAGAAAAGGGTGAGCTCAACTAGCCCAGTAAAGAATATTATGACTAAGATAATATAGAACAAATTATCGTTAGTCTTCAATAGGAAAAAATCGATAAAATACAATAGACAACAAGTTTTGAGATCAATATTCGCAGCAATGAAAATAATAATTCATAGAAGAGTTACATAGAGAATGAAATCTACTATAATCTATGAATTTAAAAGTCCATCATCAATATTTTATCCCTGTAACATTAACCAATATTCATCTTTGCACTATAGGCCAAAGATATTCATTAGTCAATCATGTTCATCTCAACACCTGTACATCTTTGCACTACGGGCCAAAGATATTCATAAGAAAATCAACCATCTTTGCACTACATGCCAAAGATATTCAGTAATACCATTATTTAGGACTGAGGATGATGAAAAATATTTTAAAGAAAACGAATCTAGTGAAACAAAAGAACAAGTATTATGGATTCGTACTTTAAACAATTCGAGTTCAAAAATACTTCATAATTAATCATAGTGAAGTAAAATTCAAGAATGATCAAAACATGGATACAATCAAAGCTAGTATCCACAATAGATATTTTGGACAAAAACAAAATTTTAATTTTTCTGTGAATAGTGCCGTATTCGTGAATATTGTCGTATACGTGAATAGTGCCGTATACGTGAATAGTAACCCCGACACTAAAAGACAAGAATTTCACAAGAAAAATCTTACCAATAATCCAGCATAATGATATTAGAAGAAATAATATCATTTTTTAAAAAAAATAACATCCCTTACCTTGAAAAGATTATACTTCTAGCTGAAATACCGGATATAGTGTTGGAACTTGCACCGTATAGCAACACTCAAAGTATCAAAATACTAATAAGAATACGCTCGATAATATAGAGAGATAAAGGGAAAGAAAACTTTAGTTTCTGGTGTGATTTTCAATTCTAACCTAAGCACCCTATTTATAGGAAAATGCTTAGAACACCAAAGCAGAAAATTTAATAAAATATTAATATATTTATAAAATTTTCCTTAGCCTACCTTGACCATCTGAATTCAGCCACCAAATAATGACAAAAACAAAACAAACGTTTTTTTTATTAAAAATAATTAAAACTTTCAAAAATCAATTATTTTAGAACTACGGAACTTCAATAATTCATAATAAATAGTCCTTTTATCAGAAAAATTCAAACCACATGTCCTTTTCATAGAAAATTCCATTCTCTACAACTTTGTAAGTTTAAGTTTTTCCAAATTCCAAGCAGAAGTTGACCGAAATCCATAAACGGACAATTTTACGGGCTATAAACCAATTTCAGTCAAGAAATGGGGTCCACCGACATGTTTAACATGTTTTAAACATTAATTGTAACAAAAATACTCATCCTCCTCATATACTCATATATCCCATATTCATTGTAAAAATATCACAATTATTATATTATTAAAATATAATAATATATTTAAATGAATTATTTATCAGAAAAGATAAAATAGCAATTTTTCAACAATTGTCACATTAAAAATTTTCTCCATCTATATCCACATAAAATGAATATTTTCCTTATCATATAAATCAATAATTAATTATTCACAAATAATATTATAGAATCACAATACTGACAACCAGACAGTTCCCAGGAAAGATGGGGCTTTCCAATAAGGATTTTTTCTTACTGGCGCGCAATTAGGTGACCAAACATCTCCTTAGACAGAACTTTCTAGACATTGCCAATAATGTTATCTAATAATATTATTCAAATAATATGAATTATTGATTTGATAATAAAATATTTGTGTAATTACAATTATGAAACAACAATAATATAAAATATCAACGTAGCAATTATTGAATCAATAAAATAAAATATTGAATAAATAGAATTCATTGTAATAATTATTAAGTAATGCCTTCCTATGTAAGAATCAATAATTGGTGCAATCATCGCGTATACCGTGTTTTAACCACCGGATATTCCAACAAAGATTAATTCAGAATAACTACGCCGTTATTTAAAAATAACTTATACTTATCGCTTTCTTCATCCAATCGCTTTTCCTATTATGGGGGCTACACAACAAGGTCGCGTCGTTGCATTTAATATTCTCGACAAAGAAGAATATTCCACGACCAAACTAATATTCTCCGATAAAATGAATATTTTATAACCACTTGTATATTTGAAATTTTACGCATTTTACCCATAACTAACCACATTAATCAAATCAACCCTTACTATTTCAAAATAATAAATAGAGGAAATTTAATTTTATTTATAATAAGTTGGGGTCTTACAGTACTAATATATGTAATTTATCCATTAATATTTAATATTACGAAAAATAATAATTGAGGCTAAACACAAGTTAAATGGGCTCAAAGTTTTGAGTCAACTGCTATAAAAAGAAAATAAATAGATGTAAGAGAATACAATTACAAATGAGATATATGGAGACTATCAGATTATGGTGACAGTGCATTTAATGGGAGCGTTTGTGGACTATATCTCACGGTGTTTATATTTATTGTGAGACCCCGAATTTTATGAAATAAAAGTATTCAATTTTTCTATTTTGGTGAATAGTTAAATTGATAAAAGTTTAAAGTTAAGGGTGACATTTGAAATTTTTTTAAAGTAAGTGATGATGAAGTTTTGTTTTATTAGTATCATTAATGTAATAAAACAGAAATGCTTTTTATATAAAACAGAATACTTTTATAAAGTTATTCATTTTATTAGGCTAATAGTAAAATCTTTTTATATAAAAATGTAATACTTTTATAAAGTTATACATTTTATTAGACAATAATTAGAATATATTATATTTTATTATGCATAGTGTTTCAGTATAAAGGCTCGCATAGTGTTCAGATAGTAAAATCTTTTTATATAAAATAGAATACTTTTATAAAGTTATTCGCTTTTTAGATTATAAATAGAATATATTATATTTTATTGTAAACCAACTGGACCGTCCGCTTAAAAGTAAATCAATCTGGACCGTTCATGGATTGGTTTACTATTCACCCATTCTTCTATAAAGTAAGCTCATTCCTTCATTATTTTTTACTTAATTCGGTGAAACTCTAGAGAGAGAAACTATATAGAGAAAGAAGAAAAGTATTCTGCTACTTCACTACTCCTATATCCAGTTTATTCTAAGGTAAGGGATATTATTTGTTGTACCTGTAAGGGGTATTATTTCTTTTGTATTCATGAAGAGAACTTCTGTTATTCCATTTTTTATTATTCTGTTGGAATAACTTGTATACGCGGACTACCCTATACTTGGTGAAATTATTCTGTTATTCCATTCTTTATTATTATGTTAGAATAACCTGTTTATGCGAAGTACCGCATACATGGTGAAATTCTTCTATTATTCCATTCTTTATTATTCTCATCATAATATATCACATGCATGCGTTACACACCCGCACTGGTTCCATTATTTATTATTCGCCGTAATATTCTGCGTGCGTTTACAGGACTGGTTCCATTATTTATTATACATTGGAATAAACTCGTGCATGCGATTTGTCGCATTTATGGTGACTTCGTTGTTATTCCATTCTTTATTATTCTGTTGGAATATCCTGTCGGTGCGAATTTTGCGTGACCTGGTTCCGTTCTTTATTATTCTGTTGGAATAACCTGTCTGTGCGGTCTATCGCATACATGGTGATTTCTGTTGTTATTTCATTCTTTATTATTCTGTCGAAATATCCTGTCTGTGCGTTTACGCCGGACCTGGTTTCATTATTTATTATTTTGTTGGGAATAACCTGTTTGTGCAGTCTATCGCATGCATGGTGAATCCTTCTGTTATTCCATTTTTTATTATTCTGTTGGAATAACCTGTCTATATGGATTACCACATGCATGGTGAATGATCATTTGTATTTCATTCCTTATTAAATTGTGGAAATGATCTGTTTACGTGGATTATGATGAAAGTCATAATAAAGCATTGGACTGATGAAAATCATGGGTATATGTGGTATTAGTAAGTGTTATGATGAGTTATGTTGGTTATTATGTGAAAACATGAAAGTTTCTTAGAAATCACAAAGGGTTGAAAAATCAGATTTTGGTGAAAAATAGAACATGAAATTCAATTGACCATATCTCCTATTATATTTCGAATTTTTGAGTGTGGTCAAGTTCTAGAGTTAGATCTATGAGTTTCCTAACTTATCCAAGTGGAATCACTTGGAAAAGGTGTTGTAGATTTTCAAATGGATGATTTTAAGAAATGAGTCAAAAACCGAAATTTCCAAAAAGCCATCGTCCAAAAATTTTAAAAGGGCATTTTCAGCCTCTTAAATTGTGAGAAAAATTCAGGCCTTTTGGGACATGAAAATATATGATATAAAGTACCTCATGTCCAAAAATGAACTCATTCCGACTTAAAATGAACAAGTTATGACCATTTCAATATTTAGGTTTTTTCGACGAAAAATGCTATAACCAGAGTTCTATAACTCCGATGACCATGATATTTAAACTGGAAGAACATTAACATGTGTAAGATTCTACCAAGATTTGGGAATTTCTGGAGTTAAACTTGAGGTAGCTAATTTCTTAAGGAATTAATTAGAAATTGATTTTTGAAAAATAGTAAATGAATTTTAAAAATTCTGAGAAAAATATATATTCAATATGGGACTATATTCTGCTAAATCCCAGAAAAAAAATATTTTTGGGACTGATTTGGTATTTTTCATGAAAATGATCTAGTTATGAGTAAATGAGTTAAATATGTTATGTGAAGTAACAAAGTTAGAAAATAGAATTTTATGGCTTGGAAATCTTATATAAGGTATATGCAGATTTTTGATGAGAGATTTAATCATTGGTGATGAAATCTTATGAGTATGACATTTTTGAATGATTAAATGCATTATTTGGTAAAGTATAAACAATTGAAATAAATTGTTTATAAGTTTAAGAAGTGATTAAAATATTGTTATGATATTAATAATATTAGATTATGAGTGGTGGATAATATTTGGATAAATTCAAAGTCTTTAATATTTATCCTTGTTTTCGTTTGATTAATACTTATATCATTGTCATCATCCTCATGTATATATTATGTTGAAAGTCATCTGTGGCCTGTAGTGCATAGATGGACTTAGTATGATTATGACCAGGGATTATTTGGTATAATCATGACCGTAATATTACAAATGATTTGGAAAAAGTCCTCATTGGCCATAGTGCATTGATGGACAGTTTTTGGTATGATTATGACTATGGATTCTCTTCGGCTAAGGGTACAAAGATGAATTGTTTTATGGCATGATCAGGACGGTTGATGAAAACAGGATTATCTTTGGCCCGTAGTGCATGGATAATTCGTGGACGTGATATTAAACGAATGTCCTTGGCCTATAGTGCAGGGATGAATTGATGATGTGGATTAATTATTGGTGAGTCTCAAAGAATAAAATATTAATTCATGGATGTGATAATAATGAATATCCTTGCCAGTAGGTGCATGGATAATTCATGGATGTGATATCAACGAATATCCTGGCCGTAGTAGTGCGGGGGTGATTCGATGATGTGGATTATTTATTGTCGAGTCTCATAGATAAAATATTGATAATAAACTTTTAAATTCGTAGAAGATAGTAGATATCACGCTCTACTGACTCTTTTAAAATATAGTTGTATGTCTTTGGCATGTAGTGCAAAGATGAATTGTTAATGAATATCTTTGTCAGAAGTGCAAAGATGAATTTATTAGTATGATTATGGCGAGGATTGTGATTTGGTATAACCATAACTTTTGATGTTTTGGTGAAGATAGGTAATAAAATTATCTTCGCGTCTGCGCATGCGAAAAGGAATTGTAATCACAATTATGATTATGAGTTATTCATATGATTGTGGATGAGGAATTGATGATTGATGTTACGAGGATAAAACATTATTGTTGGACTTTTAACATGGAGAAGATAATAGACACGATGGTCTATTTAACTCTTTTAATGGATTGCTCGTTCACCGCAACTATGGTTGAAAAGTTTTATCATCTACCATATGTTCTAAATCTCTGATTTATTAACAAAAGCTATTGATAATTTAATTATAGTTAGTTATGATATTCTTTACTGGGCTAGTTGTGCTCACCCTTTTGCTTCACAATTTCTTTCAGGTAATAAGAGTGTAGCTGGGTCAAGCGGGGATAACAGGGGAATAGAATGGTGGTCTATAGCTGTTGAGGTTCTCCCTAAATAGTATGAAAATAATTTTGTTGAGAACTTTAGATAAGTGTGTCGTATTGTATACGTCATTGGATATTTAATTTTGGTGAACCAAATAGGGTGAGGCGAACCCAACTTTGGAAAGGTATTTTGTCACTATCATATCAGATGTCTAATGACATATAACCTTGGGTTATTATAAGACAGGGTTGTGCACATCCACTTGCTGAGTATATCTACGAGCACTACCTATATGATCTTGGAGTTTATTTGAAATATAATTTTCACTTGGAGATAGTGGAGATAGTTATATGTAAAGAGAAGACTCACCATTGGAAGGAACATGATAGTAATCTTCTCGTTTTTCTTTGGGGTCTATTGGGTCAACCAAGGATAATTCTCTGGACATATGATATCTATCATAACTTAGATTCATGGCCTCCTATGTATGAAAGTTTCCTTGAGCACTTTCCAAAGATTTTAATTTCTAAAAGAGTTTTTGATTGTACCTTTATGTAAGGTGCAATTGTGACATGATTCAGAGTTGGTATATGTATTTGTATTTAAACTCACAGTATACATGTCGTCAGATTTTTTTACCCACAATTGTATAAATGAAGTTGTAAATAATTTTTATAGTGTATTTTCTGGCGACTCAAGATGGGTGATGTATACCTGTTTTGGGGGCGTCACATTTATGGCTTCTTCATCTATTGTATTCTATTATCTTGATTGTAGCTTTGCATGATTTGTTAAGTACTAGTATCCGATAAATCATTTTCATCATCATTAATAGTTTTTTTTGGCATTATGGTAATACTGTGAGTGCCTCTATAATTGCCAAAAATGGATAAAAAAACTAGACCTGACAATATAGTTAGTTAACTGTTGGGTCAAACCATATTAACTGGAACCAAATGGGTTGGTTAACCATTTTTATTTATTCAGGTCGGTTAAAGTTTGGATCCATATTTATTCAGGTCGGTTAAAGTTCTGAACCGGTTAACCATTTTTCAACCCATATTTTTATAACACTTTAATTTAAACTGTGCACTTTTTTCACGTGGTGTATCATTGTATAACAGTATAACTTTTTAATTTAACCGTTCAGAATCTTGGGCTAATTGCCAGGAGGCCCGGATCATCAAGACGGCTGGCTTAATCATTACTATCTTTCTTGTGACTTTGAGAAAGAAGATCAGAATCCGAGAGTAGCAATACTCATATATTGATAATGCTAGACATTTACATTTCATGATAAGTATAGTTCCTTTAATGTAGTAGATAAGTTGGTTCATCGACTTTTGCATTAAAATATTAAGTTTGATGAATTTATTTATAAAAAAAATAGTAATGCGTTTTAATTTTGTATCGTTTTTGTTCCAAATTATATATAATTTTTTATTTTTTAAAAAATATTTTTAAACTTAAAATTGCGATATTTTTTAAAAAATTATAGAACAATAAAATCTTAAACCTAATAATTTTTATATCATATTATTACTTAATTAATTTAATTGTGACGGTCAAAATTTTATTTTTCAAAAATTTTGTTTAAAAGTCAAAACATCTTAAAATGGTTAATATGATTAATATGGTTTTGAACCATAACCATACAATTCCAACCCACACAACCCATATTAAAAATGGTTAATATGATTTTAGTTCTTAAATGGAACCATAACCATATTTTGAAAACCAAAATCAACCTATAACCATATTTTGTCATGCCTAAAAAAAACTAATGAGACAATGTATTTTTTTTTAACTATAACATTGTGTTATGTATAACATTGTGCAGTACACTCTAAATATTTATTAGTGTTTTAGAATGAAAGAGGTACCCATTTTTAACTCTATTGGTTACATTGTAAATATTTTTATCAAGAAATTAATATATATATATATATATACACACACACACAAACACAACTATTATATAATGTCCTGGGGTTTAGTGATCAGATTAATTCTATACTTGGATATGTATTTGCGCACAAAACTTTTACACAACTCTATGTAACATATGCTACCAAAATTTGATCATCGCACAATAATATACCATCTTCTTATTATATTTTAATTTATTAATTGTACGTATAAATTTATTATTAACAAAATGAATAATCCCGCCGCGCGTTGCGGGTTTATATCTAGTTAATATTTCAAAAATTAATAATTGAGGCTAAACACAATTTAAATGGGCTCAAAGTTTTGAGTCCACTGCTATAAAAGAAAATAAATATGAGTAAGAGAATATAGTTTCAAAAAATATGGGCCTTTTTCTAAGCTCAATGTATGAGTAAGAGAATAATACAGTTTCAAAAATGTGGGCCTTTTTCTAAGCTCAATCGGGTTCTCAACCCATAAAAAAATAAAGGAAGAATTACATATATTAGTACTTTTTTAGAAATAATTACAAAAATCATACACCTATAAAATAATTACAAAAATATTACACTTTTTCATATTTATTTACAATAATAGTGCAATTAGGATTCCTTAATTTAAGGGATTAGTATTAATGGGCTGATATGGCAAATCTGGTGATTTCTTTTAAACGCGTGAAATCTTCTTCTTCTTCTTCTTCTTCTTCCTTCTTTTTCTCCCAACTCCCATATCCTTTGTTCTGATATTTCTCTCTCTAAAATCTTCTTCTTCTTCTTATTCGTCTTCTTCTTCTCTCCATACTATTTATTTCTCTCACTCCTCTTGAAGCCCCTCGTCGTCAATCTGGATTTGAATCTACTTCTTCGCAGACGATGGAACCTTTCCTTTGGAACCTACCATGCGATATATGTACATGGTTGAAGTGATATTGTCATACTATGAGTCTTTAAATCTCTGGCGACATTTGTTCGATACAAAATGGCGAGTTTAAACTTGCATATTGTCAAAGAGATGGCAAAAGACATCTGGGCAACTCTTCCCCATCCGAATTTGTACAAATATAATTTTGGGAGTCATTTAAATTTTCCCTATTTCGTACTTTGATTTTGTTGGATATTTATAACAATTTGTTATGATTTGTGAGTCTGTAATGTTTGTGAGTCTGTAATGTTTATTGGAGTTTATGTAAACCTGGGTTGGATATCTGAGTTGTTTCTGCTTTTGGTTATCATTATTAATACTTGTTCAAGTTACTTTATATAACTATTTGGTTACTTTTTATTATGTTTTGGTTCTTTGTTATCTTATGGTTTGGCTACTTATTATTGTGCCCTGATGTGGGATTTTGGTTACTTTTATTTTTTTATTCGGTTAATATATAATTGTTTAGTATACATGGATTGCTCGAATCGAGTTTTATTACATGATATTTCTTTTTGGTTACCATTAAAACTTGTTTCAGTTACTTATCATATAATTATGTGGTTCTTGTTTTATTATGTTAGATTATGGTTCTTTGTTATTTAATGGTTTTGACTACTATTATTGTACAATCAATGAGGTATTTTAGTTATTATTTATTGTTTCTTTTAAGTTGTGTTTTGCTACATTGTTTGAGATGTATGATTGTAACCAAATATGTATATAAAGGTAACCAACTATTATTTTGATAGTAACCACGAGTTACAAGCTTGTTTGGGACATATATCAAATGTGAAGTGTACATGTCATAGTATAATTGGGTTGCCTAAACAAACAATATCACTTTCATTACATGATTGGATGGATGAGTTGTTTTATGTTTTGGTTACCATTAAAACATATTATAGTTCTTGTTATGTAACTATTTGGTTACTTATTTATTATATTTATTTTATTGTTATTTAATGGTTTTGACTACTATTATTGTACAATCAATGATGTATTTTAGTTATTATTTATTGTATCTTTTAAGTTGTGTTGGATACATTGTTTGAGATGTACAAATTGGTAACCAAATATGTATATAAAGGTAACCAACTATTGTTTTGATAGTAACCGAGAGAGTTACAATCTTGTTTGAGTGACATATATCAATTGTGAAATGTACATGTCATAGTATAATTGGGTTTCCTAAACAAACAATATCACATTCATTACATGAGGATGCTGGATACACAGGTTATTTTATGTTTTGGTTACCATTAAAACATATTATGGTTACTATTATGTAACTATTTGGTTACTTATTTATTATATTTGTTTTACTGTTATTTAATTGTGTTTGACTACTATTATTGTACAATCAGTGAGGGAGTTATTATAAGGGTAACCATTTTAGTTTTTTGTTAGTAACCAAATAATTAAAAACTTATATCGAACAGTTATCAAGTGCTTAATGTACATGTGAGGGTTCCCATTTATCCAAATTGATGAATACTTTTAAATTACATAGTTATAAAAGTTATTTGGAAATGGTCATGCCATTGGTAACTAAATATGAATATAGAGGTAACCATTTTATTTTAGATGGATAACCAAATTTACATAAAAATATTTCGTAACGATTACCAATTGTTCAATGTATATGTTTATTTTATATTGATAACTCATGATGGAATCAAAATTAAAATATTAATCAACATCAATTTTTGGTTAGTGTTCACCATCAAAATGTTACCAACCATGTGGTTAATAGTTACTAAGAATAAACAATTATATATTCCTCGTAAACAATTAAATTTGTTGTATTGGTTCTTTGTCAATAGCCATTGTCTAACAATGAATAAACATTGTAAAGTAACCAAATCAATATTAGGACAAGAACCAAATTACATAATCTTAGTAACCAGAAAATAAACCAAATTTTTACATGCAATTTTGAAGGCCTAAATGATGGAATTCGACCAAAAAACCCTGCGGTTCACCAGCAAAGCTAGTGACTTTTGATCGTTGACCCGTTTCCAATGAAATTAGGCTCTGAAAACGCCAAAATTCGACACTCCAAACTTGACAGAAATTGTCAAATTGTCACTGCAACCAAATAAACATTATACTGTAACCAATTAAATAGTATACAACAACCAATATATATAATCAGATTAGCAGTTGTATGAAGGTAACCAATGTATTCAATGAGTAACCACCAATATAAAAGAAACAATTATAAAACTGAATAACAGTATAGAGTAACCAAATAAACACCTTACAAAGATATCTAAAAACATATTATACAAGAACAAGATATATGTAATTAAGTAGCCAAGATTATAAAAAATATTTTTACATTCATTTTACAACCAAAATAATCAGTAATGACTTTGTTACAAATTAAAGACTAACAGATGTATGAAGGTACCTACCAATGTAGTTAATCAGTAACCATCAATATAAAATAATCACTTTATAAAACACAGAATATAATGCAAGAACCATGATAATATTACACAATAACCAAGTCAAGATTATATATTAACCAAATCCAAATTAGACAAGCATTAACAACATATATTTACTTAGTATACACAAGATAAATACATTCTGCATTGCATTTTATAGTAAAAACAACCAAAGATAATTTGTTTGTTACCAACTAAAGGCAAACTTTTGTAAGAATGTAACCAATGTAGCTAACAAGTAACCATTAATATAAAAAACATAAGTAGAAGTGTACATTAATATGCTTCAAAGAACCAATATTATTAAAGAACCAATTAATCATTACTGAAGAATTAAGTTTGCATTAGTCAAGAATCAAGTCAACATTAGTTAGTAACCAAGTCAAAGACTATAATTTTACAAAGTAACCAAGTCAAAGATTAATGATTGTATATAGGTAACCAATATATATAATCAGATTAACGGTTGTATAAAGATAACCAATGTAGTCAATAAGTAACCACCAATATAAAAGAAACAATTATAAACTACAATAACATTATACAAGAACCAAATAAACACCTTACAAAGATCTAAATACATATTACCAAGAATCAATATATATGGTAATATTCTGTAGTTAATTATGGTCCGTAAAGTAACCAACTCAATGTCGACAAGAACTCAAACTACATAATGTTAGTAACGAACATGAACCGGGGGGGTAATATTATGCAAGAACTATTGCAAATTTACACGATGAATCAAGTCAAGATTATATACTAACCAAATTCAGATTAGACAAGAACTAACAAATAAGTTAGGAACCAATATATATGGTAATATTACTTTGTTAGCTTATGGTCCGTAAAGTAACCACAAATATAAAAGAAACAATTATAAACCACAATAACATTATACAATAACCAAATAAACACCTTACAACATCTAAATACATATTAGACAAAGAGAATCAATATATATGGTAATATTATGTTAGCTTATGGTCTCAGAAAGTAACCATCACAATGTCGAGAAAGAATCAAACTACATAATGTTAAGTAACTGAACATGAACTGGGGTAACATTATGCAAGAACTCATTGCAATTTTACACAAGAACAAGTTAGCATTATATTCTAACCAAATCCAGATTTAGACAAAGAATAAACAAATAAGTAGGAAGGTAACCAATGTATTTAATAAGTAATCATTAATATAAAAATATCAGTAGAATAAACTTTAAAATTATAAAGCAAGCATATAAACATTATACAACAACCAAATCAATAGTAAACAATAACCAATTTATATGTATTTAGTAACCAGAGTATAAAACATATTTTAAAATGCATTTTACATTCAACATTATACATTAATCATGACAACATTATACAGTAACCAAATCCATTTTAGATTGTAACCAACACATATTTATTTAGTAACCACAAGATAAATACATTCTGTATTGCATTTTTATAGTAAAAAATAACCAGTATAATTTGTTTGTTACCAACTAAAGACAAGCTTTTGTAAGAATGTAACTAATGTTGATAATAAGTAACCATTAATATAAAAAACATAAATAGAAGTGTACATTAATATGCTTCAGCAACCAATATTACAGTAACCAATTAATCTTTGCAGTAATTAAGTTTGCATTAATCAAGAATCAAGTCGTAATTAATCAAGAACCAAGTCAAAGATTAGTCACTAAATAATTTTACAGAGTAACCAAGTCAGCACTATAATTTTACACAGTAACCAAGTCAGCATTAGTCAGTAACCATTATAGTTTTATACAGTAAGCAAGTCAACATTAGTCAGTAACCAAAATAATGTTACATAAGTAACCAAGTCAAAGATTAATCAATAACCAATTCAACATTAATTAGTAATATCATGCAAGAACCAAGACAACATTAGATAGTAACTAAGACAAAGAATAGAGCGGTTTAATGTTATACAAGAATCAAAGCATGAATAGTCAAGAATCAAGACAACATTAGACGAAGAACCAATTTTTATAACCTTAGTAACCATAATATACAACATTTTTTCAAATACATTTTGCAATCAAAACATTCATTATTCTTCTTGTGTGACCATTTTAAGTGCAAAAAACTTAAGAAAGGTAACCAATATAGAAATTAAAGAAACTATAGGTAACTATATGATTCTAAATTTTAAACTCACATACCTCAAAGATTTTGTATCGAAGGTGATGTTGATCTTGTATTCAACAATCACCGCAGATATTTAATTCTTGAACTTCAAGGCGTTGTTGATTTTGTATGCTATTTTCGATCTTAGAGATGCGTCATGACAGGAGGCTTCTTTCTCCGATTACGAGTTTAGTCGCGATAGGAGGCTTCGTCTTCTTCGATATCAGAGTTGTGTCGCGACAGAAGATCTTGTCTTCTCCGATTGATTTGGTGTTGATCTGTCTTCTCCGATTGATTTTCTCAATTGCTTGAATTTAGTGAGGTTGGTTACAAATATGAAAGGAAAATAACTGACGTGTGGGAGTTAATGATACGTGATTTTAGGAATTGTAATATATTGGGTTGTTTTATTTTTGTAATTATGTTGTGTGTGTTTTATTTTTGTAAATACTTTCTAATTGTTGTATATTAGTGTTAAGGACCCAAAAATAAATGCAGCAAAAGGAAAACTTCTCCACAGCCGGGGTTCAAACCAAAATTCTTCAAATAAACCGAGGAATTACAAAAGCGCTACTGCGGATCTTGTTGAAAGTTATTGTTATTATTCATATTTATAAACTTTCCGTAATACAACAAACCAAATTGAAAAACCGATTAAACAAAGCCTCCATAAATCCCAAATTTAATTAGCTTGTTGTAGGTTTGACAAGTTATTTTAACTCCTTTCATTCCACAAAAATAGTAATTTTTGATTTCTTCTTAATTAATTTATAAAATTTTAAAATTTAAAATTTAAAATTGATGTAAATTTATTTATTTTGAAATATTAATATTGTAAACTACTTAAAAATTAATACTAGCCACATCATTGTCAATGTCATTTTGAAAATTATAAGAAGCTACGTTAAAATTAAAATTTTGGAATTTCGCAAATTAACAATGATCAAAGTAATAAATAAAAGAAATCATCATCGACAAAGTTATAAAAAAAATTTAACACAAAAGTAGCAACGTGCAAGAAAAATATAAGGAACTAATATTACCACATGAGCATACAATGGGTCCTCCCACCTTCTTATGGGAAGGAATTCAAAAATACATGTGAAAATATTATTGGCAATCAGGATCCTCTATGAGGATTTCTTTGTGGGGATTTCTTTGTAAGGATTTTGTGAAGGTTTTGTTGTGGGGTTGACAACACATTAAAAAGGAAATCCAACGGCTCACAAATTTTATCAAGAAATTTAAAAAAATTATATGTAAAAATAAACGCGTTTGGTGGCTTCTAATTTTCTGTCAACTTGTAAAAAAAAATTATTATCAAAAATTTGTGAGCCGTTGGATCTCCTTTTTAATGTGTTGTCAACCCCACAACAAAACCCTCACAAGATCCTCACAGAAAAATCCTCATAGAGGATCCTCATAGAATGACATTAAAAATATTTTTATATCCTTTCATATATTAGGAGATTTCTTTCACACACACAAAAAAAAACATTAAGACAGACAATATAAATGGGCTCAAATTATTAATCTCAGTGCCAGAAAAATCAAAAAATAACTCCCTTACAAAGAAAACACCAACCGATATGAATTCTTCATAGCAGGCCTGGCATTCCTTGAACCCAATTATTCTAGGATTAATTACATATTATAGTACATTTTTAGAAATAATTATAATAATGGTGCATAGATAAAATAATTACAAAAAATAATACACTTTTTTATATTTATTTATAATATTAGTGCAATTAGGATTCCTTAATTTAAAGAATTAGTATTAATAGGCTGATATGGCAAATCAGGTGGATTTTTTTTGTAACGCGTGTTCCTATGTTGTTAAACCTTCTTTTTCTCCCAACTTCCATAATTTTCGTACTGATATTTCTCTCTCTAAAATTATCTTCATCTTCTTCTTCTTCTTCTTCTTCTTCTTCTTCTTCATCTTCATAGTTGTTAAACTAATTAACTAGACCTGCATACAAGATTAATGAATATTCTTCTTCTTCTTCTTCTTCATCATAGTTGTTCGTACTGGGTGGCGTAAATTGGTTAATGAATATTGATCTCCTTCAGGCTATTAGGGGATGCAACTGGTTTGCATAGTCTAATAGTCCTTTATTTTTTTGATTGTTTTTTAATTTACTTTTGTTGCACTTGTTGATTCACAAGTTGTTCAAGTTAGTGAAAAGAAGGTTTGGGATCAGAAAGCATACATGTTCTATTATCGAGATAATAGAAATTTTGCTTCAAACGTGCCTCTTGATGTTATTCAAAAAGAGATTATGGCGACAAATGTCATAGGAAGAAGCTCAAGTTCATAGCCAGAAGATATTTCCAAACCAAAATTTTTTAAAGGCGTGTTAATTTAAATTTTGTTATTGTTACTATCATATAACTGTTTGGTTACTTCTGCATTATGTTTTGGTTACTGTTAACTTGGGATTCGGATACTATTTTTGTTACATTGATTTGATATTTTGGTTACTTTTTTATGTTGTTATGGCTACCATGTATTTGCTTAGTATACATGGTTGACTAAACTGGTTTTGGTGTACATGTTGTTTATGTATTGGTTACCATTAATATATGTTTTGGTTACTAACATATAACTGTTTGGTTACTTCATTAGTATATTTTTTGTTATTGTTAGCTTATGATTTGGATACCATTCTTTTTCCCTCAATTGGAATTTTGGTTACTTTTATATTTTATTTTGGTTACAATGTATTTGCTTAGTATACATTGGTTGACTAAACTGCGTTTGGTCTATATGTTGTTTAGTATACTAGACTAATTTCTGGGGGGTTGATGTAATGCTTACGTTGTAGCTACGTCAAACAATAAAAAATAGATACTATCATATAACTGTTTGGTTACTTCTGCATTATGTTTTGGTTACTGTTAGCTTGAGATTCAGATACCATGTTTGTTACTTTGATTTGGTATTTTGGTTACTTTTTTATGTTGTTATGGTTACTATGTATTTGCTTAGTATACATGGTTGACTAAACTGGTTTTGGTGTACATGTTGTTTATGTATTGGTTATCATTAAAACATGTTTTTGTTACTATCATATAAATATTTGGTTACTTCTTTAGTATATTTTTGGTTACTGTTAGTTTCTGATTTGGATTCCATTTTTGTTTTCTTGAGTTGGAATTTTGCTTACTGTTTTTTGTTGTTCTGGTCACCATATATTTGCTTAATATATGGGTTGACTAAACTTTGTTTGGTTTATATGTTGTTTATGTATTGGCTACCATTAATATATATTTTGGTTACTAACATATAACTGTTTGGTTACTTCATTAGTATATTTTTTGTTACTGTTAGCTTATGATTTTGATACCATTCTTTTTCCCTCAATTGAGATTTTGGTTACTTTTATATGTTATTTTGGTTACAATGTATTTGTTTGGTAAACTGTTTATGATATAAATATTGTTTATATCTGGTTACTAATGACTGTGTAAATCTAATTTTTTTTATTTGCAGTTATGGAATCTTTACTATGAGGAATGTAATAGAAAATTCATTGGAAAAGTTATATATTGGTGTGACATGGAAGTCCCCGACATTATTACGAAGAAATTGAACCCAAGACAGTTGAAGAAGTTTAAGGCATAATTAGTTTGTGGATGTATTATTTTTGTAAATAATAAACCCAAGTTATAATAAATCATGTATTTGCTTAGTATACATTGATGTATTATTTTTGTAAATTCCTTCAAATATATTCTACAAGGTTTATGCTATTCTATTTCTACTTCCATTTCCACAAACACATCTTACATGTTATGGTTACTTTCATATAACTATTTGGTTACTTCTTTATTATGTTTTGGTTACTGTTACCTTATGATTTGGCTACTATTATTGGGTCCTCAATGTGGAATTTCGGATACTTTTATTTTTTTTATTCTGGTTAATATGTAATTGTTTAGTATACATAGATTGCCTAAATTGGGTTTCATTACATGATATTTCTATTTTGGTTACCATTAAAACCTGTTCTGGTTACTATCATATAATTATATGGTTACTGTTTTATTATGTTACATTATGGTTCTTGTTATTAGTAACCAGATAATTCTAAATGTTTGATCGGGACAAACATCAATTGTTAAATATACTGCGTGTGAGTGTCCTATTTATCTACAAGCTTGTTAGTAACCAGATAATTATCATAGATAGTTACAAGCTTGTTAGTAACTAGATAATTATAAGTTTGTATCAAGACTGTTATAAGCTTGTATCAAGACTGTTATAAAGCTTGTATATGTTTTCTTTATATTGATAACTCATGATGGAATCAAAAATTAAAATATTAATCAACATCAATTTTGGTTACTGTACACCATCAAAAATGTTACCAACCATGTGGTTAATGGTTACTAACAGTAAATGTGATGCCCTCAAAATAGGTTCATTCCATCCAACCTATTCTGAGTCGCCAAATACATGGTACAGAAAACAACTACAACTTTATTACAACAATTGTCGTGTAAAATACAATAACACGTATGCTGTAAGTTTTGATACAAATATATACCAACTGTGACTCATGTCCCAACCTTAGATAGCACGTCACAATGGCACCTTACATAAAGGTACAATCAAAAACTGTTTTAGAAATTAAAATATTTGGAAAGTGCTCAAGGAAACCTTCGTACATGGGAGGTCATACGTCTAGGTTATGATAGATATCATATGTCCACAGAATTATCCTTGGTTGACCCAATAGACCCCAAAGAAAAATGAGAAGATTATTATCATGTTCTTTCCAATGGTGAGTCTTCTCTTGACATATAACTATCTCTGATAAGTGGATTTTATATACACTTATCCGGTATATTTTACTTGAATTAGTTGATTATATTTATGTGTCTTAGTTACTTTTCATGCATTTTGTGTTCATTTTGTAGGCTATAAGTTTGGGAGCGGTGTGAGCGACTATTGGTAAGGAAAAGCAAAGAAAACGCAAAGAAAAGCAAATCGGACATCATTTGGGCTTTCATGTTTACTTCATGTTCTTGGTTTGGAACTTAGCTTATATTGAAGATCATCGTCTTAGATTTCCGGAACATTTTGAATCATTCCAATCAGAGTTCGGATGCAAGAGTTATGATCGTTGTACCAATGGACGTCGAACGTCATGGTTTTGGGTGGTCATTAACACAACAGTCACTTCAGATCCAATTTGAGTATAGTTTCGGACCTTATTTTGAAACACTCAAAGAATGAAAGTTGTAGATCTACTTCTCCTCTTTCCGGATCATCTTGAATCATCGAAATAGGAGTTCGGACGAAGAAGTTATGGCCATTTTCCCAAAGGACGTCGGAGCAGAAAATGTCAGAACATGTGGTAGTAGCCGGGCGCCCATTTTTATGCCCAGCCCAGCCGAGGCACCTTTGGGAGCCGAGTTTGAGTTGTCGTACCCAGTATTTGGGGGCGCTGAGGAAGGGCTTGGTGATGGCCTGGACGCTTTTTTGGCCAATTTTGACACCTTTTTGACTCCAAATAGGATTGGGTTTGTTTCTAAGCTAAAAATTGGACTTGTAACCTATAAATACATGATGTAAGGCATAAAATAAAGGGAGATTATACAGCTTAACTTAGATAAAACACTCCATTAGATTAGAATATTAACCCTAGTTCTTATTAGTTTTGGAGATTGAAGCAACTTGAAGATCATTGAAGATCTAGAAGAAGAGAAGCAAGAGGCGCATCGATTTCTTGACAAATGATTCTATTCTTTTCTCTTCTCTTACTTTTATCTTTTAATGTCTATTCAATTGTGGATTCTTGGTTTTAATTTATTAATTATGAACTAACTCTTTCCTCAAGATTTCAATTGAACTTTTTATGGCTATGAATTAGTTATTCATTATATTCCAATTATTTATGTTAAAGTGAGTTGTTTATTTTGTCTTGTGTTTATTGCTTAATTATTTGATCAGTAATTACTTTGTTACTCTATAAGGAATTGGAAGAGGAATTCTAGGGTTAGAACTGGGCATGATAACATGTGACTTAGTTATTTGCATGGTGAATAATTAGGTTTGTGAATTGAATGGAAATATCATTCGTCATGCGCACGTAAACACATAAGGAATTGGGATTGGAAAGAGTTTAATTCAATTGTTTTGCATAGGAATATAGCAAGATTAATCTGGATTAAATAGAAGGCAATTGATCACTTGGAAAAGGACTTTTGGCATTTGAGAATTTCTGTTACAAATTCAATAGGCATAATAATTGGGATAATTGGATAATTGATTTATAGTTCATAATTGGGGATATTGAAGTCTTAGCCTTTATTTATTTGAATTCATTTATAAAGTAACATAGTTTTAATTGGTTAATTTAGTTTTCTTAATTAGAAAAAACACAATTTGAGATTGTTTAAATAAAATTAGTTTGGTTAAGAATTAGTACTTGGTGATTTTTATTAAATAATTCCTCGTGGGAACGATACTTTTCTTATCACTTTATTACTTGTTGACCGTGTATACTTGCACGTATTCATTGATTGCGAAATCGATCAACAATCTTCACTGTCTCCAGTTGAAAATTATTCTTCACATAAACTCCAAGATCATATAGGTAGTGCTCGTAGATATACTCAGCAAGTGGATATGCACAACCCTGTCTTATGATAACACGAGGTTGCATGTCATTAGACATCTTGTATGATAGTGGCAAAACACCTTTCCAAAGTTGGGTTCGCCTCACCCTATTGTTGTTCACCAAAATTAATTATTAAGTGACGTATAATATACGACACACACGTCTTAGGTCCTCAATACAATTATATATTGTATGTCATGCCGTTTTATAATGTGTTGAGAAACTTTGACAGTCTCGGACCATCACACTATTCCCCTGTTATCCCCGCTCGACCCAACTACACTCTTATTACCTAAAAGGAATTGTGAAGCAAAAGGGTGAGCACAAATAGCTCAGTAAAGAATATCATGACTAAAGATAATTAAATTATCAATAGCCTTTATCAGTAATAAATCAGAGATTTAGAATATATGGTATATGATAAAACTTTTCAACCATAGTTGCGGTGAACGAAAGCAATCCATTAGAAGAGTCGAATAGACTATAAAGTCTATTATCTTCTCCACATTAAAAGTCCACCAACAATGTTTTATCCCTGTAACACCAATCAACAGTTCCTTTCCACAATTATATGAATAACTCATAATCATAATTGTGATTCTAATTCCTCTTCTCATCCAGGACGAAGATAATTTTCATTATCTGTCTTTACCTGAAACATCAAAGATCATGGTTATACCAAATCACAGTTCCTGTTCATAATCATACTAATAAATTCATCTTTGCACTACGGGCCAAAGATATTCATTAACAGTTCATCTTTGCTTTACAGGCCAAAGATATTCAACAACAGGTCATCTTTGCACTACGGGCCAAAGATGTTCGACAATAGATCATCTTTGCACTACAGGCAAAAGATATTCATCAATAATTCATCTTTGCACTACAGGCCAAAGATATTAATATCTCAAAGAAATACATAATCATTTCAGAGTTTATATAAACCATAATTATAATCATGTTGATCAATTCACCTTTGTACTTAAGGTAAAAATATTCAATTATAAATTCAATGGTCATGATCATACCAGTCAACGATTCAACTTTGCATTACTGGCCAAAGAGAACCCATAGTCACGTCATACCAATAATTTACCCATCTTTACACTCAAGTCAAAGAGAAATTTCTTCACTAGGATTATAAAAATGTTATATATGATAATAAAAATAATATAATCAAAACATAGATTTAATCTCAAGAGTAAGATTCATAAATCAATGATTTCATAACACTTTAATCCAAATGTTATAAATCACTTAATAATCTTATAATCTAATATTATTAATATTACCACAATATTTTAATCATTTCTTAAACTTATAAATAATTTATTTTAATTATTTACACTTTACTAATTAATGCATTTAATCATCCTAAAATGCCAAACTCATAAGATTTCATCACCAATAACCAAACCTTCATAAAAAATCTGCATATACCTTATATAGGATTCCCAAGCCATAAAATCCTATTTTCCAATTTTCTTACTTCACATAACATATTTAATTCATTTACTCATAATTAGTTCATTTTCATGAAAAATACCAAATCAGTCCCAAAAATATTTGTTTTATGGGATTTAGCAGAATATATTATCATATTGAACATATATTTTTCTCAGAATTTTTAAAATTCATTTACTATTTTTCACATGGCCAAAACTGCCGAATATTTAGACATTTATCATAAATTGTACTTTTGTCCAAAAATTCCGAAATTTATAGAATATACTGATGTTATATAGATGTACTCCCAATAAAAATTTTACCAATTTTGGAGTTAACCACAAGGAGTTATAAAGGTTTACTTTTAAAATAGTCTTTTCTCATAAAATTCATAACTCCTAATCTATACATCCAAAAATCGTCATTTTTGGACACAATCAAGAAAACTCATCAAATTATCATTTCAAATTTTTGCAGAATTTTTGAAGGTCCAGAAAAAGTACGAAACTGAAAAACATAATAACCCTTAAAAATCTCTTACCTCAAAAGAGCAGTACTTCTGACTGGAATATCGGATGTAAAGCCGAAGGAAACTTCCACTGAATAGCAACTCTCAAAATATCTAAATACTCACAAAAATACGATCGACAATATAGAGAGAAAGAAAACTTGTTTCTGGTGTAATTTTCAATTCTAACCTAAACGCCTATTTATAGGAAAATGCTAGAACGTCATAGGAAACTAAATAATAAAATATTATTATTATTCAAATTCCTACGCAAGCCACCTTTTAAAAAAAACTCCAGCCACCACAGTGGAGCCCACCCCAAATTCAGCACATGTATTCAACATCAACCAAAAGTGGGTCCCACCCAATTTTAATAAAAATCATTTTATTTTCTGAAACTTTAATAATTCATAGAAAATAGCCCGTTTATCAAAAAAATATGAATTTGATGTCCATTCCACACGAAATCGAAATCCCTACAACTTTGTAACTTTAATTTTTTCCAAATTTCAGACAGAAAATATACGAAATCCATAAACGGACGATTTCCAACACCTTTTAAAATTCATAACAAATCATGCGTTAATTTTTAACGGTTCAAAATTTGTGGACATATACTCAACTTATATATGTATAACATATCCAAAAATCACCACGATCCAACGGTCGGATTAAAATTATAACTCACGCAATAGAGCTTTAAGAACACCGATTTAATCTTTTAATACCTCTAATCCGACAAAATACTAATAAAACACCTCAACATTTATTCCTTCATTATAACCACATAAAATAAATAAATCCATCATTTATATCCGCATCAAATAAATATTTCCTTATCAATAATTAATTATTCACAAATAATATTACAGAATCACAATAATGACAACCACGCAGTTCCCAGAAAAGAGGGGGCTTTCCGATAAGGATTTCTCCTTACTGACGCGCAATTAGGTGACCGAACCTCTCCTTGACAGAACTTTCTAGACATTGCCAATAATGTTCTCTAATAATATTATCCAAATAATATGAATTATTGATCTGATAATAAAAAATACTGCACAATGACAATTATTGAAAGAACAATAATATAAACTATCAACGCAGCAATTATTGAATCAATAAAATAAAATATTGAACAGTAATAACTGTAACAATTATCGAGTAGTGTCTTCTTACGTAATAATCAATAATTCAAAAATCATGCAATACGATCTGGTATCTTCTTGTAACCACGCCGTATTCGTATTTTAACCACGTGTATTCAACAATGATATTAACGTGTAACTATTACGCAAGTTATTTATAAAAACTCAAACTTATCGTTTTTTTCATTCGACGATTATTACATTATGGGGCCCATAAATGATCTGCAAGGCAGTGCATTTAATATATTCAAACAAAAAGAATATTCCACGACCAAACGAATATTCCCCGACAACAATGAGTATTTTATGACCACTTGCGTATTTTGTAAACTTTACATATATCACCATTAATTTTACTTTTTATCAATTTAACCATTTACTGAATAATAATTATAAGAAAAATTGAATACTTTTATTTCATAATATTCGGGGTCTTACAGTAAACAATTATATATTCTTGTAAACAATTAAATTTGTTGTATTGGTTACTGTCAGTCTCCATTATCTAACAACTGAATAAACATTGTAAAGTAACCAAATCAATATTAGACAGTAATCAAATTACATAATTTTAGTAACTAGAATATAAACCATATTTTTACATACAATTTTGAAGGCCTAAATGATGAAATTTGATCGTTGACCCGTTTCTAATGAAATTAGGCTCCGAAAACGCCAAAATCCGACACTCCAAACTTGACAAAAAGTACCAAATTCTCACTGGATCAAATCTTTACATAATTTGACACGCCTGCGCTTCAACCGCATCAATTTGTTACCACCTAAAGACTAACAGTTGTACGAAGTTAAGCAATGTAGTCAATAAGTAGTCATCAATATAAAACAAACCAGTATAAAACACACTAATATTATACAGTAATCATAACAACATTATACAGTAACCAAATTTAGATTAGACAATAACCAATATAAGTCTATTTAGTAACCAGAACATAAACGCATTTTTCATTACATTTTACAGTAAAAAACAACCAGTATAATTTGTTTGTTACCAACTAAAGGCGGACTTTTATAAGAATGTAATCAATTTGGCTAACAAGTAACCATTAATATAAAAAATATAAGTAGAAGTGTACATTAATATGCTTCAGCAACCAATAATACAGTAACCAATTAATCACTGCAAATAATTAAGTTTGCATTAGTCAATAACAAGTCAAGCATTGAGTCATTTAAATAATATTTTTACACAGTAACCAAGTCAGCATTATAATTTTATACAGTAATCAATTCAGAATTAGTCAATAACCATTATAGTGTTACACAGTAAGCAAGTCAGCATTAGTCAGTAACCAATATAATATTACATAGTAACCAAGTCAGCATTAGTCAGTAACCAAGTCAGCATTAATTAGTAATATTATGCAGTAACCAAGTCAGCATTAGTCAGTAACCAAGTCAGCATTAATTAGTAATATTATGCAGTAACCAAGACAACATTAGTCAGTAACTAAGACAACATTAGACAGTATAATGTTAGACAGTAACTAATACAAAATAATCAGTAACCAAGCCAACATTAGATAGTAACCAATTTATATAACCTTAGTAACCATAATATAAAACATGTTTTCAAATACATTTTGCAAGCACAACATTCAGTATTCAAACTTTGTGACAATTTTAAGTTCGAAAATCTTAAGAAAGGTAATCAATTTAGTAATTCGTAATAACCATAGGTATCTATATGCTTATAAATTTTAAACTCACATACCACAGTATTTGTATCGAAGCTGATGTTAATTTTGTATTCAACAATCACTGCAGTAATGTTTTTGGTTACTGAACTTGAAGGCGTTGTTGATTTTGTATGCTATTTTTCGATCTTACAGATTCGTCGCGACAACAGGTTTCTTCTTCTCCGATTACGAGTTGCGTCGCGACATGATGCTTCGTCTTCTCCGATATCAGAGTTGTGTCGCGACAGAAGATTTTCTCTTCTCCGATTGATTTGGCGTTGATCAGTTATCTCCATAACTGAGGTGTAGGAGTTAATGACGTGATTTTAGCAACGTGATATATTTTGTTTTGTTATTTTTGTAATTATTTTGTGTGTATTTTATTTTTGTAATTACTTTCTAATTGTTGTATATTAGTGTTAAGGACCCATTATTCTATATATAGATTGTAAAAATTTAAGAAAATTAAGGGCCTCTTTGTTGGCCCAATTATCCAAATAATGTATCAAAATTTTATTGGCAAAAATTATTCAAGATCCATCTATCTTTGAGAATTGTCAATTGCTATATATTACAAAGCTATTTGATAATTAATGTAACAATTTATTAATATAAACTAGTTTTCTCAGCCCAATTATCAAAAATAATGTTGGAAATTTTATTTAAAAACTTGATTTTGCAGTTGTGATTTGAACCCGCATTTATCATTATATGTGAGAATTGTCAATTGCTACTGCAGAGTTAGAGGTTCACAACAGGGCGCCATGCTTTAGTC
The DNA here is from genome assembly GCA_020205605.1 of Panax ginseng. Lineage (NCBI taxonomy): Eukaryota > Viridiplantae > Streptophyta > Magnoliopsida > Apiales > Araliaceae > Panax > Panax ginseng. The sequence continues at coordinate 2,452,391 of CM035130.1, read as the reverse complement.
CGCCTTAGGCCTGTTGACCAGATCAGGGCAAACCTTTACTTTGGACATATCGGGACAGTATTCTCCCACGAAAAGATGACATGTTGAGACCTCTTGTAGGTCATGTCAGGCCAGATCGATCCAACACTTTACCGTAGATGATATATGGACTCTACGATCATTATGTAATGACTATACGATCATTGAGTCATAATTAAACGATTTTAAAGTCATGACTACACAGTTATAGAATAATGACTTAACAATCTTAGAGTAATAACTTAACGATTGTATAATCATGACTAAACGATCGTAGATTAATAATTTAACGATAGTATAGTAATGACTTAACGATCGTAAAGTTTAGAGTGACTCTAACCTTTACTTTAGATCGTAGTCTTCTATCTCCTCCCATGTTTCTCATCTTTTCTCATCGCCATCTTTTTCATGAATGAATATTTAGTTTTCCCAAAATAGTTCCGATTTAAAATCACCATCATTTTCTGCATGAATGAATTTTTGATTTTCCTAAAATAGTTCTCATTTGAATCCTACATTTAAAAGAAATTCTGTGCCTTCTATAGTTCCATTAAATCTAATCCATCACCGTCAAGACCACCACCAATTGCATGACTTTTCTCCTTAATTTAAATTTACTCCCGCTTAAATTGGGGAAACTACTTTAACTAAATTTAGCAAAAGAGTAGTTTTTCAAACCTTACAAGCCAAGCTTGATCAGTTCAGGCCTTGATCAGCCCAGACTTTGATCAAGTCAAGCCTAAGCTGAACCAAGACTAGGTCACGGGCCACATGCCTTTTGTGCATCTTTATGCCTGTATGTTACCTAATGTGAGTGTTTATTTTTATATACACTTGTTTTTCTTAGTCCAATTATCCAAATAATGCTGCAAAATTTTATTCCGCAGACAAGAGTTGAACCCGAATTCATCATTAACATTGAGAACTGCGAATTTGCAAAAAAAATTTCTAGTAAAATATAGTAACATCCCTTTCTAGATAATCATAATAACACTCGTCTTCCTCTAATTTTATAAATAAATTTAGTTTAATTAACACATGTTTTTGAATAAGTGATACAAATATTAAGAATTTTAAATTAAAATATTAATGGAGTTGTTCTAATTAGAGTGATCAAATATGTTGATAGTTTAGTTTTTGGTGTTTAAAAACAAAAATTATTATTTGAATTATTAGTTTCATATTATGATTTTTATAAGTTAAATTTTATTGAGTATATGTCAAAATTTAGGATGTTTATAATTTTGATTATATTTTATATTATACAGTTGGTGTTGTTTTTGTGTATGTTAAATAAAAAAATATAACAATATTTATTACTACCTCGTAAAAATATTTTTTCTCTTTAATATATATATTTTTTGAGTAACAATATTTGTCATTTTAAATGTAAATAATTATGCTAAAGTGTGACTTATGCTTAGTTTAATATTTGAGAAAAATAATTAATATAATTTTTAATATTTTTTATATATGAATAATAAGATTCATTACGTAGTAATAAATTTGTTTTATGTAAATTTTAATATTTGAAAAAATAATTATAATTTTGTTGGCGTTAATTTGTACTTTTATGGCTATTAAAATTTTATTTTTTAATTAAAAAAATATTTCAATGTATATTACATAAATTTTAATGTTTGAAAAATTTAATTAGCAAAAAGTATATATTTTATTTTCCTGATAAAATAAATAAATATTATTTTTGACATTTATGTTATTTATTGCTCAAGTTTATAATTTAATTAATTAGATAAAATTAAGTAAAAATTATAATATATAAATTTATATTTAGTGAATATATTAAATATTATAACTGAAGGTGTATTAAAAATATTTTTGAATATTAATTAATTAATTACATTAAAAAATAAGAAATGTTATATATTATAAATTAGAGGACTACCTATTGTTATTTTAGAAATTATTGGGTGGTGAATGTTATTATTTTACCCATTTTTTTTAGGAAGTTTTATTCCGCAGCAGGGATTTTCATCATTAACCGTAACAATTGACAGGTGCTACTGCGGATCTATTGCAAACGTTCATTTATAAAAACTAGTTTTTCTACAATAGTGGGTTTTGCATTTTAACCACCGCCAACGTTGAACACCGGGAAATAAACCCCGAATAACACCCTCCCGGAGAAAATGGCTCTTAGATTCCGACGTTTCTGGCAGATTTCTCTACTGTTTCCGCACAGTTCCCCAGGTGAACCCACTCATCTTCAATATCTCATACTCCTGCTTTTCTCTCTCACACACCAAACACACACATTGATGAGCTTTAAACTGTTGTTTGTTAGTGATTTTTTTTGTTGTTTAATTTTTTTAAGCTCTCTTAAATTTTATAATCAGTCAAATGGAGCACAATTTTGGTTAGCTTTGTAGGATTGACAAGTTATGTCATATCATTTGTAGGTAATTGTTATCAACTATCAAGACGGAACAACAGTTTACTTGCTTTGCAATGGAATTCAATTCTTCATGGATTATGTCCGAACATCAATACATGTTCTGGAAAGATAGATTTGTATTCGAGAAGGTAATGGTAATGGGCCTCATTTTTGGTTATCTGTTTCGGATTTTAGTTTCTGTTGTTTTAACCAATGTTAAAGTTTACACTTTCTAACATATGCAAATATGGTTGTTGACTTGTTGTACTTTTCAATTTTGGATGGAGGGAGTTTGTTACCTACTCCCTCTGTCCCATAAAAAAAAAGTCCTTTTGCAAAATTTGCAAATCTAAGTATACATTTTTTTCTGTCATGTTTATCCTAATAGAATGGGTGTTTAGTAGTGGTGGCAGATAGTGAAATGAGTAATTCTTTTTATATCATTATATACTATCATTAATCGAAAGAGAACTCTTTTTATGGAACAAAAGGGAGTATTACTTTTGGGTTGACACTTCTAACTTACATCTGGCAGCCTTTTTCAGGTTCTCAACTATATCTCAAACGTCACAACAGTCTATGTCTCAAGTGGATCTTTTATCTTTTATCAAATCTACTTTAGACAAGGTTGAAGGTAAATTAAACCCAACTCTTTAAAGAATCTAGTTAAAAGGAGGGACGACTGGGTAACTGTATTATTTGTGAATGATTAGTATGTCCTCACTGTTGTTAAACATAATTCACCTTCTCTGTTGAAAACAAGTGAATTGTTCTACACAAATCCACCAATAAAATATTTGTTTAGGTAGAATGTTTTCATAAGATTTTGAACTACTTAACTTGGTGCTCATTCAAAAGTTTCAATTGCTAGTTTTTCACGCAATATACATCCTACGTACAATATTTTTATATAAAAACTTGACCACGGTTGCATCATTACCTGTCATTGTAAAACCTTTTATGAGATTTTAGTGCATTGGGCTCAATGAAAGATAGCGTCGGAAACGGTTCTTCCCAAAGTCATCAACAAATCCTTATTGCATTCTTTTCCGGCTTGTGCATATTTATGCCACTTGACTTGCCCCTTCACATTCATCTTCCTCTGCGAACATGTCTTTCCACTAACCAGTGCATACTTCTGCTATTGGAACCTCGTTTGGATTTTTGAGGCTCATAGAGTTGATGATAGTAGAATGTTTGAATAAAAAGATCGTATCTGTTGCTCCTAATTTTTCTCCTTGCGTTCTTTCTCAGTTCTATTTTATGAGAGAACTGACACTTGAACTCAATGAGCATATTTCAATAATTCGAGTGGTGGTCAAATTATAGGGGATACAATTCCACTCCTTATGTTTCCTTGTGTGAGCAAATGGAAATAGAAAGATAAAAAGTTACCAAAAGAAGTACCTTGTGTCAGAATTGAGAAATTCTATGGCTTGAATCTTTAGTATAAGTTAGACTATCCAACAAATGAGCATACCGGCTTCTCAACAGAGGTGTAATTGGCTTTTCTGACTATAATTTAGAAAGAGAGAACTTTTTTGATTTCATGAAATAGCCTTGATGAATTTGTGTCCCATACTGCTCCTGCTTGTATGTTTTGCATTATAATCCATGGTTGAGATAAAAACTTCTGTCATAATTGACTCTTCTAAAAGTCCAGTAGGACCACTACTTGACAAATGAGATTGATGAGAATTATTAATGTTATAAAAATTTACCACTTGTATTTCTTTGGAGGACTTTCTCTTCTATCTCATAAAACTTATTTTATCCAAAATAAAAATTAAACAAATAAATCAACGATGAGAAGCTGGCTATCTTACTGCAAGGATTTTTGTGTAATTGCCATAGATTTCAGATATTTCTTAATAATAAATGAGGTTGGACTGTTACTTCTTTCTGAAACTGATGCAAATATTTGAATTGATCATTGATTCTTATCCTGTTTTTTTCCTAGTTTCACTCACTGATTTCATTAGAAAATTATAAGCGTCACTTCATAATCAACGATGATATAGATCAGTATACATATGCGAGTAAGTCCTGCTTCCACTCCAAATACCTTTCTTTTAACATTTGGAAATGAAATATAGGCCCTTTCCATTATTGGTTGAATAAAGTCTAGGATAGCAAGGAATTCTCGAGAAGAGATGGAATGTTCTTAGTTCTTGCTGGTGCATTCCTTGAGGAACCAGGAAATGAATCTACCATCATGTTTGAAAAAGTAAAATCACTTCAGCAGAGGTAGAGGAATATCATAAACAGGTTGCTATTAGCTTCTTAGATCTGAATAGGTGTTAGTTTTATCTAAACAAGTAGATCACTCTGCTTCTGATACTTGGTGATGCAGGTATCCTACAGTCCATGTTATGGGTTTCCAGTCTAGCAAGTCCATTTTCTCTGAAGCTATCAATGTGCAACTACTCCAGATTATTATGAGAGAATTCATCTCATTTCCCATTTTATTGTCGACTAATAATTTTTCTGAGGTGAGTTATAAATCATTTGTCATTTTATGTGAGATAATAATAATAAATAATCGCTTGTGCCATAAATTATGTTCAAATTTCCACCTGGCATACTACTACATCTTTTTTTTTTGAATTTACATTTCCACCTGAAATACGAATCATTTCCAAAAAGATGTGATACTGTTTGCTTCTCACACCCTGTTATAATTCATGGCACTTCATATGCTCTCATAAATTTTAGTTTATTTCTGTCTACTATCTATTCTAAGAAATACTCTTCCTCTGGAAGCTTTAATATAAAAAACAATAATAGTGTTAATACTGGGTATATATATATATATATATATATATATATATATATATATATATATATGGCACTCACTCACATGAATATAAGAACACATGAACAAGGAACATTGTGATATTTACTCTATTGCTTTTATTTTTAGTTATTTAGAAACTATTCATAATGCTAAAAAAGATTGGAACTTTTATTTCTCCTTTCATAAAACTTGCTATTTTACTGTGTACAAGGCTTTTTGAGTAGTAACGGTTGTTTCTCAGAGGCACAAAAGAGATCTAGAAGGGGGTTGAATAGATCCTTTAAAACGTTATGCTTATTTTAAAGATCAATTACCAGATAATTAATTTGTTCAATTAATCTAGCACAACAGAATATTAGTTTAGAAAAATCGCTTAAAGATTCAATGAAATCTCAGTTTCAACTTTAGTATATGAAAATCAGTCACTCTACGATATAGCAGTTAATGACAGAATGTAAATACGTAAAGTAAATGACACAAGATGTACAAACAACTCCTAGTCCACTTTTCTACTTCAAGTAAGAAATCCACTAAGGATGGGTCACACAGACCATATTACTGAAATATATTACAACTGAATCACTTAGATTCCTTCGCGTAACTTAGTCTCAATAAGGTCGTTCAGACCAGAACACTTGGTCCTCTGAATCACTTAGATTCCTTTGAGTCACTTAATCTCTGTATAATGGTCACTAAGACCAAGTGAATCACAATTGAATGTTGATTTGTTGAGGTGCTGCTAAGCTTTGCAATGAGGCTCGACTCCTTCAAGTACTTAGCAACTTTGAACACGTATTGAGTCGTAGAGTAAAGCTTGAATGCTTTTGGCAGAGGTTCAATTTTGTGTTCTGTGATTCGTACTTGGATTTTAATCCTCGTACGCTTTTATAGACCTTCAAAAATTGTCCGTTGGAGAGTTCTCGTTGGTGCATTTAATGCTCTGCTACAAGATGTTCTCTGATGTTAACTTATAGGGTAGATTCTAGAGTTGCTTTCGGCTCTAGGCAGTTCCATCAGTTTCACCTTCCACTTTTGAGAAGTGACAGATTCCCAATCTAGCAGTTTAGACACACCACTATCTGATCTTTATATTTGAATTTGAAGATGGTGAGAAATATATCTTGAAATTTTTGCTCTACAATGCTCTGTAATTTGTCAGTTATATGTTAATTCTGACAATCTCTACGAATATGACTTGTCGTAGAGTTTGGTGAGAAACGTAGAGTCTTGACGTAGGATACTCAACGTTTCTGTACTCTAAGAAGTCGCTCTATGAACCGGAGAAGTGCTCTACAAAAAGCTCTCTACGATGTTGGAGACTGCGAACTTCTCTTTCACACTGCAATCTCAACTTTGCACTTTACGACTCCGAAGGCAGCTCTACGATCTTCATTGTAGACTGCTATTCGATCTTTAGTTCTGAGATAACTTTGCAGCTCAAACATCCAACTGATGCTCTACAATCACATAGATTACTCTGTTTACAACATTTACATTAAGAACAAGGCAGAGTAACTCTACAATCGATTTGATCCAATCTATTACATAATGAATCATCTCAAAGGATCTACCTAACAAGTTTGATCGTACTATTCTAAGTCCTTGTACACATATTTCATTTAAGGACTTTACAGAAACTACTTAACAATTATACATTATAATCACATCATCAAATTTATAACATGCATTCCTAACAATAACTTTTTATATTAACTTAAAACAATACTGTTGTATATTTGTATATTATTTTGAAATCTCCGAATGGTTGCATAATTTATTGAAGTTTGCATTTCACTATTCATTTATTTGTTGCTTGTTTCTGTAGAAAGAATGTAATTATCTGTTTGGCAGTTCTAACTTACCAAAAAAACTGTTCTGCAATTCTAACGCAAATCAATATTATTTGTTGTATTTAGATGATAGATGGGGCATGTTACATCATATTTGAAGGTTTCAAAGATCCTCAAATCTTGTATGAGAAGGATGTAGATCTTGGAGTTATTGATAAAGGTATACCCACTTCACTTTTTTAATTTTGATTTATCATTTTTTCAATAAAGTTCTCTTAGTAATATTATAACATGATGTTATCAACCTCTTGAAACCTCCACCATTGCCATTAAAGAGTAGGGTCTAGAAGTAGGCTTTTCAAATATATAATTGTATAATCTAGGTGTTTGCTTACCATCTTTGTTACTTAACACAATACCTTTGATAATCAAAAGTGGATATGAGACCGTGGAAGGGATTCTTTAGACATGAAACATACACAATAGTGAACTATCTTGATCCTCTAGTAGTGTATCCAAAATAACAGTAAACGTGCCCAGTGAGCCTGGACAAGAATCTTTGACATCCTTTTATTCTGGCATTGTCTTACTTCCGTTGGTACTCTTCTTTTGAAATTTTCCAATGTCTTATTGTCCTCGACTCGATTACAATAAATATTATATTTTGTTAGTGGCTTCTCATACTTTTCTTGCCTTGGTGTCTGCAGCCATCAAAAAGTTAAATGTGCAACAACACAATGAGAAGCCTGGGTTGGTACATACATTGGAAAGCACTTGGGTAAAGCCAGTTCAAGTCATTATGGAACCATATCATTGTTCTTCTTTGCGGAACTTACTTCTTTACTTTCCAGGTACAGGTTTTCTTGTCATAATTTGTCATTGTGTCATATGGAAAGACTGAACTATAGTCAACTATAGTTAAAAATTTCTCTGTATCATTAAGTTTTGCAATCAGTACTTTTAGCTTACGTGGTATTATAAATTTATCTTACAGTTCTCTTAAAATGTGTTTTGCGTAATTGCAGCCTGCATTGCGGTTGATGAAAGTAATGAACGCTTATTTCTTTCCGACATCAATCACCATCGCATTATAGTATCTGATGGCAATGGAGCGATTTTAAACTGTGTATGTATGAGACTTGTCTTATGATTTATCTTAGTTCGTGCATATTGTTTTGGTTTGTTAATTATCAATTACAAAGTTTATTATGTGATGGAAAGAAAACTTTATTCAGTCTATTACTGTTTCTATCCCAGATAGGTTCTTCTCCTGGTTTTGAGGATGGCGAGTTTCAGTACGCCAAGTTAATGCGCCCCACTGCTTCCTTTTATCATACTTCTGAGGATTGCTTATATTTTGTGGACTCAGAAGTATTGTCTCAAAGCTCTTTAAATTTTCAATATGTCAGTTTTGAGTTTTCTTCATTCTGTATTAGGCATTTATGTGTCTGTCCAACTGTTAATGCCATGTGATGGTGAAACTTATACTGTGTAGAACTTTCTCCAGCCTGCTGAATGCGTAGGATTTTGGTAGGCTAAATAATGGGGAACGGGGCAGGTTTAGAAATAGGGTTTAAAGATGGAGAAGAATTTGGGGGAAAATAAGAAGAAAGATAACAAAGCTATATAGCTTTAAAACATAATATTTAAAAAAAGTAATCTATAATGAAGGATTACATGAGTTTATATTGGAAAATTGAAAAACCTAATTCTTGGAGACTAAGGAAACTAAACAAGATAAGGATACAAAATCCTAATAATAATCTACGACAATTTAAATTCTAGAATAATCTGCTATTTGGTATAGGCTTCCAAAGCCTCTTGTGTTGGTTCAACCAAGTTGGGCGGGCTTGTCCTACATCACTAGATATATAAACAACAAATTTATTTCCTATTTTTCCTGCTAAGGAGATTTACAAAAAAAACACAGGAAAAACAGAGTTACAGAAACATGACGAGGATATCCAAATAAAAAAACAGCACCAAAAGTAAAGGTTGAAGCTTTCACAGATGTAATGCATTCCTTAACACCATTTGTGAGAAGGCTTTATTTATCATAGTCAGTCTGCTCGAAGGAAAGTAAAAAAAGAAAAGAAAAAAATAAGACTGCAAAACTTCATTTGCATATGAAAACAAACTAGTTTCATTGTAATACTTGACCCTCAAGTCGTTTATTTAAAGAGATCAGTTTTTTCAAATTTCAATCTATGTTAAATTATATCTTCCCTTGTTATTAAATTTCATTGTAATCTTTGACCCCCTCTAGTCATTTATTATGTTATTTGACTTTCATTTTCTGTTCCATTTTTAATTAGTTTTGTTATTATTATTATTAAAATCTGCCATTTATCACATTACTTGTTTTTGCATCCAAGAACCATGCCATTAGGAGAGCTGATATGGAGAGGAGAGTTGTGGAGACATTGTATCCAACATGCAACATTAATAAGACAAGCAATAGTTTATGGAGGTGGATCGTGGATAAGCTTTGGCCAAAGAAAGATGTTGACACAAAAGCTGAGGACTTTAATTCAGAATCATTTTTGTTTCCTTGGCACATGATGAAATCAATGGATAATGATCTCTATGTTCTCACCCATAGGTAGAAGAAAACATTAATTTTGTGTTTTCGACACACTAAAATAGAAATAAATTTATCCTATAAAGTAGGATGTAGCGACTAAGATTGTGATGATTTGAGTTTTAGGATAAAATAAATCCTATGTCCCACTTTATATGATAAAAAGAAAGCTGCATACTATGGATCTATATATCATAGAAAATGACATTGTCAATAACCCCAAGCCAACCGCATCCTTCTAATCCAGAACCTCCTTGAACGGAAATGAGAAGGGAATGGAGCTTCAGATCATTTGGCCAAGGACAACATAATGGCTACTGATGGGGTCAGTCTTCTTGAAGATCTGCCGGAGTCCCTCGTGAATATTCTTGCTGATGACCATGCTTGTGTTTCTAGACCTAGAGTTGTTCCTCTAAATTAGTTTTGGGGTTTTTACCCCTCCGAAGAACCAGGGAAATACATTCTTTTAAAAAATTAACATGAAAGCTGGACATATTTATACTGATTCATCAATTCTTTTTTGTATTGAAAATATGTAAATTTATTAAAAATATAATGTATAATAAATTTTTGGCACACCTTAAAATCCGGGTGCTGACAAACACGTAAATAATTTTATCCTACCAAGTGGGACGTAGTGAATATGATTGTAATGAGGGGCGGCCCCACATTAGGGGGCCGCGAATCTCTATATATAGGGGTGTTTAATGTAAGTTTAAAGAATATAAGGTTTATAGTACCAAAATATAGGCCTCTAAATGTAGTATTTTAGGCTCTTTCTTTAATACATTCAGGCTCACTTTGTGTTTTTTTGGGCCAACCCCGCTGCGTGTTTTAGAGATGCTTATTCCCGTATGTATATTACTCCTCTACAATCTCAAAATTAGATTTCTATTTTTGACTTTTTAAGTCATCTTGTGGAATTTTAAAATTCAAAATTAGTACAAAATTAATCAAATTTTCCGAATAATAAATATGGCAATTAATAATATTATTACTTTTTAATTTCTTTATAATAGTTACTCTTGTTTATAATCAACTTATTTAAATTTATATAGATTTGAAATTTAAATTGAGGGCACAGGAGGTGAGGGCTACCTGAGGTAGCCCTTTATAATAACAATGTTTTGAAAAAATATAAAAATACGCTTTTGTACATAACATGGGAGTGAGTGTATTTAATTATGCAAAACGACGTCGTTTTGAGGGCTACCTCACGCAAGGCCTCCCTTTTTTCCATTTAAATTTTATAAATTAATTTTAAAATTTAAATTATAGCTCTAATTTTAGAACGGAGGAGAATATTTAATACATTTAGCCACTGTTGGCATTAGATATAATGAATGCTTATATATATATATATATATATTAGATTGTCAGAGTTTATACTTCACAACAACACTTTGCTTGAGTTATTAATTAATATTTTACAATTTAATAACTAATATGATATATTAAATATTTTGGTTCAGGCATGGAGAGGTTTGTTTATTATCATGCCATTTTTACAATTATTAGTAGTTATTTGAAGGACATTATTTTTTGAAAACTTAAGACTTGCCCCCACTGTTGAAAATTTCTGGGTCCGCCATTGATTGTAATGATTTGAGTTTGAGGGTTACTGATGACTAACAGTAATTAACTTTTATACAGTTTTGAGACTTTATGGATTGTGGATTTGGCTTCTGGAGTTATCAAAGATGTTGTCAAAGGTATGAAATTTGTCCTCCATCGTGATGGTTTGTTTTGCTTATTCATACGCCAAGCTGGAACTGTAATTAACTTGTCAAGTCCCTGAAGGATTCCCGAAGATTTTGGAGGTCTGTGGACGGATGATCGTGGAGAAGTCATCCCTTTTGAAGCAGATGCCATTACATTGGTTGCAGCAGCAGGTTGGCACTAATTGCTCATTGGAGGGTATTCCATATGCTGGTTTGATGTCTTCAGTGGTAACATTTCAGGACCATGTAATCATCTGTGATACAGGTACTCAAATCTTTCATAGGTGCATTACTTATACTTGCATAATCTAATTGTAATCATCACATATATGATTGTTGATAAGTGGTATATGAAGTTGGTCAGAGATTGTTGAAACTGAATAAAACATCTGGGTCAATATCAAGCTTCCAGTTCTCCAATTTTGGAATCCTTGGGCTACCTTATTGGTTGTCATATTCTTTAGAGAGAGTTTACGCAGTGTAAGTGTATTTCTATCCTGAATGTATTGTTTTGTTTCTTTTGAAACCATATAATTTTTGTGTTGTCATGTTTGAAAATACTTCTGCTGATGTTGTAGAGGTGATGTACTGTCTGGTTCTCGCACAGATCATATTCAACGTTTCAGCTTGTTGCCTGGTAATGTGCTGTTTAAGTTTGATTGTATTAGATGTGCATATTTATTTCTGAAAGACTGTCATTTTCAAAATCGACTCCACATTGCTGTTGGTAACTTTCTACATAATCATTCTGGAGGATTTTCTTTTAACTAGCTTTTTCTCCATTTAAAAATTTTACTTCTATATTCCCATGTTTTATTGGTTCCTCATTAAGAAATATATTGATGCAGAGCCAATTGAAATATTTTAACTGCAAACTTAATGCTGACCTGTAAGCACAGTGTCCTTGTCGGGTATAGGAAAAATGGTTGATGCTCTCTAAATTTTAAACTTCCAGTCCTTCATATCCATATGACATATTGATATGTGAATTAGTACCCGATGATTGTTGTGCTACTATAGTAAAAAAAAATTGATATTTATTGTAAGGTAGAATTGGGGCCACCTTTTGAGTTTGGGAGATTTGGAACCTTTGTATTAATTTTGGCTCTATTATTGCACATATATGCTCATGCATATTTAGGTATTGCTCACTACTCACTCTGCATGTCTGTTTCAATCTGTCTTTGTCACTGTCGCGGTCTTGAGTAATGGGGTTATACGTCTTACTAATGTCTCCCCTGACATGATCTAATCGGATAGAATGTTAAGGTTTGCAAGAAAAACCTTGGAAGGCTTGCTTATTGAGTTATCCTTGCTGGAATGTATTAAAGTCGGATATTAAAACTCTTGGTGGCCTTTTATATATGTCAATTGTAATCTGATTTCAGCCTGCTCTCCCTTTGTGGTTGCTCCTTTTGGTCCTTTTGCTTGGGGAACAAATTTTTTGAAGAAATTTGACACACAGTTCTCTAAATTAGTTCGTAATGGGCATGGAAGTACATATTAATGACAAGATTAAGAAATGTCTGACATGACATTTGTATAATGGGCACACTGCATGATAGCACTGGGCTCATGAGGATCAAACTTCTTCCAATTTCTGAGTGTGTCTACTTGTTTAGGAAAGTATGATACCAGGGTGAAATGGTTTAACAGAAAACTCTCTAATTATCGAATTCCGGTTGATCTGATCTATATCAGATGCGGCAAGCCTGCACTCAACCATGACCATGGTCTGTAATGGGACTGTGGGAGATTAAGTTACCATTCTCACAACATAAGTAATAGGGTGAGACCAATGGTAAATATTAGTTCCCTTGAGTTTTAAGGCCTGTATTTCCATTGCCCCCCTCCCCCCATATTAGACTATATTGTAAATGTTGCTTGCTGGTTAATTGTAGTTAATACAGTTATTTAACACTTTTATAATTACTGGATGTAATTAGTACATGTTAATAAGGTTGGATACCTGCTTTTTCCTTTTCCAGGTAGGATCGACATACAATTGACTGTTGATATTCCAGAAGATACTGTGCTTGTAGAGCCACTTAAAGAAGGTTTTATATGGCGCCAGGCAAGAGGCACTGCTACTGAAGTCCCGGAAGAAGAGGTCAAGGCAGCATCCTCGGAGAAGGTGTATACAGTGCAGAATTTTTTAACTGATTTAATATATTTTCCTATTTCCTTTTTTTTCTTCTTTTACAAAAGCCTTCGGATTATAATTTGATTTAATGTGTAATAATTGCTATAGCTTTAGCTCAGTTTATGGCTGTATGCAGGTTGGTGTTGCGCAACAGTGGTATAATGAATTAGATGAGCTTGCATCACTTGCTCCAAAATTAAAATTGAGAACAGAAGAGGAAGGCGCTACTTCTGATGGTAAAGTGCAAGATGAGAAAATTTGCATCAAAAGTACCATTAGTACAAGCCCAGGAACATGTGAGGTATGGTTTTTATTCAAAATGTAGTTTTTCTTGTTAGTTTGATATGATACGAGCAAGGTACTGTAAGGATTTTTCATCGGTTCATTTTAGTTTATAACTAAAACTGATAAAGAAGTGAATATCCTTCAATAGTCAAACATAGTTGTGAATGTCTGCACGGCGGAAAAGAGATCTTAATTTATAGAGATGTAGTTATCATGACAGGATCCAGCAAAGCTTCTTTTATTGTAAAAAGCTTGTTCTTCATTTTGTTGTAAGAGGTAGTATGAAACCATGGCCTGGGAAAGTAAGGATTCTGCCTGTTGTAGTAGGTCAAAGACATGTATAAAGATCAGTATTTCTTTCAATAAGTTTCTCGTGTTGGAAGAGTTTTGACGGTCAATTTTATTCAGAGGAAGTGGCTTGGTAGTCCAGGCACTTGTCTCCATTTTCAATTGAGATGTATGGAGGGTTCTATGATTATACTTTCATTGTATACTTTTGTATAACTTTGATGTTGTCATGTTCTGTTCCTCTTTCTGAGAGTATGTTTTACATTTTGTCCTATGTTCTTATTCCTTACGCGCAGGTGAAGGAACATCACCTTGCCCCCATTTCAAAAACAGGACAAAACTTTAGCCTAAGAATTTTTTTCTCCTGGGGTCAGTCAGAGAAATTTGATATGTTAAATAGTGCCCACAAGGACTAATGCAACCTTTAGCAGATTTTCAGAATTTTAAGACCCCATAACACTAAAGATACTCGGTGCAGCCAGGATAATTATCTACTGCAAGATAAACTTGTATAGGTCCCTACACGCCTTAGTACAGAAATCGATATAAAGATGGTAGACTGCATCTCTTTTATACATAGTATCACTACCGAAGCTATTCTGTCTGAAAAAAACCGAGGTTCTCACTGACAATGAAAAATAATAATGAGCTTTTGGATGAACTACCGAAGCTATACATAAACTCTTTTTCTTTTCTTTTTTGGTGCAAAAAAAAAATTGTTATAGGAGTAGGCTCGAACATTTACGGTTTACCACCACTCAAGAGCCACGGAAGAGGCTCAAAACCATGACCTATATCTTTACTATGTTATAGGTAAACCGTAAATGTTGTAGACAAATTTGAATAGCTGTTGCAAGTGTAACATTCGAAGCCGTTCAGTGCTCACCAAAGTCGGTTTGTGGTGCATTCACATGTCAGAATATAAGTTAAGAGTTAAATTGCATATTTTTGGCTGTTCATTGAATCTAGAACTATGCCATTTTTCTCTAGGCAAATTTCTGCTAGGACTTGTATACTCTGCATGTAAGATCTGAATTTTGTTATTGATTACAATTGTTTCATTTATGATTCTCATCCAGGTTTTTATTAATGCTGCAATATATCTCAAAATGAAACCTATCTCAATTGAGGACAGTAAGGAGAAGTATACATCTAGGATAGCACATTATTTAAATTCCAAGAGTGGACGGAGCAGAAGAGATCAATGTCTTCAGCACCTATTGGCATCGAATATGGATCTAGGAGATCTAATCTTCATCAGGCCCTTGAATGTGAAGCTCTTGTTTGATTGCCTTGACCATCAGAAAGCTAAAAATTCGAAAGATATCATTTTAACGAACTCCTCAATAGAGGTTAATGTCACTCTAAGTTAAGATCTGTAATCCCAGCTTTGGGCTGGATTTTTTGTACTCTCATTGTTGTAAAGATGATTTTCTTTCTTACCGATGAGGAATGTAGTTTTTTTGGATCTGGTTAATTTCATGGTAAGTTGGTCAATTGAGAGATCACTTTCCGACCTGCGTGTCGATAATGTATTGGTCATCCCAGTTTTTTTTTTTCTACTTGGTGCATGTAAGCCAGGCCCCTCAAATAGAAACTAAACATTTTGTACCTTTTGAGTTTTGGGTATTTCCATATCCTTTGGTCATACTCCTGCTAAAATAGTGGGATATGTGAATTAGATAACTATGAATAATGATTGGAGTTCCTTGTAGCGGAGGTTCTTGACCGTTTTATATATGTTGTGCATGTACTTTCCATGGGCTGTTCCATTTCCATCTCTGCTTCTTGGGCCTAAATTAATTCAAAGGCCCTGCTTGGATAGCGTTTTATAGTTTTTTTTTTTTAAAAAAAGAAATGTAAAAATCTTGAAAGATTTTCTGGACATTGTTTATGTTTTCCATTTTCAAGAATTGATACAGAACACTATTTGGTTTCCTCTGTATTGCTTTCGAATTAGAATGTGTTGCATGGACTTTTTATTCGAGTTGAAATACCAGTGTTTTGGTTGGGCACTCTTAACTATTTTGAGAATGCTAGTTATGTTGTCAACTTGTACATAATTTTTTTTGATAGTTAGTTATGTGAATATTATTAATGATAATTATATGTAATATAATAGTCACCTTTAAAATTCTATTCAATTTTATATATATTTCACAATTGTAATTCAATTTAGAGACATGCATTTATATCTATCTATTTATATTATAAAGCGGCTCTCCAGAGCCGGCCAAATATATTATTATCACTATATATTTTTTCTTTATTTTTACAAATTAATTATATTACTATATTATTATTATTTTTTATCTTTCTATTTAGTTCTTTAAATTTTATATTAAATTTATTTTACTCCACACAACTTGTACACAAACGGATGTAAGAATTAAAAGGAGGCAAAAAAAATTTTTCAATTCCAATTAAAACGAATGGAATAGCATACGTAACTGAAATAACTATCAAGCAACCTCATTAATGAAGAGACATGCTCAACTCATCAAACTCGGTCTCGAAACCGACCCAATCTTCGCCACCCGGCTCATCAACGACTACTCGTCTTCCCGAATTCCCAACTCACTGAGTCATGCCCACCAACTGTTCGACCAAATTTCCTCCAAAGACATCGTCCTATGGACCTCTCTCATCTCTGCCTACACTCGCTCCAGTTACCCCCACAAAGCCCTTCAACTCTTTTCTCTCATGCTCCGTCAGCCCGACTCGTCTCACCCACCCAACCACTTCGTTTTCGCCGCCGTTGCTCGCGCCGTTGCTTCTTCCCCCGAACAGCTCCTTTTGGGTCAAACCGTTCATGCCCACGTAACCAAGTCCGGGTTTATACCCAATAATGTAATCCTTGAGACAGCTTTTGTTGATATGTATTCGAAATGTCAAGGTATAGAATGTGCACGTACAATGTTTGATGAAATGCCTTGTAGAAATTTGGTTACTTGGAATGCAATGGTTGCTGGGTATGTTCATAATTTTATGGAATTTCATGGGTTGGAGTTGTTTTCTAAAATGAAGTGTCGAGAGTTTTATGTTCCGGATGAGTTTAGCGTTGCAACTGCGTTAATGGCGTGTGCATGGATTCAAAATTTAGTTATGGGAATGCAGGTCCATGGCTACACTATTGTTAGTGGGCTTGAGTCAAATTGTGTAAACTCAATCAGTAACATGTACTTTCATTGTGGCAAAGTTTCTTGTGCCAAGAGAGTTTTGAATGGAATGGAATGTAATGTTGTCTCAAAACTTATAAAGGTCAGAGGTTATATATTTAATCAGAGATACTTTGATGCTTTGAATTATATTGCTTTTGAGAGCAACATTGCTGAAATATTGAATAAGGATTACACTGTAATTGTGCCTATTCTTACTGCGTGTGCAAACCTCTCTTCACTCAAAGTTGGAATGCAAGTGCACAGCATTTTTATTACTACTGGTAATGCTTACTTTAATTGTTATTCATTGGAGGATGATGCAATTATTGCAAGTGCTTTAATTGATATGTACAGCAAGTGTCGTTGTGTTGGTGAAGCTCTAAAAGTTTTTGAAGATTGGTGTCATCCTCAAAATTTCACCTTGGAATTCAATGATGTCAGGTTATATTTATAATGGTTATATTGAAGATGCTAGGACGTTGATGGAGAATATGCCTGAGAAAAACGTTGTTTCTTGGACTACCATGATCTCAGGATATTTGCAGATTGGTATGCCACAAGAAGGATTAAACCTACTCACTAAAATGTATTCTATGGAAGAAAATAATAGAGTAGATGGGAACTGCCTGACTTTTGTGGTGGGTCTTGAAGCATGTAGCCATTTAACGGATTTGGGAAGGGGAAAGCAAATCCATGGTAAGGTAATTCGTACGTTAACGTATGCTGATATCAGTAACGTAATTGTCGGGACAGCTTTGGTGGATATGTATTCTAAGTCAGGTTATATGGATAATGCACAAACCATGTTTGATCTGATGTTGGAAAAAAATGTTGTTGCATGGACATCTATCATCATGGGCTATGCAGTTAACGGATTTGGTTCCCGAGCCCTTGAAAATTTCAAGCTGATGATTTTAATTGGTATCAAACCAAATGAAGTGACATTTGTGTCTGTATTAACTGCTTGTAGTCATTGTGGTTTGGTGGATGAAGGTTTGCACTATTTTAAGCTGATGAGGGAGAAGTATAGCTTGGTCCCAAGGGAAGATCACTACACGTGTTTGATTGATATGCTGGGACGTGTTGGAAGACTTGAGGAAGCATGGAATTTGCTGGAAGAAATTAAAGACAGTAATGTGAGTGGTGGGTGTTCTAGTGGTACCATTTGGGCTGCAATGTTGGGAGCTTGCCACTTATATGGGAATGTAGAAATGGGAAGAATAGTAGCAAAGAAGTTGTTGGAGATTAACAAACAGATCTCTACAACTTATGTAACACTTTCTAATGTTTATGCGGCTTCAGAGATGTGGAATGAAGTGCACAGAGTTAGAGAAAGTTTGAGAAACGAAGGTGATGTTGATCTAGAACCAGGCCTTAGTCGCATCTGCATAAATCCTGGAGGTTCTTGATACAGACTTTTGGAAAGTTGTAATTCATGTAGATGACTTGTGGGTGTAAATTTATTTACATATGACCAACTCTTTGTACAACACAAATTTTGCAAATACATTGGTGTTAAAAAGGTGGTAAATCAGGACAGACGGTCTTTATCAGCCACCCAAGTTTCCTGGAGCTATGATCTGAACAGACTCTTCCATAGGTGAGGTATATTTTCATCCAACTTATTGTTGCTACAAGTGTAGCAAGTGTGACAACAGCGATTCTTATAAATAAAATAGTAATTGCTCCTGTATCTTTTAGTTTTAAAGTTCTTTTACTTCACCATTGTGCACATAAACTACAGGTATAAATGTGCCAACTTTCTAATGGATAAAGCATGTCTAAATAGCATTATTGGTTTGCTATTGAGCAGTGGTAATTTAATTGAGTTTGGTTTCATATCATTAAATAAGAAATGCTGTAATGAAATTTTAAAACATTATCATGCAACAGGCTACACCAGTGGACAAATTTACATAAACACAGAAAACTAACACCTATTCTTGAACTATGGCATTATTATATCCAATCAATGTTTACATTTATTATATGGAAAAAAGTTCACATTTGGTTTTGCAATTTTCCCTCCCAGTAGCATACTTGTACTAGAAATATGTTTTCAGGTTCGAGGATACGGACATACCGTTGTACAGATTTTTCCTTCTCATCAAGGAAAATGCTACAAAAAAGAATATGAACACTGGGCCTTTCCACAATTATTATCAATGACAATTGTCTCCATTCTCTTGGAAAAAGACAATCAAGAAACTCATTTCTTTTCTTCAACTTGTATTCCACCCACCAGACCTTTGAACTGGTGAATACTCCTTGCAATAGTGGACAACTCTTGTCCAATATCAAAGGACAAAAAACTCTTCATAAATTAGCCAATATGCCCAGTTCTCCTACATAACCTTAAAACCACTTTAAAATTTCAATCTCCAGCTTCTTGCCCATCATTCTCTCCTGCAAGTTGCAAAATGTATAACCAGGGAAGATGTTGGCTTCTCGATGCTGTAGTTCTTGGTACTAGTCTTGTTTCTCTCTTACTTAACCTGGAAACTACACATGCAGCTACTTTTACTGTTGGTGATGATTCTGGCTGGAATTTCAGTGTTGGAAATTGGACAAATGGGAAGAACTTCAAAGCTGGGGATATACTTGGTATGAAACATATAATAAACTCCTTATTACATAATTACATAAGCATCTATTGAATGTTAATTTCTCGTGTTTTCTTGCTTAGTTTTCAACTATGATCCATCTTTGCACAATTTGGTCGCTGTTGATGTGAATGGGTACAATAGCTGCACCGCATCTGCAAAGTCCAAAGCTTACAGTCGCAGAAATGATCAGGTCAAGTTGTCGAAAGGACATTACTATTTCATTTGCAGCATCCCTGGTCATTGTGATGGGGGCTTAAAGATTGCACTCACTGCTTCCTAGAGAGATGCAACTCATTTTCTTTCTGCCGTGCATGTTTGCATAAAAGAGTTGTACTGTTATCAGTTTGATCTTGAACGTAATTTTGGTCATTCTGTCAAATGTATCAAAAAGTTTAATGAGAAATGGTATTTGAGTTTATGCATATACTTGTTTTGATTGGTTTTTTTAGGATCAGATTGTTACTTTTATTATTTTCATTTTTTTGACAAAGGTAACTAATCCCTCACAGTCACAGGTAGGTGAAACTAAAATAAAAAATAATAGTCTAAAATAAAAAAGTTTAAGTGGTTTTATTCTAATTCGATTTTAATAGTCCAACCAATTAAGTGATATCATAATTTATTTAATTATATTTAATAATATAGTTTTTAAGTAATTAATCTCTATAAAATTATATTTACCATATATTAATTAATATTATTAACACATAAATGTAAATACAATACAATAACTAATCATATAATTCAGTTATTAAGTCTAAAAATAAAGCTTAATTACTATATTTAAGAAAATATTTATGAAACTAAAAAAAAAATTATCAACTATATAATAATTTGATAAAAAGAACCGCTGCTTATTTAAAATAATGAGTTTGTTTTAAGAGAAAATTACTGATAATTAATTTCACACCAAAAATCTATCCACAGAAACATGTTCAATTATTAGGCAAGTGAAATGGTACATTTTCTAAACATGAAGAAAGTGTTGATGGCAAATTAGCAATGAATTTAAGCTACAAAAAATAGATGAAGTTGTCGTATCTAAATGAAAATAAGCAAATATTATAGATTTCTATTTTTATTGATTTTAAGGAGAGAATAAAAATTAAGTATACCAAGTATATTGTTGTTGGAGGAAACTAATTAAAACTCAGAAACATGTTTATACTATCCAATATTGATTAGTATTTTTTTTGGGTTAATATTTTTAGTAATAATGATGTTATGTTACTAGTTACTACAGATGAAGCTGTCTCCAATCCAAAACCCCGCCAATTTTGGCACATCTCTTCAAATTCTCCCCCTTTCTTCACTCCGCACCTTTTGCGGGATATTCAGCCCATTTCTTAATCTTTCCCCCAAAAACATGCATTCTACATAATATCAATTTTTTTGGTTAGGAATTCTAGAGAATATCATTGTTATGTATAGATAGCTGAACTTTGGCTGTTTCAATTGCCAATTTTAACGACCCATTTCTGGGTTTTTGATTTTTCATGCTGTTTAATTTTGGCATGAATTTGCTATTCCAGAAATTGGTGATCTGTAAACCTTTTGCCCCGTTCAGCTTTTTATGTATATAAAATATTTGATTTTTCGAAGGTGATACAAATTTGAAATTTTTTGGAGCTTGGTTCTTGATTGTCACATTGATCTTATTCTATAAAAACCATTGTTGATCTAGTACTATATAATTTACACCTCCCAAATCATCCACGTCAAACATACGTTTGTAGCTTGCACCTTAATCTGCAAGTCACATACCCAAATTTTCAATTCAACTGGAAATTTGTGTTATCATATATTAAAGTTGAAATTTTGATTCTGGGTCTTCGGGGGTTATAGAAATATAGAGACCCCTTTTATGCAATTATCAAATTCTACATTGGGTTGGATTGGGTTTCTTTAGACTCTAGCAATGAACTGTTTTTCATGTTTTTCGTGCCACGAAAAGAGAGCTTCCAAGAAGATAAAGTCAAGAAGTTCAAGGAATTTGATGCCAGCAGCTGCACCTCCTCATAGAGAACCCCCTAAACAGCAGTCAAGGCACGGTAATTATCAAGTAAATTGAGATTAAATTTTGATATATAAATATCCCGAGTCTAAGATAATACATGAAGCAAAAGTATGCTACACAATCTTTTGTCAACTTGAATTTGATTAAGAGGGTTTTAGTTTTTCTAGTTGTTACATTTTCATCGTTGTTTAGCCCCTTCGCTTGATCATTAGTGCAAGAATGTATATGCTAGCTGCGCAAAGAATGCTGGTTGCTGGAAGCAATATATCGAGTTATTCTTGTTTCTTGGCTTAATTAGCCTAAGACTGTTACATTCTTGCTAAATTGAGCCCTCTTGCATATGGTACTATGAGATTAATTTTTACTTTTAGAACAACATTTTATCAGCAAATATTGCTTTTTAAGGGAGCTTACTAACTTGCCTCATCTCTGTATTATCTTTATTTTATTGAAAAGTTTTCCTAAAATGTTGGCCAAAGGTTGCCTTGGCATTTGTTTATCCATGAAAAGAGTCATCTTTTAAGATTTTATTTTGAAAATGTGAATCAAAACATACTTGATAGTAGTATAACTTTAACTATGATTATTTCTATGAGAAGGCATTACAATGTTGCGGCTTATGTTGTGCAGTAGGGAACCACAGAAAGGTCCCAAGTGAAGTTATAAGCAATAAGCCTGCACCTAGAAGGCCCTCCATTAATGCTACAAACGATAATGCTGCCTCTAAAGACGTGGGCAAAAACAATATTGCAGCTCAAACTTTCACTTTCCGACAGCTAGCAACCGCAACAAAGAATTTCCGTCAGGAATGTCTGGTAGGGGAAGGAGGATTTGGACGAGTTTATAAGGGAAAACTTGACAAAACTGGCCAGGTAATTTATGACTGTTGAACTATATCTAATGCTAGACTTGGTATCTTTGTTCTTACAAGAAAAAATATAGCAACTTGGTTCATTTTTACTCAGGTTGTAGCTGTGAAGCAACTAGATCGAAATGGGTTGCAAGGAAACAAGGAGTTTCTTGTAGAGGTTTTGATGCTCAGCCTCCTTCACCATTCAAATCTGGTAAATCTAATTGGATATTGTGCCGATGGAGATCAGAGACTTCTGGTTTATGAGTATATGCCATTGGGATCTCTGGAAGACCATCTACTAGGTACTAGCTAATTATATTTGCTTGTCTAATTCTTCTTGGATGAATGCAATATGGGTGTTCTGGACTCGCTATAGTTTAAGTAACTACACAAGTCTAAAATTTCATAAAGCTTTAGGACATTATATACATACAAGTATTGAGGTATAGTCCATATTAGTGTTAAGGACTGCAAAAAAAAAATATTTCTTCAATTCTCAATGCATAGTCTTGTAAGGAAAAAAGAAAGAAAACAATATGAAATTCTTGAAGCAACAAAAATGAATATTTTTCAAGTGATATGGAGAATTCCTTGAGCTGCACCTTTTTTTTTTATAAGAAATCTTTTCTCAATTCTTGAAGTAGTTTCTTCTTGCCTATACTAATATACTGCAAGTCTCTCTGCAGCTTATTGTAGCAACCTATCAGAAGGCATAACTTACTATATAATACTATATGCATTGATTTACAGATCTTCGACAAGGTCAGTCACCATTGGATTGGTTTACACGAATGAAAATCGCTTTACATGCCGCCAAAGGTCTAGAATATTTGCACGAGAAGGCCAACCCACCTGTCATTTATCGTGATTTAAAATCCTCAAACATCTTGCTGGACCAGGATTTCAATGCAAAACTGTCAGATTTTGGACTGGCCAAGCTTGGACCTATGGGAGATAACTCGCATGTATCATCAAGGGTGATGGGAACATATGGATATTGCCCCAGAGTATCAAAGAACGGGTCAACTTACAGTTAAGTCAGGCGTATACAGCTTTGGGGTCGTGTTATTGGAGTTAATTACAGGA
This sequence comes from Panax ginseng, assembly GCA_020205605.1. Classification (NCBI taxonomy): domain Eukaryota; kingdom Viridiplantae; phylum Streptophyta; class Magnoliopsida; order Apiales; family Araliaceae; genus Panax; species Panax ginseng. The sequence continues at coordinate 2,428,650 of CM035130.1, read as the reverse complement.
AGGAGAGCCATTGATACCACAAAAAGATATGAAGAGCAAACTCTAGTTTCATGGGCAAGTTCTTCCCCTTTTTTCATTCTTTTTACCATTTATATATCAAATTCTTTAACATGTCTATACACCATTGAGTACGTTCATCCTAGGATTTTTATATATATGATCCCCAAAATTTTGATAAATCCTTTACTTGAATGCATTTTATCGTATGCTTATATTACATCCAACTATTACTCAAAAGGAACTTGGTTCATTTGGCTAATAATGTTATTGTTAGTTTTACAGGCAGAACCCAAAATCAAGGAACCTAGCAGATTTTCAGAACTAGCTGATCCACTTCTTGAAGGAGATTTTCCAAGAAAAGGTTTAAATCAAGCAGTTGCTGTTGCTGCAATGTGTCTACAAGAGGATTCAACAGTTCGTCCATTAATTAGTGATGTGGTGACTGCTCTCAGTTTCCTTGGGGATGGACCAGAATCAGGAATGGCCTCACCTACCTCTGCTGCTTCTTCACAAGCTGAAATTACAATGCCGAATACCACTGAAAACCAGTCTAGTGAAATAGAAGAAGCAAAGGAACGCGAAATGGCGATAGCAGAGGCTAAGGAATGGGGCTCAAGGAACCTACAGATGCTTCTTTAGGTTGACACCTGCCTGCCTATTATTTGTATAGGGAAAAGGAAAAGGAAAAGGAAAAGGAAAACTTATATGATTGTCGTACCTCTAGTGCACAAGGCTGGCTCATTTTGGTTTTGGTTGAAACAAACAACATTGTTTTATAACCGCATGATCAAGTGACAAGTTTTTCTTGCATTACTTATTGCAATGGGAGTAAATTTCATATACACTTTTGTGAATTACATTTGATGTTCACAAGTATGTTTTCTGCGGGAGTAGATAATAATATTGTTATCCACAGTTTATGGTACGACAAACAAATCCCCATCAAGTACTAACAAAACTCAATTAAGATACTAACTAGCAACTTCAAAATCTGAGCCATGTTTAACCATCCACCTTGTCATTCATTATTCTTCAAATATATCTCTGCCATGCCTCATGCATCCCTTGGCTCCATGAATGGCACTTCTTTTTCTAAATATAAAAACATGTGTTAAATTTGTTCTGAATAGGAAATAACACTAATATGTTTCTTTAATTAGACTGAAGGTTAAATGGGACATTCATTTTGAGATGAGAGGGAAAAAAAATTATTGTATTACTTAAATGCATCTCTAATTATGGATGGACGGTATAAACAATATTTATCGAAAACTATATATTTAATATATACATCATGGTAATTTGTTGTTTTTTTTCACCATAAAAAAAAATTAATTCTCCCCTACAAATAACTTTACTGATTGATGATTAACATCTCACATATTAAAAAACTTTTTTTAAAAATAATTAATGAACGAATCCATGAGTAAACATAGGCCAAGTCTACATCTAGCTGGGGCATGGAGCATGCTAGAAGGCAAAAATAAATTAAAATGTGTGAAATTTTAACCATGTGGGTAAAACATACTCCAAACCCAACTACTCCACGGAAAGATCAAAAACTGTTAATTTAGCATCTTTAGAGAAAACCCGCAAACGCTTCTCAATTCCCCCTTGAATAATCTCTCTCTCTCTCTCTCTCCAGTGGTGATACCATCGTGTAACGAACATTAGATTCGCAGCTGAATCTAAGAACAGGTATTTCATACGTTATTCAAAGTTGACTTTCCTTTAGCCTTCAATTTTTCTACTATATATGGTGATATTAATTTGTTTTATTTATTTAATTATTTTAATAAATTGAGAACAATCTTTTTTATGAATGTTGTTCTGGCTTCTATGTTAATTTGGCAGTTATTACTTTATTGAATCATGGATTGATCTTATTAGCTCAATTTGTTTGGTATTCTAGATTAGGCAAACGTTTTGTTTGTTTGTACTAATGGGAGGTTTGGAATTTTTGCTCATAGTATTTGTTCAGATATTCTTGTGTCACGAGAATAAATGCGATGAGTAGCATATTCTGCATTATGGGTGTTCTGAGTTGGAGCGTTTTATTGATTGTTGGCTGTTTTGATTTTTAAGAGGCATTGAGAGTTACTTTGACTGGAATTTTGGTTGAAAGAAATGAGAAGTGATGCTTGGAGATGGGGTTTGGGTTTGACATATATATTGGCTGTTGCAATTATCTGGATTGCTGCTAGTTTTGTAGTTCAGTCAGTTGTTGATGCTGGTGTTTCTCCGTTTCTTATCACCTATATATGCAATTCATTGTTTGTCATTTACATCCCCTTAGTTGAAATTGGGCGTTATCTGGAGGATACGTATGGTAGCTTGTTGTTTTGGAAATATAAGAATGATACTAGTTTGCATCACCTGCGAGACTCAGAGGAGGTAATTCTTCTCAGCGATAGTGATACTAGTGTCCAAGTGGAGGGTCTGAGTCCAGGTGAGGTTGAGGAGCAAGTAGATGCAAGTCACCATGAACGTCTTAGATTGGCGCAAAAATTTGAGTCAGATCAACCGAATATCTTTGGAAATGTTAACAATGGATTGGACACGAAAGGGAGGTGGACACGTTCCAAGGTGGCAAAGGTCAGCCTGTTGATATGCCCATTTTGGTTTCTGGCACAACTTTCATTCAATCTTTCCTTGAAATATACTACTGTCACAGTAAGCCTCTGAATTTGGATTTTTTTATTTATTTGATTTTGTGTAGAATATTCACTAGGGGGATGTAAGAATTTTTCTCCTTTTTGTGTACAGTCAAATACCATCTTAAGCAGTTCCTCCAGTCTTTTCACCTTTCTGGTCTCTCTGGCATTCTTGGGTGAGACATTCACTTGGGTGAAGCTGATTAGTGTTCTTCTTTGCATGGGAGGAACGATAATTGTCAGCTTGGGGGACTCAGAAACAGGATCTAGTACAATTGCTTCCAACCCGTTTCTTGGAGACATCCTTGCTCTTCTGTCAGCTGCTTTCTATTCTGCTTATATCACACTAATTCGTAAACAATTGCCGGATGAAGACGATGGAAAAAATGGACATGTCAGTATGGCGCAATTCCTTGGTTTTCTTGGGTTATTCAACATTCTGATTTTCCTACCTGTTGCTCTCATACTTAATTTCACCAAGTTGGAGCCTTTTAATATGCTTACCTGGAACCAGTTCGGTTTAATTGTCGGGAAAGGTATTTTTCCTTTTGATTGGCCTTTTTACTTGCATATTTCACTTTTTTGTTTCTCTTGATCTTGAATATAAACATCTATCATAATGATACAATTCATTAGTATATAATCAACTGAGACTTGCTGTGTAATTTACTTCAGCGAGTCAGCGTCATCTCTTATCAGCATTCTGTTTATATAATTTGTACTTTTCATACAAATATATGCATATATACGTATTGAATGAAAACAGATGTTTAACTAATAGACCCAAGATGGTTCACCTTGATGAGTTTTACTGCCAGTATGGCTCTTACTTAACTTGTTTCGTGGACAACTAATTTTCTACCCTTAAAATAGCTTAGCTCTTCTTGCTTCTACCTTTAAGTTGGAGAATTGCCTCTTTTGAACCTTAGCAAACGGACATCAACTCCATCCTCTTTGGGTCTTTTGACGAAAATTTACTGTTCTATCATGTTTTTCTCTCTTTATTCTCTTTTCGCTTACTTATTTTCTCTCTTAAATTTAAGGTATGTTTGTAAGAACATCTAAAATGGTCTTTTCAGGCTGAGTTCATTTTGCTCAACATTTAGCTTTTTCATATTTTTGATTATTGATGAATTTAATTATATCTTGAAAATGAAGCAGATAGATACCTATTTTTGAAAAACATAATCGAAGGTCTATATAAGCTCCATCATATATATTGATTATATTCTCTACCTGTTGAAGCCCAAGGGTATTTACTTTTCTACTCATTAAAGTTCCCATTGCGGCAACTGGAGCTGAATCCAAGAATAAAGAATTTTATTCATTTACTACCATAATGGTATTAACAACTACTGATTTCTTGGAAATGAATATTAAAATTGTGAAACCATTTCCTAGTATTAGATCTAACACTGACAAGTGGTACCTAAATGCATTTTATGGGTTGCGGTTTTCTGTTATCCTACTATTTATCTTTAATGGATGATACGAGTCTCAAAATATGCCTTGCTTTAAAATCTGAACTTCTATTGCTACTATGGTTTAGGTTTGTTAGACAATGTTATAAGCGACTACTTATGGGCCAAGGCTGTTCTACTTACAACCACCACAGTAGCAACAGCAGGACTTACTATTCAAGTCCCATTAGCAGCTATTGTGGATTCAGTGACAGGCAATGCACCTAATTTTATGGATTACATAGGAGCTGCTGCTGTCATGGTTGGTTTTGCTGGCATCAACATCCCTTCAGATACCTTTTCAAGATCAATAGAATCCAGCATCGAATTAGAAAATGGAAATTGCGGATCAGCTAATGAAGATCGCCCGCCCATCACCGAGGTGAAATGACAGGCCAAACATGTGTGCTTGTCTGCTTGAAGTTCACTAGAAAATGAGAAATTTTTCTATTTTTCATTTTTTTTTACATGTATATTATGACCAATTCTTCTATGCATATAACTGAGTATTACTTCTGGCAGAAAAAAGGAACTAGGAAGAAGCAAAAAAGTTGTACATGATAAACAACATAACAATAAGATTTTATCTGACATAGTTAGTTATATCTGGATAATAAGGTTCTATCCAAAATAGCTATATGGATATGTTTTTCAATATACGTCCATTTTTGCACAAGGCTAATAAATTGCACTATGTTCTCTACCAGTTTGAGAGTTTACAGAAAATGGGATATGAGCAATTGCATTGAATAACAGTTTTCTAGTAATCTACCTAATCATCTTTTAAACCTAGAAAAATGATATACATGTTGGCAAATATTTGATAAAAATAAATTAAAGTGGGATCCTTTTTAATTCCTACATGTTGTAAATATAGCTAAAGATTCTTCGGATCGTGTAAGAAAATTATAACAGATAATGAGTAGAACTCGGTCAAATATTAAGTGCTTAATAATAATAAAAGAAATAGATAGATATAGGCGCGCCTGTTGAAGATTCTGAAACTTTATTCTTTCTTGGTGCAGTTAAATTTTCAAACATTGGTGAAAATATGGCTATTAATGTAGATCATTTAAGCAACATTCACAAATCATATGAAATTTTCTAACACTGGTAAAACAAAATATGGTTTTGAGCAACATTATAAACATCCATATCCGAAAGCAAAGTAAACAATCTTTGTAGTTTATAGCCATTGAAGTTTGAACAAAGCCTCAGACGAGTGCTTCAACCATAAAGTCAATATTTTTAATAGGACAACAATTTGTAGTCTGGAAAATGAATGTTCCACAAATTCCAATGAATAAAAAAAGAAAAATCAAAGCATAATTCTAGCTTTGTGCAGCGCTTGTATGTCCATATCTTTGCATCACTCTCCGAGTTGCAAGTGCAGCAGCCTCACTTGCGCGCAATGTCCCGCTTGCCATGATTGCAGCAAATTCATTGCTTATCTCTTCTTGCACCTTGCTCCGAGCATCCCCCAGAGGGTCTCCTGCAGGTTTGACTGCACTACTTTCTCTTCTTTTTGGCTCTCCGGACTTGGCAGGTTTCTCTTCTGACTTTGCCTTACTCTCACCCTCTTTCACTCCAGAAGATAATGGGTCAAGACCGCGGTTTAAAAATTGGTTTGCATTGCTTGTGGGCGGTGGTGGCTGAGGTGCAAACAGCAACTCATTTCTACCCAATACCCCTGCTTGGAACTGTGGGGCTTGGGGCACAGCTCCAGCTTTCATCGTTGTCTCTAGTCTCTGTATCATAGGCACTGCACAAAAAATTATATAAAGATAACCTCATTAATCTCATATTTCCTCATTTAATGACCAACAATCTGCCAATCTATTTTATGTATCATACAAACATCAAGGTTAGCAATATTGCAAGTCTAATAAAACTGCGACAATGCGAGCACATAAGAAGCCAGCCCACTAAGTTCAACAACCCAGGAATTATTTAAATTTGATATTTTTTATTTTAGCGGATTTCCACCCAATACCCCTGCCATTCCTTTTGATACTATTCCAGCACTAGACCACAAAGAAACGCTCATTATCACGACCAAAGGAAAAAAAACCCAACATTAAGGTGCCTGGAGATGAAAACTTACATATGAGAGCAGCCATAGGGCTGCTTGTGACTTCATTAGGAAGATTCAGAATGTATTCTGGAATGGTAGCCCCCACCAGAAATTGAGCAACTTCATTGCTAAAGTTATTGCAATTGTGTGTGAGCAAACTGTATGATTCTGCTGTGTACCGAAGGCTGATCTCCTGCAGATACATTTCAAATACATCTTTGGGCACGTGTGTGACACCAATATCTACTACTCGAACCGGAGTCCCATATGGTGTAGTTCCAACAGGAGCATGCTGCAAGCCACCACTGAAATAATATTCATTGCCATAGACAACTATTCCCGTATGCCTGTGGTCAAACAAAATTAGAAAAGCATTGTAAGCTGAGAAAGCAATAAAACAAAATTTTGATACGCAGTTCAAGCAATGCAATTCGAGGTGCAAGGATGCAGGGAGGCCAAATGTCACATTGGTGTTAGAGAACTCCCTAGCGTGCATCCTAAAATGGGCCAAACAACCAAATATTGCAAACTAAGACACATGTATCTTTTAATATATATTTGACAGGAATAAGTACCAAACCAAGAATCAACTTCTTAACCGGGAGTAATGGTGCCAAAATCCCCGAACTGGACATGACAGCTGTGGGGCATCTGCTAATTCACATATAAAATGTACTACTTCCTTATGAAAATCAGAGTCCAACTAATATTGTTGACCATTTTTATATGAAGGTTTGCATTGAACACACTTGAGCATAAGTCTTTTCAATATCTTTTCTAACAAATGATTATTAAAAGAAATAGTGGCTAAGTGTGTCTAATATAAAAACCTCAATATTTAGAAGAGGGGAGTACATGAATAAAAGAAAACCACTAGGTACTTACCAAATGCCTTCAATAACTTTCCCCAAAAATGTCATGGAGAACTGACGAGCCATTCCTTGGCTCAAGTCATAGACGTTCAAACTAACCTTGTGACCCTCCTGCAATCATCCAACATAGCAAAAGTCAAATGCTATTTTCCAAATATTCATGGGTTGGCAGCCAGTAGCTTACACAAACAAAACAAGAACAAAAAGGGCCAGGAACACAATAGACCAAATATCATGAGATGTATATCTTACCTCAGCCATGTCCGAGTTCCAAATTAAATGTTTCAACTGCTAAAATATCTTTAATGAAGCTGAAAAAGAAAAGTTGCATTAAAATTTACAGTCAATAAACTAGAAAAGGCAAATAAACAAATGAGAAATCAACATCCAAGGAAAAAAGAATCAGATATGTACATAATATTACTGTCTCGCTCTTAACTGTAAAGGACATATTACGAAAAAAGCAGATTCCATAAAACCAACAATTTTCTTCTTCTTCCTTCTGTTTGGCCGTATATTGTACTACTTCTTCATTGTTGTTCTTTTTAAAAGAAGTGAGAGGATTCAATGAAGATTTGTATGATTTTAAATCCTGTCATGCTCTTAATCAGAAAGGAACATAAAAAGAGAAAACAGCAGATTACATAAAACCAACCATTTTCTTCTTCTCCTTCCTTCAGTTTGGCTATATACTGTGTACTATTTTTTCATTACTTTTCTTTTGAAAAGAAGTTAAAGATTCAACGAAGATTAGTATATTGTAAATCTATTTACCAAGAATTAACATAAGAGGTTAGAAATATTCCAAGTAACTAAACGCAAGCCTTGCGCTTTCTCACATACAAACTAAATGCACATCCACATAAATTTGCAGAACTCGCCTAACAGTAGCACTTTACAGATTGTACAACGTAAGGCCACAATTTACCTCAAACCTATGTATTTTCAATAGGGAGGACTAAACACTTGTGCAGAAGTGCAGAAGTGCAGAAGTGCATAGCAAAATTTGCAAAGCACAGTCTAAATGAGAAACCAAAGCTAGGATATCTTATTTGTCATCCCTATAATTTAACAGCCAAAAAGGTAAAGCTATTAAGTATGAACCAAGCTGAAATTTGGAATAATAGCTTACATGTTAATGACAAAATTCAGAACCCCTATTATATCAAAAATTACCCGTTTCCACAGTTAAAAATCTTGCAAATGATGAAAAAAGTCAATAATAGATCGTACTTCTCCACTAAAATCCAAATTTTCTCTCCAGATCACAATCAAAGTGCAGTCAAGTCAATCATGCAATCACAATTTTCCATTCAACTATACAAGACATGGACACAAGATGACCAGTAACCATTCCACCAAATTAGGAACATAGATCACTAGTATTTCTAAATACAAAAAAGGATCATCAGTTTCTCACCATTAAAGTCCTACATCTTATAGAGATTAGCTGGTGATATAAACAACAACAAAAACAAAAATGCCAACTCAATCTCCCAATAAAAACAGCATAAGAAACATAAGAAAGCACAAACATTCACCAGTAACTTCTCACAGATCGGATTCAAATCCCTAATTTCGCACAAAAGTCACCAAAACTTCTGATTTAAATTTTGTTGAATTTGCCAAATAATGCATCAAAATTAACGAAAACCTAAGCAACGTAGTAATACAAATTACATTGCGTATAGATTAGTGCATCTATATATAATTTTAAATACAAAAAACGGAGAATATGTTTGTAAAACTTAATTGATGCATACCTGAAGCGCCAGCAATTGAAGAAGAACAAAGCGTAGAAAAAATATGCGTCAACAATGAGAAGGTAAATAAATAACGTGCGTATTTGTGTGTGTATATATATCGGCGACGACCGGTTAGCGTCGAGGGGTAGTAGATTCGCGCTGCTGTTCTATGACTTTCTAGAACCTACTGACCATTTATATTTGGACACGTAAGTAGATGTCCCCTAATTTCAGTTTTGGGGGGCTTGAACCAAATCTTTATGGAAAGAATTTATTTTTATAATAAAACTTGGGGGAAAAGAAATTGAAATATTTTTGTTATTGAATATTTCGAATACGAAAGTTTGTATAAATAATTATATGTAATTAATTAAATAAATAAATTATATTTTAGATTTTAGGACTTTAAAAAAATTACAAGTTTATTATTCTCTTGGTAGAATGTTTGTCATAATATATTTTTTGTATTAATTTGGTGAAAATATATTTTTGTAAATCAAAATACACTAAATATTAATGAATTAGTTATTTGATCAGAACATTAACTTAAAATTGCTTTCTTATGTATCACTTAAATAATTTTAATACTTTTTAAAGTAAAGGGATAAGTTGTACTCCACACATTTGAGTGAACTGGCCGGAATTTTTTTTTTCTTTTGAGTATCAAATAATTAATGTGATTTATTTGAACTGAAATTTTTATAAAATACAGTGATTTATGTGTCATTTGAATATATTCAAGTGCAACCCTATTTTTTATATATATTCAAATGACATCTAAATTACTGTATTTTATAAAAAAAATTAATTTCAATAAATCACATTAATTATTTGATAATCAAAAACAAATAAAAAAAAATCGATAAGTCACTACCTCAATCGGAAGAAGCCGGTCGTTGTAGACTTGTTGATCTTCCTTAACATCCTAAGTTAATACAAGTACTTCCTTTATAAGAAAATGAAAATTTGTATTCTATTTCTTTTGATTTTTAGATGCTAAAGTTTGTATAGATAATCAAAATAAAAAAAATAGAATTATGATAAAACAATTATACATAATCTTTTTAATTTCTTTAATTACAAAAAAGTTATCAATATATATATATATATATATATATATATATATATATATATATATATAAGACTATATATGTATACAACTCTGTATTATACAGTCAAACTATGGCGACGGGTTTTTTGAGCTATGGGGACAGTTTAATAGTCGGAGTAGCCCAAAATAACTATGGTGACGGTATAATCCAAAAAATCATCGTCATAACCGACTGTATACTACACAGTTGTGTAAATACATTTTTTTTTCATAAAAACGTGATAAACTTTTTATAATATGAAAAAGAAATAAGTTAATAAGTTAAATGTGACGCCCCCAAGATAGGTCTACACAATTTATTCTGACTCGCCAAATACATGATACATAATCCAAATGCAAATTTCCTATATACAACTATTAACTGTCGTGTAAAATGCGATAAAATATAAGATGTGAGTTTCACTACAAATATTGTCTCGTAGACAATATACAAACTCAAATAAAGTTCTCATTACAATTATTGTCACGCTATTTTATATAGTAATGAGGACTAATATAGTAACCATATTGGACCATCACTCTATTTTCCGACTAGTCCCAGTTATATTCTCATTTTCTGAAGAGAACAATGAAATAAAAAGGTGAGCTCAACTAGCCCAGTAAAAAGATATTATGACTAAGATAATGTAGAACAAATTATACTTAGTACTCAATAGGAAAAAATCTGATAGAATACAATAGACAACAAGTTTTAGATCAACAACTGCAGTGAAAATAGCAACCCATTAGAAGAGTCAAGTAGAGCATGATGTCTACTATCTTTTATGATTTAAAATTCATCATCAATATTTTATCCTTGGAACACCAATCAATAATTATTTCAATTCAACGAATTATCTATGCACTACGGGCCAAATATATTCGTTTGTATCACCAGTAGTCATGATCATGTCAAACACATGTTCATTTATGCACTACGCGTGAGACCCCAAATTTTAGAAATAAAGATTTAAATTTCTTAAAATATTTTTTAATATTCTGGTGTGGATTTGATATAATGTTATAGTTGTGGGTAATATTTATAAATTTTGCAAAGTATGCAAGTTGTTATATTATATTCGATTGGTCGGGGAATATTCGTTTTAACAGAGAATATTCGTACGACGACACAATCATTGGTGGACCCCACATCGGAATTATTGTCGGATTGAGAAAACGATAAAAATATTTTTATGAAAATAACGGCGGAAGTTTTACCGTTAAAACTGTTGAACTACTCGGTAGTAAAAGTACGATATTATCGTGGTTGCGTAGTAGTACACAGTATTGATTATTGATCTTACGTGAGAAGTCATTCGGTTTTGTTCAATTATTACTACGATAATTGTTGCATAGTATCTCACGTTATTTGATTTAATTATTGTCGATATTTTATATATTATTAAATCAATAATTGAGATGATGAGAGTTATTAATATTATTATTTGCAATATTAACGATGTCAGAAGTTACGCTTGAGGAGAGGTTTGGTCACCTAATTGCGCGCATGATAGGGAAAAATTCTTATTGGAAAGCCCTCTTTCTTGGGAGCGACACAGTCGATTAATATTGTGAATTATAATAATGATGATAAATGTTGTTAAATATATTGAGGTGTCTTTTATGAAGTAATGGAAGTTTATATATATATATATATATATTATATAAATTTTGTTTTATTAGTATTATTAATGTAATAAAAGCGAAAAACTTTTTATATAAAACATAATACTTTTATAAATTATTTTTGTTTTATTAGACAATAATTAGAATATATTATATTTTATTATGCATAGTATTTTGCATAGTAGTAAATCTTTTTATATAAAACAAAATACTTTTATAAAGTTTTTGTTTTATTAGACAATAATTAGAATATAATATATTTTTTTATATGCATATAGTATTTACATAATGCCTACATAGTGTTTTTTATAGTAAAATCTTTTTATATAAAAGCAGAATACTTTTATAAAGTTATTTATTTTATTAGACAATAATTAGAATATAATATATTTTATTATGCATAGTATTTGTATAAAAGCTACTGCATAGTGTTTGCGTAGTAAAATTTTTTATATAAAATAGAATACTTTTATAAAGTTATTTGTTTTATTAGACTATAAATAGAATATATTATATTTTATTTAAAAGATTTTATTTTATTAGAATATTTTTTATTTATCTTTGCATAGTAAATCAATATGGATAGTCAGTTTAAAAGTAAATCAATCTGGATAGTTCATGAATTAGTTCTTATTTAGGTCCATTCTCCCATAAATAGAAAGCTCATTCATTCATTATTTCTTTACGATTTCAAGAAACTCTACAAGAGAAAACTATAGAGAAAAGAAAAAGTATTATCTACTACTCACTTTTTCAATATTAGATTTTCTTCAAGGTAAGGGTATTATTTCTTTCGTATTCATGAAAAGAACTTACATTATTCTATTCTTTATTATTACATTGGAATAACTTTTTGTATCTGTGAGTTACCCTATACTTAGTGAAATTCTTACATTATTCCATTCTTTATCATTATGTTGGAATAACTTTTATACATCTGATACCACATACATGGTCAAATTCTTACATTATTCCATTCTTTATTATTATGTTGGAACATTACTGCCGGTGCGTATTACGCTGACACTGGTTCCATTAATTATTATTCATTGGAATAAACACATGCATGCGATCTATCGCATGCGTGGTGATTTGTTGTTATTCCATTCTTTATTATTACATTTGAAATATCACATCGGTAGCGTATTACACGTACGAATTGGTTCCATTAATTATTATTTTGTTGGAATAACTTTATGCATGCGGTTTTGTCGCGTGCATGATAATTTTGTTGTTATTCCATTCTTTATTATTACATTGGAATATCCTGCATGGCGCAATTTTGCACGACTGGTTCCGTTATTTATTATTACATTGGAATAACTTTTATGCGTGTGTGGTCTATCGCATGCACGGTGATTTCTTTTGTTATTTCATTCTTTATTATACTCGGTTGGTTAAAGTTGTGGCTTTTATACTCCATGAAATTAGTGGAATATCCTTGATATTTGCGCTTCATCGATATCTTTTCATGAAAATATTCTTACGAGCATTCTTGAATTTTACTCTACAAAGAAGTATCATGTTGACAATTTGGGCGTTATTAGTTCTAGATAAATTAATTCTTGAACTTGTTTTATTGAATTCTTATATCATTGTCATCATCTCATGTTTTTATATTATGTTGAAAGTCATACGTGGCTTTTTGTAGTGCATAGATGGACTTGGTATGATTATGATCGAGGGATTAATCGGTATAATCATGACCATAATATTACAAATGATGTGGTAAAAGTTCTTATTGGGCGTAGTGCATTGATGGACGATTGTTGGCATGATCATGACCATTGATGAATACACGAATATCCTTGGCCGTAGTGCATGGATAATTTATGGTTGTGATATCTTAATGAATATCCTTAAGGTAGTAGTGCAGGGATGATGTGGATTATTTATTAAGTTGAGTCTCAACGATAAAAAGTGATAAAAAATCTTTTTAAATCATAAAAGATAGTAGATTTTATTCTCTTCTTGACTCTTTTAATGGATTACTTGTTCCGCTGCATTATGATTAAACTTGATGTTTGTTATATTTTATCAGTTTAACATTATTGAAGAGTAATGATAATTTATTCTACATTATCTTAGTCATAATATTTTTTACTGGGCTAGTTGAGCTCACCCTTTTCTTTCACTATTCTCTTCAGGAAATGAGAAGCGTAAATGAGATCTAGTCGGGGAGCGGAGTGATGGTCAAATGATAGTATGAGTAGTCCTCACTTATTACATTAAATAGTGTGACAATAAATGTAATGAGGACTCCTTTGAGTGTGGATATTGTCTAGATGACAATATTCTTATTAAAACTCTTAATTTATGTTTTGTCGTATTTTACACGACAGTTGTATTAGTATTTTTGTACCATGTATTTAGCGACTCAAGATGGGTGATGTATACCTATTTTGGGGGCGTCAGAGTTGGTATCAAAGATTAGGGATATGATCCCTGGCTGAGATGTGAGATAAGAACTAGGAGGGGAGAGACGGAGAATTCCTTAGCTAGTATGACCTACCTAAGTTTATTTAGTATTTAATTGGTCGGTAAGAGTATAGGGATAATATGTGATATGCCAATTAACCCTTGTTTTGTGACAGTGTTAAATTTGCGGAGTTATCCCGATTTGCATCCCATTTGGTCGATAATGAGGAGCGAATGACGCGAATGTTTCTAAGAGGTTTGAAACCCAATATACATCAATACCTCATTTCTCATAAACTTTGTTTATATTCAGATGTTATGAATAGGGCTCAATTATTTGAGCGCGGTATTGAGTTAGCACAACCAACAGGTAACGACCAACAACACAATAATAATCATACCAGTGGCAACGGCCATCGGAACAATGATAACCATCATGGGGGAAATTATCATGCCAAGAATGGTAACCACTTCAGTGGTAATCATGGTCAAGATAATTGAAGTGGAAATTTCAAGAAGAGAAAGTCATTTAGATCGATTTTGTTGTGCACCAAAGTCAAGTCCAGCTAGGACGGTGGCACCAAAGGCGGATACGGACAAAAAAAAGTCGGTGGTTTCAGGAAGAGCGTTTTTCATGACTTCTCAAAAAATGAGTAACCCGAACGAGTTAGCACGGGTTAGTTAATTATAAATTCTTGTGAAGTCTATACCTTATTAGATACCGGTTCTACTAATTCTTTTATCTCACTTGCTTGCGCTCAATATTTAAATTTGACTCCAGAGAAATTAGACTTTGATTTATCTGTTGAAACTCCGTTGGGAGAAACCTTCATTACCTCCACTGTTTATAAATCTTGATGATTCAAATCGACACTTTCACGTTACCTATCGATCTTATCTCTTTGAAAATACTTGCCTTTGATGTGATTTGAGGAATCGATTGGTTAACTACTCATCATGCTAAAATTGATTATTTTCGTAAGATTGTTATCTTTTATATTCTTAACCAACCTGTTATACGAATTCAAGCAACCAAACCACTAAATTTAATCATTGTCATATCAAGCCATAAGTAAAGAGCCCCGAACCTTTCGTTGGTGACTTCCTTGTGTAGAATGCACCTAAGCCAGACTTTTCATAGGGGACGTCGTGAATAACGGTGGCAAGTTGATAAGTATCAATGTGACATGTTATCCAAGTCTTGGATGAGGTCACGATTTTGAATGATATTTCTATTGTTAATAAATTTTTCGGCGTATTCTTGAAGACTTAGCCTACTCCCTAGGCGTGAAATCGAATTTTGTATTGACCCCGATACAAAACCTATTTCTTCAACCCTTAAATATTTCTTCAACCAAAGCGAGCGTATAATGCGCCAAAGAGCGTTGGCTCGAGCTATTGAAGATTACGATCATACCATTCAATATCATTGTGGAAGAGAGCGTGGTAGTATCGCGTTGAGTAGAAGATCGTATGCGTTCTGAGTGCGATGTTGTTGTTACCACAAAACCCATTTCGTATAACTTACAAATGATGAAGATAGAGTTAAAGACTCTAGGGACCCACGTGAAGATAACAAATATACGATTAAAATCGACTTTAATCGATAAAGTTAAAGATCTTCGAAAAGCTACATACTCAAAGGCGATGAATATGAAGAAGAAGGTTCAGAGAGGCGTTATTACAGAAGCAAAAATCGATGAAGAGAAGAAATCTCAACCCTCGATTTTATTGGCCCATTTGAAATCCTTGATCGAGTAGGAACTGTGGCCTATAGACTCGTTTTACCGCCAAGTATGTCGCGTGTTCATAACATTTTTCACGTATCGATGTTACGTAAATATGTGGACAACCCGAACCACATTATTGAATTAGAACTAGACGAGTTAGCAGAAGATTTAACGTATGAGGAGATACGTTTTAAAATCTTGGATAAGAAGGATCGTATTCAACACTCGAGGTTATACCTCAAGAGTTAGAATACGAAATGAAGTCAAAGGTATCCTCACCTCTTGGCATACCAGTAAAATACGTAAATTTCGGCGAAATTTCATAAGGAGGGAGATTGTGAGACCCCAAATTTTATAAATAAAGATTTAAATTTCTCGAAATATTTTTTAATATTATGGTGTGGATTTGATATAATGTTATAGTTGTGGGTAGTATTTATAAATTTTTGCAAAGTATGCAAGTTGTTATATTATATTCGATTGATCGGGAATATTCGTTTTAACGAGGAAATATTAAATGCGGCGTCACAATCATTAGTGGACCCCTAGCAAATTATTATTGTCGGATTGAGAAAGCGATAAAAATATTTTTATGAAAATAACGGCGGAAGTTTTACCGTTAAAAGCTGTTGAACTACTCGGTAGTAGTAAAAGTACGAGTATTATGCGTGGTTGCATAGTAGTAGCGCGGTATTGATTATTGATCTTACGTGAGAAGTCACTCATTTTTGTTCAATTATTACTACGATAATTGTTGCATAGTATCTCACGTTATTTGATTCAATTATTGTCGATATTTTATATATTATTAAATCAATAATTGAGATGATGAGTTATTAATATTATTATTTGCAATATTAACGATGTCTAGAAGTTATGCCGAGAAAGGTTTGGTCACCTAATTGCTTGGCATGATAGGGAGAAATTCTTATTGGAAAGCCTCTCTCTTTCTTGGGAGCGACACAGTCGATTAATATTGTGAATTATAATAATGATGATAAATGTTGTTAAATATATTGAGGTGTCTTTTTATGAAGTCACGGAAGTTTATATATATATATATATATATATATATATATAAATTTTATTTTATTAGTATTATTAATGTAATAAAAGCAGAAAATCTTTTTATATAAAAGCAGAATACTTTTATAAAGTTATTTGTTTTATTAGATAATAATTAGAATATATTATATTTTATTATGCATAGTATTTTTTCATAGTAAAATCTTTTTTTATATAAAGCAGAATACTTTTATAAAGTTATTTGTTTTATTAGACAATAATTAGAATATAATATATTTTATTATGCATAGTATTTACATAATGCCTACATAGTATTTTTTGCATAGTAAAATCTTTTATATATAAAGCAGAATACTTTTATAAAGTTATTTATTTTATTAGACAATAATTAGAATATAATATAATATATTTTATTATAGTAAAATTATTTTATATAAAAGCAGAATACTTTTATAAAATTATTTATTTTATTAGACTATAAATAGAATATATTATATTTTATTTAAAAGATTTTGTTTTATTAGAATATTTTATTTATCTTTGCATAGTAAATCAATATAGATAGTCCGTTTAAAAGTAAATCGATCTGGACCATTCATAAATTAATTCTTATTAGGTCCATTCTCCTATAAATAGAAGCTCATTCATTCATTTATTTCTTACGAATTCTTTGAAACTCTAGAGAGAAACTATAGAGAGAAAGAAGAAAAGTATTACTCGCTACTCACTTTTCCAATATCCGGTTTCTTACAGGTAAAGGGTATTATTTCTTTCGTATTCATGAAGAGAACTTACATTATTCCATTTTTTATTATTACATTCGGAATAACTTTTGTATCTGTGGGCTACCCTATACTTGGTGAAATTCTTACATTATTCCATTCTTTATCATTATGTTGGAATAACACATACATGCGAAATCTGCATGTATGGTGAAATTCTTACATTATTCCATTCTTTATTATTATGTTGGAACATTCGCTTGGTGCGTATACGCTTTGATTTGGTTCCATTAATTATTATACATTGGAATAATAACATGCATGCGTTTCTATCGCATGCGTGGTGATTTCATTGTTATTTCATTCTTTATTATTTGTTGGAATATCATATATCGGTGCGTATTATACGCTTTGACTTGGTTCCATTAATTATTATTACATTGGAATAACTTTATGCATGCGGTTTGTCGCATGCGTGGTAATTTGTTGTTATTCCATTCTTTATTATTACATTGGAATATCACATCGGTGTGCTAATTTACTTTGACACAGTTCCGTTATTTATTATTACATTGGAATAACATGCGTGAGGTCTATCGCATGCTGGTGATTTCTTTTGTTATTTCATTCTTTATTATACTCGGTTGGTTAAAGTTTTGACTTTTATACTCCATGAAATTAGTGGAATATCCTTGATATTTAAGCGCTTCATCCGATATCTTTTCATGAAAATATTCTTACGAGCATTCTTGAATTTTACTCTACAAAGAAGTATCATGTTGACAATTTGGACATTATTAGTTCTGGATAAATTAATTCTTGAACTTGTTTTATTGAATTCTTATATAATTGTCATCATCCTCATGTTTATATTATGTTGAAAAGTCATATGTGTATTTGTAGTGCATAGATGCACTTGGTATGATTATGACGAGGATTAATTGGTATAATCATGGTAGTAATGTTATAAATGATGTGGTAAAAGTCCTCATTAGCCCGTAGTGCATTGATGGATGAGTTGTTGGCATGATCATGACCATTGATGAATACATGAATATCCTTGCTTTTGTAGTGCGTGGATAATTTGTGGTTGTGATCTTAATGAATATCCCTTAGTAGTAGTGAGAGATGATGTGGATTATTTATTAAAATTTGAGTCTCGGTGATAAAAGTGATGAAAAACCTTTTAAATCATAAAAGATAGTAGATTTTATTCTCTCTTGACTCTTTTAATGGATTACTTTGTTCATTGCTAGATTAAACTTGATGTTTGTTATATTTTATCGGTTTAACATTGTTGAAGACTAATGATAATTTATTCTACATTATCTTAGTCATAATATTTCTTCTTAGGCTAGTTGAGCTCACCCTTTTCTTTCTTTGTTCTCTTCTTGAAATGAGAACATAGCAAGGTCTAGTCGGGGAGCGTAGTAGCGGTCGGATGATAGTATTAGTAGTCCTCCTTTGTTGGGCTTGACGTAAACGCGCAACGAAAATTAAAATTTTAAAGCAATTTAAAAACCTAAAAGCAGGATCCATGCGAAAATCAATTAATTGAGAGGTTTAGAGATTATACGGATATAAACAAAAGCGAGAATCAAACCCATTGCGCCTCGAATCTCCAAGCCAATACAAACCGATTTGCGCCTCTACAGTATCCACACGAGCAGCGCCGCATTTAACCGACCGAACGATTCTGCAATAAGAAGGACTTCACAGATGCTAGCCACCAAAAGGAATGGATTTTTGAAAGCTGTTTTTTTCTCTAGTCTCTCTCTAGAGGCGGTAGGTTTTTCAATTATGATATCTTACCTTAAGTAGGCTGCTTATATATCATATATATAGTAGTTAAAAGGAATTAATCAAATCAAAACCTAATTTTATAAAATCCGAATTTATATATATATATCTCTTAATTAAGTCTTACTTAATTAATATATATATATACAAATTATCCTTTTAATTTAAATTCGTGATTTAAATACTATTAATCATATTAATATATTTAAATCCTTAAAATTTAAATTAATTCCCTTTTAAATAACGTTTTATGTGTGTGACCCTATAGGTTATTATTACGTTGGCAATAATTTTAAAATCATATTATAAAATTATAAACAGTGAGTGACATCTAGTAATGCATCACTGCTACCCAAGTAATAATAAGATCGATGATTCGATGCAACCTTTTCGTGACCAATGATTCAATGTAATTTAATCCTTTTAACCTTAATATCCTAGATTAAACTCGAGTCATGGAATGTGTCATACTCTTCATAATTTAATCTGAGTTTTCTTGATCAATGAGTAGACTATATGAAACAAATCACTATTTGAGCATGGCCGTGCATTTCATAGTCTACTCAATCAAGAGGCCTATGGATATCACCCATAATATATAGGATGGTTAAATTCCATCTAGATCACTCATATTTCTCACACGATTAATGATGAACCCAATAATCACCTTTATAGTCCACCTTATTAAAGGTGACATTTGATGATATCAAAGTACATAAATTCTCGTAGTGTAGTAATATAAGCGATTTGGTCGGAGGACCATTACATCATTGTCACTATGAGAATTGCTAATGACACTTGGCATAATGCTCCATATAGAATTCTCATGGTGGGTCCGTCCGATTACATCGTTCTCTAACATGTACTATGCATTGACTTAATATCTCATATATTTATGACCAATGAGATTTGGTCGTGATCGATCCATATACTTAGTCTCAATGCATCATTGTTGTCCCATCAACAATGATACTCGATTAAGGACATTTAAGAACAACGATCTTAATGGTAATATATAATCTCATGTTCAAGTCACATACTTGAAACTATATAATTTGTATCACTATTCTAAGGAATTTTATTATGTTAACAATTATATTACGCGATAAATAAAACCATAATAAAATCATATATTTATTCAATCAAATATAATATCAAAAGCGTTAAGCAATTATATCAAATAATTGGCCTCTGAGGGCATAAACTCTAACGATCTCCCACTTGCACTAGAGCCAATCACTCATGTATCTAATACCCATTGGAACTAGTGTGACCGTGGTAGTATGCTTCTGTGCTGCGACAAAGCCTTGAATTAGTGGATCTGTGACATTATCATCTGTTGCACTCTTCCTATATGTACATCTCTCTCTATCAATGATTTCACGGATGAGATGGTACGCTTTAAGTATATCTTGGATCGTTGGTGAGATCTGGGTTCCTTAGCCTATGCAATGGCTCCATTATTATCACAAGTATAGAAACAGCCGGGATCAACAATGGTTGGAACAACACCAAGTTCGATGATGAACTTTTAATCCATCTGACCTCCTTGCGTTTGCACTAGAAGCGACAATATACTCGACCTCTGTTGTAGAATCATTCCATTGTCTCTTGCTTGAACTTTTCAACTAACAAGACACCACCATTAAGGCAAAACACAAAACTTGACCGAGACTTATAGTCATCATTATCGGTCTTGAAACTAGCATCTGTGTAACCCTTTCTTTCGCTAGTTCGTCTTCACCTCCATATACCAAGAATGAATCCTTAGTCCTTTTCGGTACTTCGAGGATATTCTTGGCTAACGTCGATGACCTTCACTGGATTCGATCAGTATCTGCTCGTCATGCTCAAAGCATCTGAGACATCCGGACAAGTACATATCATTGCATACATAATAGATCCAATTACAAGCATAAGGGATCTTTCTCATACGCTCCTCATCATCTTGTGATTTAGGACATTGGGCCTTAGAGATCTTTACACCATGAGTCACGGGTAAGTTTCCTCTTTTCGCCTCTTGCATTTGAACAGTTTCAACACTTTATCAATATATGTACTTTGACTTAAGTAGAGAGCATTTTTTCTTGATCTATCTCTATAGATCTTGATACCTAAAATGTAAATGACATCGCCCCAAATCTTTCATGGAGAAACATTTTCTTAACCATGTTTTTACTGACTGTAAGGAAGGAATGTCATTCCCAATAATTAATATGTCATCAACATATAATACTAGGAATACAATGTGACTCCACTAACCTTCTTATATACACAAGGTTCATCTTCATTTTAATAAAGCCAAATTCTTTGATCGCTTCATCAAATTGAAGATTCCAACTCAGAGAGGCTTGCTTCAATCCATAAATGGATCATTGCGACTACATACCTTTCAAAGCATCCTTTGGGTGACAAAACCCTCGGGTTGTGTCATATACACATCCTCGAGGAGATTTCAGAGTTAAGGAAAGCGGTTTTGACATCCATCCGCTTGATTTCGTAATCATAAAAAGGCTGCGATAGCAAGTAAGATCTGATGGATTTAACCATTGCCCTTTGGAGAGAAGGTTTCATCATAGTCGACACCTTGAATTTGTTTGAAACCTTTTCTACCGATCGGCCTTTATAGGTTTTGTACATTACCATCCGTATCGGTTTTCTTCTTGAAAACCCACTTGCACCGATTGGTTTTACCACTTGGTGGATCAATCGAGTCCATACTTGGTTAGTATACATGGAGTCCATCTCGATTTCATGGCTTCAAGCCATTTCTCGAGAATCTGGTCCATTCATAACTTCTTGGTAGGAAGCGGGCTCATCTTGATCTATGAGCATCACATCGCCGAATTTTGAGTCACAAGATATCCATAATATCTCTCTGCGGCTTTTTGGCGTGTCTACCAGATCTCTGAATGACTTGTGTAATTTGAAGCGAGTTCACTTTCCACAATTTCTTGTGGTTTCGCTCATGTTCAACTCGAGTTCAATGATATTTTGTGGTTCTCGAATTTCTTGAGTTCTACTTTCTCCCAATTGTTTTCTCTAGAGACAAATTCTCTTTCTAGAAAAATACGATTCGAAAGCAACAACCACTTTGGTCTCGGAAGGTTTGTAGAAATAATACCCTTTTGTTTCCTTTGGGTATCCCACAAAATTACATTTGTCGATTTGGGTTCGAGCTTGTCGAGAATTGAAGTTTCTGAATGCCTCATGACCCCAAATCTTCATGAGCGACATACTTAGGGCGTTTCCCGGTCCACATTTCATATAGTGTCTTCTGAACCGTCTTTGTAGGAACACGGTTAAGTGTGAATGCAATTGTCTCAGGCATGACCCCGGAAGCTTATTGGAAGATCTGCATGAATCATCATTGATCGTACCATGTCCAACAAGGTTCGATTCCTCCTCTCGGATACACCATTCCATTGCGGTGTTCCGGTGGAGTAAGTCGTGATATAATACCACACTCCTTTAGAAGGTCATCAAAGTCTTGGCTTAAGTATTCACCTCCTCGATCGGATCGAAGGGCTTTTATGCTTTTGCCAAATTGGTTTTGAACTTCATTCTTGAATTCCTTGAACTTTTCAAAGGATTGATTTGTGTCTCATAAGATACACATATCCATATCTACTAAAGTCATCGATAAATGTAATGAAGTAATAAAACCTACCTCTTCTTTAACGAACTCATGGGTCCACATACATCACTATGTATAAGTCCCGATACATTATTGCTTGGATTCAATCGTGTCGAGTGAAAGGGCTTTTAATCATCTTGTCTAATAAACAAGACTCGCATTTCTCATATGATTCAAAATCAAATGAATCCAAGAACCCATCTTTATGGAGTTTGGATATCGTTTCTCATTTATATGGCCTAAACGACGATTGCGAGGAGATATATCGGATTTGAATCATTTGATTTAAATCGTTTTGTATTTATGTTATAGATAGGCATTTCTAAATCAAGAATATAGAGACCAGTTAAACAATTGTGCAACACCATAACAAATATCATTTAAGTAAAACAAACAACGATTGTTCTTTATTATAAATGAAAAACCTTTCTTGTCAAACAAGAAGCGAAATAATGTTTTTTGCTTATAAGCGAGGCACAAAATAACAATCTTCTAATTCTAAAACTAGCCCGGTGGGCAAAGATAAATGATAAGTTCCTACTACCGGTCGTGAACTTTTGCTCTATTTCCAACTCGAGGTCAACCTCTCCTTTCGCTTAAAGTTCTACTCCTTTGAGTCCCCGCACATTAACACAAATGTGAGAACCACATCCGATATCAATACCCATGATGTAGAAGTAGATAAGTTGACTTCTATAACATATATACGAATCGGAAGTCGTACTTCCTTTTCTTTTCTTCACTTCTTCCGGATAAGCATGGCAGTTCCTTTTCCCGGTGTCCGTGTTTTCCATGAAGTGACATTCACCTTCTTTAGCCACCCCACCTTTAGGTTTTAAAGCATGTTTGGTTTTGGAATTGGGTTTGGCAAAAGATTTAGATCTATCTTCTTCTTGCCTTTCCAATTTCCCTTAGCATTCCCCTTTTGCACCATCATTATGGGAGGCGGGTCTGCCTTTTTCATGTTGTTCTCGGCAGCTTCTTAACATGCTCAACAACTTCGATAAGGGTTTCTCAATTTCATTCATAAGATAGTTCATAACAAATTGAGAGTAGTTTGTTGTTCAAAGATTGCAAAACAAGGTCGGTTTGGGCTTTAAGTGATTGGAAAACCCAACCTATCAAGGTACTCAATATACCCAATCATTTTTAGCACATGTGGACCAAACTGGATCACGTTCACCCATTTTGCGGTTGATACAACGCCTTGCTTGTATCATACCTCTCTGTCGAGCATGCCGCCTTGAACAATTTCTTGAGATTCTCGATCATCTCATAAGCATCCATTAACTCATATTGCTTCTGAAGCTCAGCGTTCATGGTTGCCATCATGACACAACTCACATCCATAGCATCATCTTGATGCTTCTTGTAACATTAATGCTCTCATGACGTGGTGCGATGACGGTGGTCTTTGCAGGAATGGGCCCATCAAGGACATATAGCTTACGCTCTTGTTTGAGGACAATCCTCAAGTTCCTATGCCAGTCAAGAAAATTAATTCCACTTAGCTTGTCCTTTCAAGGACTGATCGTAATGAAAGACTATTTGTGTTGTTGTTGTTTGTCATTTGATATCTATAATTTATAAGTGCAACAATAATAAGTCAAATTACAAAGTTGATATTATATAATTGATAATAGTACATTCAAAATATACCTCCCACTATTTTATTCAAATTAATAGCCCTCACCATTAATTCGGAAAGCATTTTCTATTAAATCTTTCTAGTGAGCCAAGATCCATATTTCATTATGCCTTAAGTTAGCTTTGGCTATTCTCTCAAAACATAATTATTTAGGTAGACAACCCTTTGTCAATTATATCATATATAACTCTAGATAGTTTGGTAAACAACATTTGTTTCTAGTCCATCTAATGGTACCAACCAAACAACTAAGCCTCTAAGTCCAAAATCCTATTGAGATAACTTAGTTAAGTCAGGGCCCAATAATTTTAATAGTTTGGATATCACAATTATCCTATCGCATCTTACACAGACAAATAGGGTACTTTGCTTTTGGCAAACCTACATCTATTGATCAAGGTCTTGATGAGTGTTATTCATTAGAAGGCATCGATTTAGACTTAATAATTTAATGAGGATTTTATTAATTTAGATCTCACCAATTTTAATCTTGTTAAGCATGCATTATTATTAATCATATCATATCACATACAAGCATAAATAAAGTGCAAAATTAAATGTGTCGCGATTATGGCCCAATCCAACTGTCAATCTTTTCAAGCTAATGAAAGATTGAAGGTCAATCTAAGGTGGTAAAAGATCTTAAAATAAATAACTTCCTTGGATCTTCCTCTAAGCGTCGCCTCCTCTCCATCATCATCTTTCCATTGTGTTTTCCATCTTGACATCTTCATCAATTCTGATTATTACATGACATAAAGAAACCTCGAGGGATTTAGATGAGAAGAGAATATTACATTAGAATTTATAGAAAGGCACGACACGCAAGTTGTATTTCAAAACCAAAAACCACTAACCTATGGGTCAAAAGGCCATAAGCGTGCACCATGCATATCACAATAAACACATAACAATTTATATATAATTAAAGAAAACTATATATAAGATATAGGGGCGACCATCGCAAGGCTACTGACGGGGGGTCGATGGGGGTCTCCCTCAGCGGTGGTGGTCGTGGCGGAATGGCGGCGAAGCGGCTAAAAAAAAAATTTGAACTACATTACGTATTGCGAGAATTTTTCCATCTGAATCTCTCAAAGCAGTTTGAGAATCATACATTTTAATCCACCAAAACACCCATAATAACAAATCATATATGTCGATTTCGATTTAATCATATTAAAAAGAATAACAAGACACCCGTAATTTATCATATATTTCAGTTTAGATTAATCATATTAAAAGCGATTCTTCATGCTTCTAATCTGATTAGAATAATTATATTGTTATTCCACCGAGTAAAGATACGATTAATGTATCATCATATATATTACCGAATACACATACAACGGAATATCATATATTCAATTTTATATCGGTAAACATGCATCATCATATATCATATATATCGAATACAATTAAAACACGTAACTTTGAATTAATCTTTTCACAAGTAGCTCGATACCTTTGTTGGGTTTCGATTTAAACGCACAAATGAAATTAAAATTTTAAAGCAATTTCCAAACCCTAAAAGCAGGATCCATGCGAAAATTAATTAATTCGGAGGTTTAGAGATTATACCGGATATAAACAAAAGCGAGAATCAAACCCATCGCACCTCGAATCTCCAACGCAATACAAACCGATTAGCTTACCAGTATCCACCATAACGCCGCATCTAACCGTCGATTCGACGATTCGATAAGAAGGACTTCATGATACTAGCCACCAAAAGGAATGGATTTTTGAAGCCATTTTTCTCTAGTCTCTCTAAAAATTGCTAGGTTTTTCAATTATGATATCTTACCCTAAGTAGCTGCTATATATCATATATATAGTAGTTAAAAGGAATTAATCAAATCAAAACCTAATTTTATAAAATCGAATTTTTATATATATATATATATATATATCTTAATTAAGTCTTACTTAATTAATATACATATATACAAATTATCCTTTTAATTTAAATTGTGATTTAAATACTATTAATCATATTAATATATTTAAATCCTTAAAATTTAAATTAATTCCCTTTTAAATAACGTTACATGTGTGTGACCACAGAGGTTATTATTACGTTGGCAATAATTTTAAAATCATATTATAAAATTATAAGCGTTGAAATGACATCTAGTAATGCATCAACGCTACCCAAGTAATAATAAGATCGATGATTCGATGCAACCTTTTCGTGACCAATGTTTCAATGTAATTTAATCCTTTTAACCTTAATATCCTAGATTAAACTCGAGTCATGGAATGTGTCATACTCTTCATAATTTAAACGAGTTTTCTTGATCAATGAGTAGACTATATGAAACAAATCACTATTTGAGCATGGCCATGCATTTCGTAGTCTCTCAATCGAAGAGAGGACTATGGATATCACCCATAATATATATAGGATGGTTAAATTCCATCTAGAT
Source organism: Panax ginseng (assembly GCA_020205605.1). Taxonomy (NCBI): domain Eukaryota; kingdom Viridiplantae; phylum Streptophyta; class Magnoliopsida; order Apiales; family Araliaceae; genus Panax; species Panax ginseng. The sequence goes on along the minus strand of CM035130.1, from coordinate 2,401,719 downwards.
CACTCATATTTCTCACACGATTAATGATGAACCCAATAATCACCTTTATAGTCCATCCTATTAAAGGTGACATTTGATGATATCAAAGTACATAAATTCTCGTGTAGTAATATAAGCGATTTCGGTCGGAGGACCATTACATCATTATCACTTTATGAGAATTGCTAATGACACTTCGCATAATGCTCCATATAGAATTCTCATGGTGGGTCCATCCAAAGACATCGTTCTACAACATGTACCTATGCATTGACTTAATATCTCATATATTTATGACCAATGAGATTTGGTCATCGGTCGATCCACATCTTAGTCTCGATGCATCATTGTTGTCCCATCAACAATGATACTCGATTAAGGACATTTAAGAACACCGATACTAATGGTAATATATAATCTCATGTTCAAGTCACATACTTGAAACTATATAATTTGTATCACTATTCTAAGGAATTTTATTATGTTAACAATTATATTACGTGATAAATAAAACCATAATAAAATCATATATTTATTCAATCAAATATAATATCAAAACGTTAAGCAATTATATCAAATAATTGGCCTCTAGGGCATAAACTCTAACACTCACTATTCTGTTAAATAGTGTGACAATAAATGTAATGAGGACTCCTTTGAGTGTGGATATTGTCTAGATGACAATATTCTTATTAAAACTCTCAATTTATGTTTTGTCGTATTTTACACGACAGTTGTATTATTAAGTTGTATTTGTATTTTTGTACCATGTATTTGGCGACTCAAGATGGGTGATGTATACCTATTTTGGGGGCGTCACACTACGGGCCAAATAAGACTTTCGCCACAAACCTTTATCTGTAACATTAAAGGTCATGATTATACCAATACATAATTCATAGTCATAATCATACCAATCAACAGTTCATCTTTGCACTACGGGTCAAATATGACTTTCAGCATAATATAAGCATGAGGATGATGACAATGATATAAAGAATGAATCAAGTGAGATCAATGATAAATATTAGATATTTATAATTTAATTTATCCAAATTTTAAGAATGTCCAAATTATCAACATGATCATCAATTGTGGAGTAAAATTTAAAAATGATATTCATATATCAAAAATAATTTGGACATAAAAAAAAACTAATTTTGTCGTGAATAGTACCCCGAGTGAATAGTACCCCGAATGAAAATATTAAAATTTAATAAAAATGTTCAAACAAATATTTCGGTGAAATGATACTAGATGAAACGCAAAACTCAAGAATATTCTACTAATTTCAGAGATTTTCATCATTTAATAATAAGGTTATGGAAATAAACAATAATTTTGTACCATGATGGAGAAAATATGAAAGAAACGATATTCATTGACGAGTACAAAAGAAATGATATGAAAAAAGATACGAAACTGCAAATGGATTTTCACCTGTTATGCGGTAAACCGCGTAGATAGATTATTTTCACAATTTAATAAAGAATAAATACGAAGGGTTATTCACTAGGCATATGGTAGTCCACGTAGACAGGTTATTCCTACAGATTAATAAAGAATAGAATGACAACCCTTATGAGTATGAAGAAAATAATATCTTTTACCGTAGTAGAAGACTAAATCTGACTAGTATAGCGGATATATTCTTGAGAAAATATTTCACTATTAGCTACACTCAAAGTATTCATATACTTAAAAGAAATACGCAAAATATTATAGAAGAAAAATTCTCTGATTCTGGTGTAATTTTCATTTCTTAACTAAGCATCCTATTTATAGGAGAATGACATAACATTATTTAGTCATGGTTGAACAGTCGAATTACGGACGAATTCACGGATAAAAATCGAATTTTTACAATTCATCACTGTGCAATAAAATATTTTAATAAAACAAAAACTTTATATATATTATAATATATTTTATTATATTCTGATAAAACAAATACCTTTATATATATTATAAAAAGTTTGTATTTTACATAAAAAGTTTTCTGTTTTATTACTATTATAATAATAAAATAAAATTGAGATAACTTTCTACTGACGATTTGACAAATTGGTACATGGGGGTCCATGAAATAATAAGTCAAACTTATAACAAACGCTTTATGACAAACTCCTTTATTTATATCAAAAATTAAATAAATATCTACCACAAATCAATTATCTTGAATCAACACATTTTTAATATTTTAACAATTATTCATCATTAATATTATAACTCACAATATTGACAACCAGATCGTTCCCACGAAAGAGAGGGATTTCCTAGAGGTGGCAAGCGGTGATGCCGGTCGGTCGGCGAGCAGACGAAGTAACGATAGGGCAAAAAGGCCCGGGAGTTTTAATGTAGAAAATGTTTAGGCAAGTGGGTTGGTCATTTTACCATGAACTTCTTCTTCTATTTTTTGTTTGCAAAATTTTGCTACACCAAAATAGTAATAATAATAAATATTAAAAATAATAAAATAATTTATAATAAACAATAATTCTAATTACTTACATTAACTACATACCTCAATCAATTAAAATTTGAATAGTATTATAAATTACTTTCAAAGTATATAATCAAATTTGATTTTTTAAAATTATACTTTAAAATTAATATAATTTATTTAACTTTTAAAAATGCATTCATGACTCCACAAATATTGTTCCAAGAGATTTCTAATTAATTTCCAAGATTTACACGGTTGGAACTTGGAGATGCCAAGATTTTAGCAATTTGAATATTTAAATTGATTTTCAGAAGATTTGCATGACATGATTTTAGGCATTACCCAATATCTCATTATTAACAACCACATCAATTAAGAAATTTCAAACTACAATTATTATTTACTACAACTATAATAATTAAAAATATATTTTTATATTAAAGATTGCATTAAAAATAAATAGTTGTTGTAACTCAGTTGGTTTGAACTCTTATTTATTTACTTACAAGTCTTGTGTTCAAGCCTCATAACCCATAAGTAGCAATATTTTGTTAAAAAAAAAAAAAGAATCACGGGCCGCGGGCCGGGACTTAACGGGCAGGGCCAAAAACGCCCTAGATTTTGTGGGCTAAAAAATCACGACCCAAAGCCCAGCCCATGGAGGGCGGGCCGGCCCGACCTATGGACCTGGGCCATCTTTGCCAGGTCTAGAATTTCCGATAAGGATTTCTCCTCATTTGCGCGCAATTAAATAACCTAACCCTTTTCATCGACAGAACTTTATAGACATTGTCAATAATGCAAATAATAATATGAATAACTATGTCGTCCCAATTATTGATTTAATAATACAAATATTGTGCAGATGATACTGTAAAAATAATTGAATCAATGATATGAAATACCATGCAGCAACTATTGTGGCAATTATTGAATGAAACTGAGTGACTTCTTACGTAAGCATCAATAATCAGAGATACTGTGCAATACTGCATACCACTGTGAAACAACGCGTATTACTTGTGACACCTCCAAATCTGGGTACTTAAATTCTATCAGGATTTGGTATTCACTGTCCAAACCTCATGTATCTATCTACCCATAATAAATGAAAAACCATAAATAGATAAAAATAAATCCTCCCCTTATGGAGTTACAACATCTGGATGTAAATACATCAATCCCAGGTCATACTAACCTTAAATCTTAAATGCGAAAACATAAAAAAAATACAATCTTACACAAGATCAACCATATGTTATCGTGAAGAACACACAGAACAGCCCAATAAATCCCAAATTAAACTAACACGATAAATTTTAATACTACCCATAAAGTATAGACTTCACAAAAACATCACACAAAGCCTTTAGCATGATTCTAACATTTTAATTCACGTAATTACACATATTACAACATTTAATTTCACTATTTTTCAGATTTTGTAAAGTTTTGATGAAAAATATGAATTTTAACATTACGGATTCGTTAATTCACCGAATCCATCCGTTTAAATTCTGTTTTGTTCATTTCAACATACATAAACATATTCAAGTGTCAATTTTGATACAAACATATGATTAAAGTGTAAGACCCCAAATTTTATGAATAAAGATATAATTTCTCGAAATATTTTTTTTAATATTAATGTGTGAATTTGATATAATGTTATAGTTGTGGGTAGTATTTATAAATTTTGCAAAGTATGCAAGTTGTCATAAAATATTCGATTGGTCGGGGAATATTCATTTTATCAGGGAATATTCGTACGACGACACAATTATTGGTGGACCCTAGAATGAAATTACTGTCGAAATGAGAAAACGACAGAAATATATTTTTATAAAAATAATAACGAAAGTTTTATCGTTAAACTGGTGAAATACTCGGTGGTAAAAGTACAGTAATACGCGTGGTTGCATAGTAGCACACGGCATTGTTTATTGATGCTTACGTTAGAAGTCACTCAGTTATACCCAATTATTGTTATAGTAATTGATGCATAATATCTCTCATATTATTGATTCAATTATTGTCACAGTATCATTTGCATACTAATTTATATTTTTAATAATTGAGACGACAAAGTTATTCATATTATTATTTAGAATATTGACGATGTCTAGAATGTTCTGTCGAGGAAAGGGGTTTGGTCACCTAATTGCGCGCCAATAGGGAAAAATCCTTATCGGAAAGCCCCCTCTTTCCTGCTGGGAATGATCTAGTTGTTAAATATTGTGAGTTATAATATTAATGATTAATAAGTTTGTATTGATTAAAGATGAAATTGATATTTCTATTGTGTTGGAATTATTAGTGTTAGTGGAAATCGACATTTATTTCGATAATAATTGATTTTTGGAGGTTAATTGACCAATTGGGTAATTAATCGGATAAATGAACAATTAATTGCTATTAGTTCACATGCATATAACTATTTGTTCATATGAATGGAACTATTGATTCACATGCATGTACTATTAGGTGAGGTGGTGCAAGTTTGATAATACTTGTAGGACTAAATTAAAAATGGAGGAAAAGATGAAGGTACTATTCTGTAATAATTCGAGCCCCAAAACGTGCAATTATTGAAACTATGTTTTCCTATAAATAGAAGCTTATTCTTCTTTCATTCTCACAAATTCAGTAAGACTCACAAGAGCAATTATATAGAGAGAAGCTATAGAGAGAGAGAAAAAGAGTATTCTGCTACTTCACTATTGCAGTATGCAGTCTTCTACTAAGGTAAGGGATGTTATTTATTTCTTATTCGTGAGGGGTATTGGTTTTGTTCAATATTTGTATGAAATAATATTTTCTTCCATACTATGTAGTATGTAAGTAATATTATTTCGTTTCGTATCCCTAATTCTACACTCAATTTTATTGAAGTATTACTTCTATACTCCGTGAAATTAATAGAATATCCTTGAAATTTGTGCTTCATCTAGTATCTAACAATGATATTTTTCTGAACATTCTTGTTAAATTTTAAGCTTTTCATGTCGGAGTACTATTCATTTATACGGTACTATTCATACTACGGTACTATTTATAAAACACTATTTATAAATACTGTACTATTCATAAATATGGTATTATTCATAAAGTACTATTCATGAGGTACTATTCATAAAGTACTATTCACGGAGTACTATTCATAAAGTACTATTCATGAAGTACTTGTAAGACCCCAACTTATTATAAATAAAATTAAACTTCCTCTATTTATTATTTTGAAATAGTAAGGGTTGATTTGATTAATGTGGTTAGTTATGGGTAAAATGCGCAAATATTTCAATAAGAAAGTGGTTATAAAATATTCATTGTTGTCGGAGAATATTCATTTAGTCGTGGAATATTTTTACTGTCGGGGAATATTCGTACGACGGCGCAGCCTTGTGTGGGCCCCATAACGAAAAGCGATTAGATGAAGAAAACGACAAGTATAAGTTGTTTATAAATAACGCCATAGTTGTTACCGTTAATACTATTGGAATACCCGGTTGTTAAAATAAAGTAGCACATGATATTGCACAAATTATTGATTCTTACGTGAAAGGCTTTACTCAATAATTATTACGATGAATTCTTATTCAATATTTTATTTTATTGATTCCATAATTGCTACGTTGATATTTTATATTATTGTTGTTTCAATAATTGTCACTACACATTATTTTCATTATCGGATCAATAATTCATATTATTTGAATAATATTATTAGATAACATTATTAGCAATGTCTAGAAAGTTACATCTAAGGAGAGGTTTGGTCACCTAATTTCACTTGAGTGAGAAAAATCCTTATTGGAAAGCCCCTCTTTCCGAGAGAGCGGCTGGTCATCGATATTATGATTCTGTAATATTATTTGTGAATAATTAATTATTAATTTATATGATAAGGAAAATGTTCATTTTATGTGGATATAGATGGAGAAAATTTTAAAGTGACAATTGTTGAAAAATTGATATTTTATCTTTTCTGATAAAACAATTCATTTAAATATATTATTATATTTTAATAATATAATAATGGTGATATTTTTACAATGAATGTGGGATATATGAATATATGAGGAGGAAGAGTATTTTTATTGTAAAAGTTGTTTAAAACATGTTAAACATGTCTGTGGGCCCATTTCTTGACTGAAATTTGATTATAGCTTTGTCTGATCGCTTGGTTTGTGAATTTCGATCATTTACATTTGGAATTTAGAAAAACTTTCTTCTGTAAAGTTGTAGAGAATGAAATTTTCTATGGAAAGGACATAAGGTTTGAATTTTTATGATAAAAGGGCTATTTATTATGAATTATTGAAGTTCCAAAATTTCAGAATAATTGATTTTTGAAGTTTTAAATATTTTTAATAAGAAAAACATTTTTTTGATTTAGGTGAGGTGGGTCACTCTTGGTGGCTGATGTTTTGAATCAGATTATGTGTGCATAAGAATTTAATAAATATATATTAATATTTTATTAAATTTTCTGCTTTGGTGTTCTAAGCATTTTCATATAAATAGGGTGCTTAGGTTAGAATTGAAAATCACACCAGAAACTGAAGTTTTCTCTCTCTATATTATCGAGCGTATTCTTGTGAGTATTTTGATACTTTGAGTATTCTTTATACTGACACAAGTTCCTTCAAATACGTTATATCGATATTCGTACCAATCTTTATTATTCTTTTCGAGGTAAGGGATTTTATTTTTTTGTTTAAATGATATTATTTCTTTCAATATCATTATGCCGGAATATTGGTAAAATTTTTCTTATGAAATTCTTGTCTTTTAGTGTCAGGATTACTATTCACGTATATGACACTATTCACGTATACGGCATTATTCACAAAAAAATTAAATTTTTATTTTTTGTCCAAAATATCTATTATGGGTACTAGCTTTGATTGTATCCATGTTTTGTTCATTCTTAAATTTTACTTCACTACTGTTATTTATGAAGTATTTTTGAACTTGGATTGTTTGAAATACGAATCCTTAATATTTATTCTTTTGTTTCACTGGATTCGTTTTCTTTAAAATATTTTTCATCATCCTCAGTCCTAAATGATGATATTACTTGTGACGCCCCCAAAATAGGTCCATTCCATCTAACCCATTCTGAGTCACCAAATACATGGTACAGAAATAACTACAACTTTATTAATACATTTGTCGTGCAAAATACGACAACATATCTACTGTGAGTTTAAATACAATTATTGTCTTCTAGACAATATACATACCCAAATAAATCTTCATCACAATTATTTATATATTTTTTTACAAAAATGGTGAGGACTACTAAATAACTCTCTCTATAACCATCATTCCATACCCCAATTCGTACTCGCTACATTCTCGCCTCCTGAGAAGAAAAATGGAACAAAAAGGAAAAGGGTGAGCTCAACTAGCCCAGTAAAGAATATTATGACTAAGATAATATACAACAAATTATCGTTAGTCTCCAACAGGGAAAAATCTAATAGAATACAATAGACAACAAGTTTTAAATCAATCTTCGCAGCGGAAATAATAATTCATTAGAAGAGTTAAGTAGAGAATGCAAACTACTATCTTCTATATATAAATTTAAAAGTTCATCGTCGATATTTTATCCCTGTAACATCAATCAATATATCTCTGGAATCAAATATTCATCTTTGCACTACAGGCCAAAGATATTCATCAGTTGGTCATGTTCATCTAAACACCTGTTCATCTATGCACTACGGGCCAAAGATATTAATCATCGGTCATGTTCATCTCAACACTGCTCATCTTTGCCACTACGGGCCAAAGATATTCATCAAGAAATCATTCATCTTTGCCTACTGGGCCAAAGATATTCAAATAATATCATCATTTAGGGTGAGGATGATGAAAAATATTTTAAAGGAAGCGAATCCGATTGAAACAAAAGAACAAATATTAAGAATTCAGTATTTTAAACAATCCAAGTTCAAAAATACTTCATAAGTAATCGAGTGGAGTAAAATTCAAGAATGATCAAAACATGGATACAATCAAAGCTAGTATCCATAGTAGATATTTTGGACAAAAAGAAGAAATTTCATTTTTAAATTGAATAGTGCAGTATCGTGAATAGTAACTCAGAAACACCAAAAGATAGAAATTTCACAAAAAAACATCTTCACGCTTCGTGAATAGTACTCGTGAATAGTAATTCATGAATAGTAACTTAGTAATTCCGACATGAAAAAGTTCCAAATTTGATAAAAAGTTTCCACCAATATTTCGGCATAATGATATTGAATAAATAATATCATTTTCAAATAAAATAACATCTCTTACCTCGAAAGATCAGTACTTTTAGCTGAAACACCGGATATAGGCTATGACTTGAACTTGCACCGTATAGCAATACTCAAAGTATACTCAAAATACTCACAAGAATACGCTCGATATTATAGAGAGAAATAGAGAAAACTTCAGTTTACGGTGTGATTTTCAATTCTAACCCAAGCACCTATTTATAGGAAAATGCTTAGAACACCAAACTAGAAAATTTAATAAATTAATAATTATTATCAAATTTTGTCTACGCCCACTTTAAATTCAGATTTTCAAGCATGCTTAACAACACATGAGCCCACCAACCCACCATAAAAGCTTTTTTTGTTATTTTAAACAATTAAAACTTCTAAAAATCAATTATTTGAACTCCGAACTTCAATAATTCACAATAAATAGCCCTTTTATCGAGAAAATTGAATCTCATGAATTTTTTAGAAAATTCAATTCTCTACAACTACGAAGAAAGTTTTTCCAAATTCCAAACAAAATTGACCGAAATCCATAAAGCAGACGATTTTACTGAAATTTATAATCAAATTTCGAGAAATGAGGTCCAACCACACACAAAACATGTGTTAAACAACTTTTGCAACAAAAATACTCATCATCCTCATATACTCATATATCTCATATTCATTGTAAAAATATCATCATTATTATATTATAATAATATAATAAAATATTATTTTATCAGAAAAGATAAAATATAAATTTTTTAACAATTGTCATTTTAAAAATTTTCTCCATCTATATCCACATAAAATCAATATTTTTAACCCTTTGTGATTTCTAAGAAATTTTCATGTTTTAACATAATAACCAACATAATTCATCATAACACTTACTAATACTTCATATACCCATGATTTTCATCAGTCCAATGCTTTTATTATGACTCTCATCATAATCAACGTAACCAGATTATTTCCACAATTTAATAAGGAATGAATATGAAGGATCATTCACCATGCATGTGGTAATCTACTTATACAGGTTATTCCAACAGAATAATAAAGAATATTATAACAGAAGGATTCACCATGCATGCGATAGAGACCGCACAGACAGGTTATTCCCAACAGAATAATAAAGATGGAACCAGGTCCGGCGTAAAACGCACAGACAGGATATTCCGACAGAATAATAAATGCGGAATAATAAATAATGGAACCAGGTCAGGCGAAATTCACACCGACAGGATATTCCAATAGAATAATAAAGAATGAAATAATAGAAGAATTTCACCATGTATGCGGTACTTCGCATAAACAGATTATTCCAACATAATAATAAAGAATAGAATAACAGAAGAATTTCACCATATATGCGGTACTTCGCATAAATAGGTTATTCCAACATAATAATAACGAATGGAATAACAGAAAAAGATCACCATGTATGCGGTACTTCGCATAAACAGGTTATTCCAACATAATAATGAAGAATGGAATAACAACTCTTACGAGTATTGAAAGAAAGTAATTCACTTCATGAATACGAAAGAATAATACCCCTTACAGGTACAACAAATAATATCTCTTACCTTAGAATAAAATTTGAATCTTTGGAGTAGAAGTAGCGAGAACTTTCTTCTTCTTTCTCTCAATAATTTCTCTCTATAATAATGACTCTAAAGCTTTAGTGAATTGGTGAGAAATGAAGGAAGAATGAGCTTCTATTTATATGAAAATATAGTTTTGATAATTGCACATTTTGGGGCTCGAAAAATTACATTACAATACCTCCAACTTTTTTTTTAATTCAGTCATCCAAGTATTATCAAACTTGCACCACCTCCCCTAATAGTAAATCATGTGAATCAATAGTAAATCATGTGACTCAATAGTTCTAAACGTGTGAAAAAATTAATTACAGTATAGTATCTCCATCTATACCTCAATTTTTAACTTAGTCATGCAAGTATCATCAATCTTGCACCAACTCCCCTAATAGTATAAGAATGTGATTTAATAGTACACATATGTGAATAAATAGTTATATGAGCATGTGAATTAGTAGCAATTAATTGTTTATTTACTCGATTAATTACCCGGTTTATCAATATAACCCCAAGACATCAATTATCATCGGAATAGATGTCGATTTCAACTAACACCAATAATCCCAACACAATGGAACTATCAAATTCATCTTTAATTAACACGAATTTATTCATCATTAATATCATAACTCACAATATTTAACAACCAAGTCGTTCCCAGGAAAGAGGGGGCTTTCTAATAAGGATTTCTCCCTATTGGCGCGCAATTAGGTGACCAAACCTCTCCTTGACAGAACTTCTAGACATTGTAAATATTGAAATTTAATAATATGAATAACTTTATCGTCTCAATTATTGATTTAATAATATATCATATAATACAGATGATACTGTGGCAATAATCGAATCAATAATATGAGAGATATGATGCAATAATTATTGTAGCAATAATTGAGTATAACTGAGTGACTTATCATGTAAGCATCAATAACCAATACCACGTCTTCTTATGCGACCACGCCGTATTATCTTTGTCTTTTTACTACCGAGTAATTCAACAGTTTTAACGGTAAAACTTCCGCCATTATTTTCATAAAAATAATTTTGTCGTTTTTTAACTACGACAATGCTTCCATTGTGGGGTCCACTAATGATTGTGCCATCGTACGAATATTCCCTAACAAAAAGAATATTCCCCGACCAATCGAATATTTTATAACAACTTGCATACTTTACAAAATTTATAAATACTACCCACAATTATAACATTATATCAAATCCACATAATAATATTTAAAAAATATTTCGAGAAAATTAAATATTTATTCATAAAATTTGGGGTCTCACATATACCTATTTTGGGGGCATCACATAAAGCATTTAATTTGTACGTAAGGGCCATATATACAACTTTTATACTCTGTAACTTCACAAAACCCAATTAACACATAATTACATGAATTGATTCATGTATACATGATATATAATATGTTATGAACAATTTGTAATACATATATAGACATATAATCAAAAATTGTCAAATTTTTCATTCACAGAGAACTTTTAAAACACGTAATAAAAAAACTCTATAACTTTTCAAAATTCTAATTTAGATATGCTTTCGTGGATCAATTAATTTAAAACAGATATAAATCACATAAAATTGAGTTATGTATGTTAATAGACATCTAACATTAAGTAATAAACAAGAACTCATGAAATCCCATTATCAGAGAACTCAGTTGGGAGAAAATATAATACGTAAAATATAAAACTTAGATTAGGGTTTACCTTGCTTTCTCTGTTTGAAGGTGATACAAACTTGAATTCTCCAATTCCTCTCTAATCAATTCTCTCAATTTTCTCTATAGTTTTTCTCTGATGAAAGTAAGAACTGATATGGCGTATGATATAAGAAATAAGTATAATACATATAATATATAATGGGTGAGTAATGGGTGAGTTAGTGGCGTCAGTTAATCCGTAATGGGTTAACTGGTGCAACTCCTTTTAAGGCCTTATTTGGCTAATCTTTTATTCTCCCTTTCCATTTATTTTAATTAACTCTTATTATATAGTTAATGGTCACACATCTAATTAATAAATTACTTTTATTTAATTTAATGAAATAAAATAGAATAAAATCATATAAATTTACATAGTCACATAATTAAAATTCTTATTTATTTATTATGCCAAATTATTGAATCTCTAATTACTTATTAAATTAATTAGAATAACATTATGTTTATTAAATAATTCATTTAATCAAATAAGCTCAATTAAATACATACTTTTGAATAATAAATTTTCCACATTAATTTAATCAATGTAACACATATAATTAAATTAATCTTCCATAAATTCATCAATTAATTATTTAACCCAATAGTTAAATTATCGAAAAAATATTTATTTAATTTAATAAATATTCAAATTAAATTATAAAAATCTCGTTCATCACATTATTGTAACTTTATCACCAGGTATTTTAACAGTTTACGGTAAAAGTATTGTCGTTATTTTATGAAAAAGTTATTTTTGTCGCTTTCTATATCCGACAGTTATTCCGTTGTGGGGTCCACCAATGATTGCGCCGTCGTAAGAATATTCTTCGACCAAATAAATAATTTATGACAACTTGCTTACTTTATAAAATTTACACATATCACCCATAATTATATCATTATATCAAATCAACACCTTACTATTCAAAATAATATTTAGAGAAAATTAAATTTTTATTTATAAAAATTGGGGTTTTACATTAAATATGTATCATTATATATATATATATATATATATATATTGTGACACCCCCAAAACAGGTATACATCACCCATCTTGGGTCGCCAGATACATGGTACAGAACTCAACTACAAACTTAATTATACAACTGTCGGGTAATATATATTCGACAAAATATAGCTGAGTTTTTACATGAATATTATCTCATAGACAGTATACAAACTCAAATTCAATCTTCATTACACTTATTATCACACTAAGTAATGAGGACTGCTAAAACAACCATCTCGGACCGTCACTCCATTCCCCAACTAGTTCCAGCTATATTCTTATTTCCTGAAGAGTAAAAGAAAGCAAAATGGTGAGCACAACTGGCCCAGTAAGAAATATTATGACTAAGATAATGCAGAATAAATTATCCTTAGCCTTAAACAGTGTTAAACTGATAAAATACAATAAACATCAAGTTTAACTGCAGCGGAATAAGCAATCCATTAGAAGAGTCAAGTAGAATATAATGTCTACTATCTCTTCTAAATTAAAAGTCCATCGTTAATATTTCATTCATGTAATACTTAACAACAGTTCTTTGTTATACCCAAGACAAAAAGAACTATCATCACTTGTCTTCACCTAAACCACCAAAGATTATAGTTAAATCCACAATTCATATTTATAATCATGTAAACCAACAGTTTCTCTTTGCCACAAAGGCTTAATAGAACGTTTACTCAATATCCTTACCCCAAAGGCTAAAGATATTTAAATATAATAACAATGATCATACCAATCAGTTGTCTAGCTTTGCACTACGGGCCAAAGATATTCAACTATAAAATCAATGGTTATGATCATACCAATCAATTGTCTGTCAGTGCACTACGGCCAAAGACATTCAACTGTTAACTAATGGTCATGATCCTGTCAAGCACATCATCGAATTATCCATGCACTATGGGCCAAGGATATTCGTTATTATCACCAGTGGTTATGATCATGTCATACATCTGTCCATCTCTACACGTAAGCCAAATATATACAACTATAAAGCCAATAATCAACGGTCCATCTTTGCACTATGGGCCAAAGATGACTTTTAACGCAATATAAGCATGAGGATGATGACAATGATATAAGCATTAATCAAATGAAATCAATGATAAATATTAAAAATTTAAATTTATCCAGAGTTTAAAAATATCCAAATTGTCAACATGATACTGCTTTGTAGAGTAAAATTCAAGAATAATATTCATGTACCAAAAATAATTTGGACAGAAAAAAAATATATTTTTTGGGTGAATAGTACCGAAGTGAATAGTACCACTAGTAAGTACTGGGAAGAATAGTACCTCAAATGAATAGTACCCCGGCGTAAAAAGTGTCTCAAATACCCGAGTGAATAATACTAGAATGAATAAGAATGGGTGAATAATAACCCGATGAATAGTCTTTCAGCACTAAAATGCCCCGAATAATACTAGGAGTGAATAATACTAGAGTGAATAGTAACCGGGTGAATAGTAACCTATGAATAGTAACTCGTGAATAGTACTCCGGCATAAAAAGTATCCCGAATACCCAAGTGAATAATACTAGAGTGAATAGTAATCCTGACACAAAAAGGTAGAAATTCCACAATAAAAATCGTACCAATATTCTGGCATAATGATATTGAAAGAAATAATATCATTTACGAAGAAATAATACCCCTTACGATTGTTGAACGAAAATAATATTCCTACGAATATTGAACAAAAATAATATTCATATGAATACGAAAAATAATATCTCTTCAGAATATGAAATAAATAATACCTCTTACCTCAGAAGAAGACTGGATACTAGAATAATGAAGTAGCAGACTTCTCTTCTTCTTTCTCTCTATAACTTCTCTCTCTATAGCTTCTCTCTCTATAATTGCTCTTGTGAGTCTTAGTGAATTGGTGAGAATGAAGGAAGAATGAGCTTCTATTTATAGGAAAATATAGTTTCGATAATTGTACGTTTTGGGACTCGAAGTATTACAATATAATACCTTCATCTTTTCTTTCATTTTTAATTTAGTCCTGCAAGTATTATCAAACTTGTACCACCTCCCCTAATAGTACATCATGTGAATCAGTAGTACAATCATGTGAATCAATAGTTCTATACATGTGAAAAAATAATTACAGTATAGTACATTCATCTATACCTCCATTTTTAATTTAGTCATGCAAGTATTATCAATCTTGCACCACCTCCCCTAATAGTACATGCATGTGAATCAATAGTACACACATGTGAACAAATAGTTATAATCGTGTGAATTAATAGTAATTAATTGCTCATTTATCCAATTAATTACCCGATTGATCAATATAACCTCCAGACATCAATTATTATTAGAATAGATGTCGATTTTTACTAACACTAATAATCCCAACACAATGAAACTATCAATTTCATCTTTAATCAACACGAACTTATTCATCATTAATATTATAACTCACAATATTTAACAACCAGGTCGTTCTCAGGAAAGAGGGGGTTTTCCGATAAGGATTTTTTTCTATTGGCTGACAATTAGGTGACCAAACCTCTCCTCGACAGAACTTTCTAGACATCGTCAATACTGCAAATAATAATATGAATAACTTTGTCGTCTCAATTATTGATTTAATAATAATAAATATTATACAGATGATACTGTGACAATAATTGAATCAATAATATGAGAGATATGGTGCAACAATTACTGTAGCAATAATTGAGTATAACTGAGTGACTTTTCACGTAAGCATCAATAATTAATACCGTGTGCTACTATACAACCACGCGTATTATTGTACTTTTACTACCGGGTAGTTTAACGGTAAAACTTTCGCCGTTATTTTTATAAAAAAGATATTTTTGTCGTTTTCTAACTACGACAATACTTCCGTTTATAGGGTCCAATTAATGATTGTGCCGTCGCATACGAATATTCCCCGATAAAGCGAATATTCCCCGACCAATCGAATATTTCCCGACACAACGAATATTTTATAACAACTTGCTTACTTTGCAAAATTTTCAAATATCACCCTTAACTTTAAACTTTTATCAATTTAACTATTTACCAAAATAGAAAAATTGAATACTTTTATTTGATAAAATTCGGGATCTCAATTTAACTTTATTCACGTAAATATGAGTCGATCTCATACTCTTATTTACTATTCATATAAAGAGAGTCTTGTGAAACTATCAATTTTTCTTATGAAAAAATCAATTCCCAAATTTTATTATGAAACATCTAGATGTTGTCAAAGGGTACACAAAAGGAAATTAATGTCATGCATAAAAAGAAATAAAATATCTTTCAATCCCTAAAGTAATTACTCCTTCCGTTCTAAAATAAACGTTCTAAAATAAACGTTCTAATTAATTTCGGCACGCTGATTATTAATTTTTTTTTACCTAAATTATCATTTTTTGATTACTTATTAATTGAAATATTTTTTCACTTTTTTATGATCACAATAATTAATTTTTTACTTTTTTATACCTCAATAATTGTTTTTTCACTTTTCTATGACCCCAATAATTATTTTTTCATTTTTATATGACCCTAATAATTAATCTTTCATATGTCATTTAATTCTCTAGATACATTTTTTTGTAACTATCACATTCCTAATAAGTATATTAAATAGATTATGAGTGTATAAGATGAAGAATATGATAAATATAGTTATTAATATAGAAATATGACATTTATTTTGAAATATCCTAAAAAAAAATTAGAACATTTAATAGGAAACGAAGAGAATACTAAATACCATCTCCATCCTCATGTAATAGTAAATGATTGGTTCGGTTATCCGTGTTTATAACATTTATAATGGTCTTATATTTATTTTTTTGGTACATTTTTATGATTGGAAATGAAAGCGAGGTATCCTCACCTTTTGAAACACGTGTACGTATATGTCGATTTCGAGGACGAAATTTCATAAGGAGGGAGGTTGTAAGACCCCAACTTATTATAAATGAAATTTAATTTCCTCTATTTATTATTTTGAAATAGTAAGGGTTGATTTGATTAATGTGGATAGTTATGGGTAAAATACATAAATATTTCAAATAAGCAGTGGTTATAGAATATTCGTTTGGTCGTGGAATATTAAATGCTTTGTCGAGAATATTAAATGCGACAGTAGCGACCATGTGTGGGCCCCATAACGGAAAGCGATTGGATGAAGAAAACAATAAATATAAGTTGTTTAAAAATAGCAGGCGTAGTTTTTCACAGAATTAATCTTTGTTAAAATACTAAATTGGTTAAAAACACGATGATACTTTGCGGTATTGCACCAATTATTGATTCTTACGTAAAAGGCACTACTCGATAATGGTTACGATAATTCTTTATTGATATTTTATTTTATTGATTTAATAATTCTTTGCGTTGATATTTTATATTCTTTGTTGTTTGATAATTGTCATTACGGTATTTTCATTATCGAAGCAATAATTCATATTATCTGAATAATATTATTAGATAACATTATTGGCAATGTCTAGAAAGTTACATCAGGAGAGGTTTGGTCACCTAATTGCTTGGCGCCAAGAAGGAGAAATTCTTATTGGAAAGCCCCCTCTTTCTTGAACCGATCTGGTTGTCGATATTATGATTACGTAATATTATTTGTGAATAATTAATTATTGATTCATATGATGAGGAAAATATTGATTTTATATGGATATAGATGGAGAAAATTTTTAATGTGACAATTGTTGAAAATTGAAATTTTATCTTTTACGATAAAAAAATTCATTTAAATATATTATTATATTTTAATAATATAATAATGATGATATTTTTACGATGAATGTGGGATATATGAGTATATGTGGAGGAGGAGTATTTTTGTTACCAAAAATATTTAAAGCAAGTTTTATGTGTCGATTGGACCTCATTTCTTATTTGAAATGTGATTATAGCTTGTAAAATCGCTTGGTTTGTGGATTTAGGGCAATTTACATTTGGAATTTGGAAAAACTTTCTTCTGTAAAGTTGTAGAGAATTGAATTTCTATAAAAATTTGCGAGATTGAAATTTTTTGGATAAAAGGCTATTTATTATGAATTATTGAAGTTAGAAGCTCAAAATAATTAATTTTGGAAGTTTAAAATATTTTAAGTAACAAAAGCGTTTTTTTTTTTATTTTGGTGTGTTTCACGTGTGTGTGGAAGGAAATTTGAATTGATTCTTGAGTGCGTAGAAAGTTGTTGAAAAAATAATAATATTATTAAATTAAATTTTACGCTTTGGTGTTACAAGCATTTTCTATAAATAGGGTCTTTAGATTAGAATTGAAAATCACACGAAGCTGAAGTTTTCTCTCTATATTATCGGCGTATTCTTGTGAGTATTTTGAGTATTCTTTATCTCGGTGCTGAGTTCAAGTCATAGCTTTATATCAGGTGTTTAATTTAAAAATCTTGATCTTTCGAGGTAAGGGATATTATTTTTTTAAGTAATGATATTATTTTTTCAATATCATCATCTTTGAAATATTGATCTGAAGTTTTTATCAAATTTGGAACTTTTGGTGTCAGATTCTTATTCACGTATCTGGCCCTTATCCACGTATCGACCTTTATTCACGAATGCGACCTTTATTCATGAAAAATAAAAATTTTCCTTTTTTCGTCTAAAATATCTATTGTGGATACTAGCTTTGATTGTATCCATATTTTGATCATTCTTGAATTTTACACCTTATGATTATTTTTGAGGTATTTTTGGACATGGATAAAACAAAATACGAATCCTTAATCCTTAATCCTTGTCATTTTGTTTCTTTGGATTCGTTTCTTTAAAAATATTTTCATCATCCTCGGTCTTAAATGATGATATTATTGAATATCTTTGGTGCGTAGTGCAAAGATGAATGATTTCGATGAATATCTTTGGCGTAGTGCAAAATGATGAACAAGTGTTTAGATGAACATGACCGGTGATGAATATCTTTTTGGCTGTAGTGCAAAGATGAATATTTGATTCGGATATATATTGATTGATGTTATAGGGATAAAAGATAGGCGATGAACTTTTAAATTCATACATAGAAGATAGTAGTTTGCATTTCTACTTAACTCTTCTAATGAATTATTATTTTCATTGCGAATATTGATTTAAAACTTGTTGTCTATTGTATTCTATTAGATTTTTCCTGTTGGAGACTAACGATAATTTGTTGTATATTATCTTAGTCATAATATTCTTCTTTAGGCTAGTTGAGCTCACCCTTTTCCTTTTTATTCCATTTTTCTTCTCGGGGAGGCGAGAATGTAGCGAGTATGCAGCAATCGGGGTATGGAATGATGGTTATAGAGAGAGTTGTTTAGTAGTCCTCACCATTTTGTAAAATAATGTATCAATAAATGTGATGAGGATTTATTTGGGTATAGATATTATGCAGAAGATAATATTTGTATTCAAACTCACAGTTTTCTTATTGTAATAATAAAGTTGTAGTTGTTTACGTACCATGTATTGTGACTTCGAATGGGTGATGTATACCTATTTTGGGGGTGTCACGGTTGGTATCGAGCTTAGGGATTTGATCTCTGGCGGAGATCGGGGAATAGAACTAGGAGGAGAGGCAGAGTAAATCCTTTGTTAGTGTGTCTACTAAACTTATTTGTTAGTTGGTCGAGTATATAAGGATATTATGTGATATATTGATTTGCTTAATTAACCCTTGTTTTATGATGGTATTTGAGAATGTCGGTGAGAATAATAATGATGGAAATGAGGCCAGTGAGAGGCGCTTTGTCTACTCACCAATGAGGAGAGCGTCTGATAAATTTGGTAATGTTCTCCTGTGAACAACACCTGCTGAAAGCGGATGATGAGCGATGGGATGTTTAGAAGCTTTTTGCGATTCATGCAAAATCGAGACGAGGAGACTTCGTGTTCAAAATCTGAGGAGGAAATGATAGCAATTCACGGGTTGTCGACCCAAGCGAGTCAAAAAGTTGGGACCACGAATTTAAGGGAAAGCGGATCCGATCATGGCGGAAACATGGGTCAAACAAATTACCAAGATATTCGATGTCTTTGGGATGCGGAGAACGAAGGTTCCATTCGCCACCTTTATGTTACGTGGCGAAGGCGGACTCTTGGTGGGAATGCGTGAAGCATACCCATCCAAACCACACTCGGCGTATGTCTTGGGAGACATTTCAGAAACTATTTAATGACAAATACTTTCACGAAAGTGTTCGTCGTATATGAAGGAAATGGAGTTTATTAGATTGGAAGCAGAATAACATGGCGGTGTGTCGATCACGAGACAAAGTTTGCGAGTTATCGAGTTTGCACCTCATTTGGTGGAGAATGAAGAGCGTATGACGCGAATGTTTCTTAGAGGTTTGAAACACGGCGTACGTCAATATCTCATTTCTCATAAATTTTTCTCTACTTTCGAGATGTTGTAAGCAGGGCTCAATTATTTGAAGCGAGATAACGAAGTCACTGATAATTGAGGACCCTGATCGAGGATCATCTAGGAGATGGCGATCAATAAAACAACGATAACCGGCGGAGAAAGAAAAAACGGACAAAAATGGTAATCACTCTGGTGGTAATCATGGCCATAAAAATAGAAGAAGCGAGTCGGGAGGAGATTTTAAAGAGGAGATTTAACAACGACCGTATGAAGGCAGCGGTCTTGCGCGTGAATCGGGTTTAAGGGAGGAGAAACGACCACCGGTCGTATCTACAAATACGGAAAAGAGGACATATCAATCAAGCGCCCCACAGCAGTTCAAGGTATCTTTATAATTGTGGAAAGGAAGGACATATCGCTCGGGATTATGCGGTAGCGAAACCTAGTTCAATGAGGACGGTGACTCAAAAGATCGTCCAGAAAAGTCAAGCGTCAGCGGTTCTGGAAAGGCGTTTGTTGTGGTGGTCAAAATCGAGGAACCAAGCGAGGTAATCACGGGTAAGCTATTTATAAATTCTTGCGAAGTTTATACCTTACTTGATCTACGGTCTTTACCCATTCATTTATCTCTCTAACTTGTGCTCAGCGTTTAAACTTGATTAGGAAAAATTAGACTTTGACTATCTGTGGAAACTCCGTTAGGAGAAACTTTCATCACATCCGGTGTTTATAAATCTTGTTTGATTCAAGTTGGCACCATCACCTTACACATTGACCTTATCTCTTTAAAGATACTTGTTTTTGATGTGATTTTAGGGATTGATTGGTTAAGCTACTCATCATGCCAAAATTGATTGTTTTTCGTAAGGTTGTTAGTTTTCATATTCCTAACCAATCTGTTATGCAATTCAAACAACTAAACCATTAAAATCGATCATTTGTCATATCTAATCATAAAGCTATTCGTTTATTAAAAAGCGGATGTCGAAAGCTTTCTTAGCCCATGTTATGGATTTGAATAAAGACACGTCAAATTTGAATAATATTCTGTTGTTATTGACTTTCGTGGCGTATTTCTGAAGAACTTCTCGGTCACCCCGAGCGTGAAGTTGAATTCTTTATTGATCTTGAACACAGTACAAAGCCCATTTTAAAACCCATATCGAATGGCTCTATTGAACTTGAGGAGTTAAAGGTCCAACTACGGGGAGTTGTTGGACATCGGTTTCATTCATCTAGTACATCTCCTTGGGGTGCTCTGTTTTATTCAGTAAAGAAAAAAAGGCGGGAGTATGCGACTTTGTATTGACTATCGGGGAATTGAACCATATCCTTTATCGAGAATAGGTATCCTCTACCTCGTATTGATGACTTGTTTGACCGATTTTGAGGGGCACAATTTTTTTCAAAGATCGATCTTCGTTACGGATATCATCGGTGAAGATTAGGCGAGGATATTCAAAGACTACCTTTAAAACTCGATGCGGGCATTATGAATTCTTAGTAATGTCTTTCGGATTGACTAATGCTCCTACGGCTTTCATGGATATGATGAATCGAGTATTGAGGAATATTTGGATCGATTCGTTGTTGTCTTTATTGATGACATCCTCATATATTCCAAAAGTCGTGAAGATCATGAGCACCATTTGAAATTTGGTACTCCAAAGGCCCGTGAAAACAAGCTTTATGCCAAGTTGAAGAAATGCGAGTTACGGCTTGAGGAAGTAGCATTCCTTGGGGCGCGTGGTGTCGAAACATGGAGTATCTATTGATCCGTGAAGATTGAAGTAATACAAAGTTAGAACAAAAGAAGTAGGTGATCAAATCACGTAGCTTTTTGGGCTTAATTTGGTTATTATCGGAGATTCGTGGAAGGGTTTTCTCGAATCGCTACTCCATTAACTTGACTAACTCGGAAGGATACAAAATTCGTTTGGAGCGAAGAATGCGAGAAAAGTTTCCAAGAGCTTAAGATGAGACTCATTTTATTTTTGTTCAACAATACCATCCGAATGCGGATAGATTTGTTATCTCTGGCGATGCTTTAGGCAAAGGGTTAGGATGTGTTCTCATGCAGCGTGGGAAAGTCATAGCTTTATGCCTCATGACAACTTAAAGAGTATGAGAGGAATTATCCTACTCATGATCTAGAGTTAGCGGCGATCGTTTTCATGTTAAAGAGATGGAGGCATTATCTATATGGGGAGAAAGTGGAGATATATTAGGACCATAAAAACCTCAAATATTTCTTCACGCATGAAAAGGAACTCAACACGCGTGGCAACGACGTTGGCTCGAGTTGTTGAAAGATTATGACCCACTATTGATATCATCTGGAAAAAGCGAGCGTGGTGGTGGCGCATTGAGTAGAAGATCATATGCGGGAATGAGTGCGATGATGTCAGTATACGCATAGAGCCGACTTTAATAGAAAAAGTTAAGGTTCTTTCAAGCCACCGCAGGAGGAGGCGATCGCGTTTGAAGAAAGAAAGTCTGAAGGTCTTTATTAGGAGCGAGAATTGATGAAGAAGGAATACTTGAGTCCACTCCAAACTTTGTGTTCTAACGACTCGATTTGAAGTACAAGATTATGATGGAGGCACACAATACACCATTTGCAATCCATCACGGAAGTCTTAAAATGTATCGTGATCTTGATATACATTTTGGTGGAACAATATGAAGAGAGAGATTGCAAAGTTTATCTCGATATGTTTAACTTGTCGGCGTGTAAAAGCGGAGCATCTAGTACTAAGGGTCCGTTGCAACCACTTGAGATTTCGAAATGGAAGTGGGAACACATTACCATGGATTTAGAATTCACGGGTCTTCCTACGGTTTCTCGAGGCATCGATGCCATTTGGGTTATTGTTGATAGATTAACCAAGTCTGCTCATTTCTTGCGACACGGAGACTTATTCCTTGAGCGTCTTCTTTAGTATATATGTAGGCGAGATTGTGAGGTTGCATGGCATGCCGGTATCCATAGTTTTGGATCGTGACCCAAGATTCACTTCAAGATTTTGGGTTAGCTTGCAAAAAGCTATAGAGCGCAGTTTACGATTGATTCGGCATACCATCCTCAAAAGCAGACGGACAATCGAGAGAGGACTATTCAAACTCTTGAAGATCTATTAAGACTACGTGTCCTAGACTTCAAAGGGCGGTTGGGATAAGTATTTACCATTGGTGGAATTCTCCTACAACAATGATTATCGAGACAAGTATAGGTGTGGCTCCATTTGAAGCATTATATGGGCCGAAAGTGTCGCTCTCCGATATGTTGGGACGAGGTGGGTGAAGCAACATTGTTGGGACCCGAGTTAATACGTATGACTACTGAAAAGATCAAATGATTCGACAAGCGTATACAAAGCGGCACAAGATCGACAAAAGAGTTATGCGGATCTTCATCGAAAGGGCGTGGAATTTAGTATAGGGGATCATGTATTGTTGCGAGTTGCTCCATGGAAGGAGTTACAAGATTTGGGAAGAGAAAAGCTCGATCCACGATTTATTGGTCCATTTCAAATTCTTGAAGGAAGTAGGAAATGTAGCCTATAGACTCGCGTTACCTCAAGAGTATGTCTCGTGTTCATAATGTGTTTCACATATCGTCTTAGTAAATATGTGAAAGACCGAACCACGTTATTGAGTTAGAAGCAGGACGAGATAGTAGAAGACTTAAGCGTATATGAGGAGGTACTGTTAAGATCTTGGATAGAAAGGAGCATGTCCTACATACGAAGGTCATACCATAAGTTAAAGTTTTGTGGAGGAACCATGCTTTATTGAAGAAATGACACGGGAGTTAGAAGCGGAAATGAAAGCGAGGTATCCTCACTTTTTGAAACACAGTGTCGTGACGTCGATTTCGAGGACGAAATTTCATAAGGAGGGAGGTTGTAAGACCCCAACTTATTATAAATGAAATTTAATTTCCTCTATTTATTATTTTGAAATAGTAAGGGTTGATTTGATTAATGTGGATAGTTATGGGTAAAATCATCATAAATATTTCAAATAAGCAGTGGTTATAGAATATTCGTTTGGTCGTGGAATATTAAATCTTTGTCAGGGGAATATTAAATGCGATGGCGGTATGACCATGTGTGGAGCCCCATGTGAAAGCGATTGGATGAAAAAAATGACAAATATAAGTTGTTTAAAAATACTTGGCGTAGTTATATCGTTAATCTTGTTAAAATACTAAATTGGTTAAAACACGAAGAAGATGGTATTGCACCAATTATTGATTTTTACGTAAAAGGCCTTTTCGATAATGGTTACGATAATTCTTATTCAAAGATTTTTATTTTTTTGATTTAATAATTCTTTGCGTTGATATTTTATATTCTTTGTTGTTTGATAATTGTCATTACGCGATATTTTCATTATCGAAGCAATAATTCATATTATCTGAATAATATTATTAGATAACATTATTGGCAATGTCTAGAAAGTTACATACAGGAGAGGTTTGGTCACCTAATTCTTGGCGTAGAGTAAGGAGAAATTCTTATTGGAAAGCCCTCTTTCTGAGGAGCTGCTGGTTGTCGATATTATGATTACGTAATATTATTTGTGAATAATTAATTATTGATTCATATGATGAGGAAAATATTGATTTTATGTGAATATAGATGGAGAAAATTTTTAATGTGACAATTGTTGAAAATTGAAATTTTATCTTTTACGATAAAAAAATTTATTTAAATATATTATTATATTTTAATAATATAATAATGATGATATTTTTACGATGAATGTGTGATATATGAGTATATGTGGAGGAGGAGTATTTTGTTACCAAAAATATTTAAAGCATGTTTTATGTGTCGGTGGACCCCATTTCTTAACTGAAATTTGATTATAGCTTGTAAAATCGCCCGTTTGTGGATTTGGGCAATTTTTGTTTGGAATTTGGAAAAACTTTCTTCTGTAAAGTTGTAGAGAATTGAATTTCTTATAAAAACTCATGAGATTCAATTTTTCGATAAAAGGGCTATTTATTATAAATTATTGAAGTTCAGAAGCTCCGAAATAATTAATTTTGGAAGTTTAAAATATTTTAAGTAACAAAAATGTTTTTTTTTATTTTGGTGTGTTTCACATGTGTGTGGAAGGAGCTGAATTCAGATTCTTGGTGCGTAGGAAGTTGTGGAAAAAAATAATAATATTATTAAATTAAATTTTCTACTTTGGTGTTCTAAGCATTTTCCTATAAATAGGGTCTTAGATTAGAATTGAAAATCACACGAAGCGAAGTTTTCTCTCTCTATATTATCGGCGTATTCTTGTGAGTATTTTGAGTATATTTTGAGTATTGCTTTATCTGATTGCAAGTTCAAGTCATGCTTTATATCAGGTGTTTTAAATTTAAAAGTCTTGATCTTTCGAGGTAAGGGATATTATTTTTTTTTCGTAATGATATTATTTTTCAATATCATTATGATGAAATATTGATCTGAAATTTTATCAAATTTGAAACTTTTGGTGTTGGATTCTTATTCACGTATCTGACCTTTATCCGCGTATCTCGACCTTTATTCACGAATCGGCCTTTATTCATCGAAAAATAAAAATTTTTCCTTTTTCGTCTAAAATATCTATTGTGGATACTAGCTTTAATTGTATCCATATTTTGATCATTCTTGAATTTTACACCACTATGATTATTTTTGAGGTATTTTTGGACATGGATAAAACAAAGTACGAATCCTTAATCCTTAATCCTTGTCATTTTGTTTTCTTTGGATTCGTTTTCTTTAAAAATATTTTTCATCATCCTCGGTCTAAATGATGATATTATTGAATATCTTTTTTTTGTAGTGCAAAGATGAATGATTTCGATGAATATCTTTGGCACTGTAGTGCAAAGATGAGCAGTGTTTAGATAAACATGACTAAGTGATGAATATCTTCGCTGTAGTGCAAAAGATAAATATTTGATTCGGATATATATTGATTGATGTTACAGGGATAAAAGATAGACGATGAATTTTTAAATTCATATATTTAGTAGTTTGCATTCTCTACTTAACTCTTCTAATGAATTATTATTTCCGCTGCGAATATTGATTTAAAACTTGTTGTCTATTGTATTCTATTAGATTTTTTCTTGTTGAAGACTAACGATAATTTGTTGTATATTATCTTAGTCATACTATTCTTTATTGGGCTAGTTGAGCTCACCCTTTTCCTTTTTGTTCCATTTTTCTTCTCAGGAGGCGAGAATGTAACGAATACTAGTCGGGGAATGGAATGAAGGTTCTAGAGAGAGTTGTTTAGTAGTCCTCACCATTTTTGTAAAATAATGTATAAATAATTGTGATGAGAATTTATTTGGGTATAGATATTGTCTAGAAAATAATATTTGTAATTAAACTCACAGTTTTACTGTTGTAATAATAAAATTGTAGTTATTTCTGTACCATGTATTGACAACTCAGAATGGGTGATGTATACCTATTTTGGGGGCATCACACTACTCCTTGATGTATGCATATTCATCTAATATTTTTAAAATAAATAATAATTTAATTTATATTATTTTTATAACATAAGAAATTTAAATTATTTATTAACAAATTTATAATTAGAAAGGCATATTAGAGGTCAATAAGGTGTGTGTATATATATATATATATATATATAATGTTATTACTTCTTATATTAATAATATTGTAACCAAATACATGTTTTATCTATTTAATGAGACTAAAAAGTATAAAATTATCTAAAAAATTGGCTCGTCAGTCACTTGCTCCCGACCCTTAGTCAAATTATTTATAGCATCACAATATTTTAACTCTACTGAATAAAATTTCTAGCTTCACCACTAGATATGAGAAAAGGTCCCATGATATTTTTTATATGTTAAAATAATTTCACATAATTTATTCAACTGAAGATAAAACCCATTTATTCATAGAAATCATATAAAAATATAAATTTATCTTAAATTATACCCGATTTTCGTTGACGTATCTACTTTGGTAAAAGTTTTTGTAAAAATATGACGTGTGAACGTATTAATTTCTTTAAAATAAATTGGAGTAGATCCCTTAGATCCTAACCAAACATGGCTTATACGTACCGCTGAACCAAGGCCCTAACCTCAGGTTCGGACTTTCTATTACAAATTTTCCTGCTATTTATTTTTGTGAGCTGTCAGACGTCTCTGATATTTTATTTTTTTTCTATCTGTCCGTCTTGTCGAAGCTTGAGCACTTCTTGAAGTTCAACATCACTTAAAATCTGAAAATTTCCCGAGAAATTCTATTTTCTCAGATAAATTCGATCAGAAGCTCAAATTTCTTACTGTATATGTTTTACCCTCACGCTTGTAAGTTAATTGGGTTCGGATCACGATCAATGTCAATTCTGATATATTTTATTCTAATTCGTTTGTACTAATTCAATCACTATGAGAAACCTTGAATTCTATGCGGAAGTTTCAAATTCCGTCAAATTATAACTATAAGAAGTAGGGATTTTTGAGGATAAGATCAGTATGAATTGTACGGATTTTGTAATCTATCAATTTATGGAATTTAGTAATGATCTTTATTTATATTGGTTGAATTTTGTTTATTCTTTGTTTTATTTTTATTATTTTGTTTAAATTGGAGTTTTTGATGTGAAGATCTTGAGTTAACAAGCAATGCAGGCTTAGTTCTATTTGGGTTTTTGTGGTCTGGGTTCGGTCTGTGAATGCCTTTTGAGTTGCGATTTATTTTTACCGGTGAATTGAATTTAGAGATTGGTGTGTAATTGTGCAGGACTTAGTTGCAATCAAGTGCACTAATTGACTTCTGTGGTTGGTGTTTGAACCAATCATGGCTCAGAGTAACTGGGAAGCTGATAAGATGTATGTTGTGTTCGTGTTCGTGTTCGTGTTCGTGTTCTTTTATTTTATTTTTTTATTTTCTTTTCATTTTTAGGCTTCCATGTTTATTTCGGTTATTCCTTCCTATTATTTGTTTGCTGTTGAGCATAACGAAGGCAGAAGATGAAAAAGTTTCGGTATAAAATTATGTTTCCTGGGTTACCAAATCAAATTAATTAAGCCAATTTCTGCTAATAAAGAAAGAATATTTACTTTTTTTAGTTAAGTTGTTTTAAATTCTGTAATCAAACGTTTTCCTGACCTTTCTTCACAATCAAATGGAAGTTTTAGTTTTTTCTTCCATGATATCTTTATGCATAGTTATTATTAGTAAGTTTATACATCAATTAATTGCTTCGGAATACGGGTAGGTCTTCACTGTTGATTTCGGCTATTTTTGTCTGTCCAGGCTTGATGTTTACATTCATGACTATTTATTGAAAAGAAAATTACATGCTTCTGCGAAAGCTTTCATGACCGAAGGGAAGGTTGCCACAGACCCAGTAGGTAATGTTGACAACTGATCTTGTTGCTGTTTGGTTCTAATTTGTGATTATAATACTTCTTTTTTCTTCCTGGAATTTCTATGAAGTATTACTATGAATTTGCAGCAATTGATGCACCTGGAGGATTTCTCTTTGAATGGTGGTCTGTCTTTTGGGATATCTTCATTGCAAGGACAAATGAGAAGCATTCTGAGGCTGCTGCGGCTTACATAGAGGTGTGTATTAATTTTGGAATGTTGTGCCTATGTTTGCAAATTGCAAGTTACTTCAGCTTTTTCTTCTATTTTGTCTTCTTGGAAGAAAAGTGGAGGGGAAGGTGTTTAAAATTTCAATATGATGCTATTGCATTTGTTTTTTTAACTTTTTCCCCCTTTTGTGTTTCAGACACAGCAAATCAAAGCAAGGGAACACCAGCAACAGCTGCAAATGCAGCAATTGCAACTCATGCAGCAACGGAATGCACAATTACAACGAAGGGATCCTAATCATCCTCCCCTTGGAGGCCCGATAAATGCTATGAACTCTGAAGGAATGATGGGCCAACCTTCAGCTAGTGTATTGGCTATGAAAATGTACGAAGAACGTATGAAACATCCTCATTCAGTAGATTCAGAGACAGCTCCAGCTCTTATTGATGCCAATAGGATGGCCCTTCTCAAATCTGCAACCAATCATCAAGGGTAAAGTCAGTATAACCTTACTTGACAATTGAGATCAATTTTACACTTTTAGACTACTTAGTTTAGTTAGATCATTGGTTTCCCTTGTTCTTCTTGTTGATTCAGCCAGTTGGTACAAGGAAATTCTGGGAGCATGTCCGCGGCTTTGCAGCAAATGCATCCTCAACTGACTACTGTGGGTACTTGGACTATATGTTCTTAAATATGCATTTTTCTTATTTGTTTTTTATCAGTGCAATTGATTTCTTTTTGACATACAACTTGTAGGACATAAAAAGTGAGGTTAACTTGGGGAATCAGAAATCTTTGCCTACACATCCTTCATCAATTTACGGACAAGCAATTCTGCAGTCAAAGTCTGGATTAGGTGGTGCAGGTAACATTATCAAACCTTTTAGAAGATCTTACTAAATAAACAAACAGTTATTACTGTAAGGGTATAAAGTCAAAGTTTCCCTATTATTATTTCCTCTGCAGTTGAAGTCTGGATTGGGTGGTGCAGGACATATGGATTGTGAAAGTTTCCCTATTCTTATTTCCTCTGTATCTGTGCACAGTTATTGGATGAAAGTATTGTCGAGGGTGATAAAGTTTGATATGATAACTTTGCTGCATCTTTTCAAGTAGCACAGTGTAAAATTTTCTAGTTCCACTTATTCTGGGGTGGGTGGAGTCCTTGTCCCCCATCTACTTGTATTCTCTCTCTTCTATTAAAAAACATTTTTTCCAATCTAAAAACAAGATTAGGAATTGGGAGTGCGACCTTTGCAGGTTGACAAGTATACATGGGGGGAGGCTGGTAAGCAGAACCAGCATTGTTTCACAGAAATACTTGAGCTCAATTCAAAAGCACTAGATATGGGAATTCAGGGTTATTATTCTGTCTTTCATTTGTTAAAACTTTATAAAAAAAAGGTGGGAAAGGATACTAAGAAGAAAAGAAACTAGCTGCAAGATTCCTACAGGATTAAAGGTAACAAAGGTACATACTGCAATAAATATGTATCGGGTGATCAAGAGTTTGTAGGATTCTAGAATATCGACCAATTTAAGATTACTCAATTCCTATTACATCGGTACTAGGGTAAAACGCAACGCCTTGCAACAACTCCATAAGTATCTGTTGAATTGGAACTTAATTTTTCCCCTGGAATTGTTATGGTCTTTCTTTTTGACAATTTGTAAGCATTAATATCTGGAAACTTTTTTATATAATCAGATGGGAACTAACTGTAAGTTCTTTATAATTTGGCTAATTGAATAAAGGCTAAAAACTGTCTCAGGCTATCTATATCCAAGCCATCTGATATGAAAGAAATATAAGAAGCTACGGAAAGTAGGTTTATTCACTCGTTTGCTCTGCCTCTTTTCAGGATTAAATCAAGGTGTCACTGGTCTTCCATTGAAGGGTTGGCCTCTAACAGTGAGTTATTCATGATATTTTTTATGCTTGTTCCTTTAATATCTGTAACATGGAGGTGTATGAGTGCTTGCCGATTGGATATCATGCAGGGAATTGACCAATTACGGCCAACTTTAGGTTTACAAGTACAAAAGCCCAATCAACAGTCCCAGAATCAGTTTCTCTTAGCATCACAAAACCAGCAGGTTTTACAACAAGCTCAGGCACAAGGCAGCCTTGGAAGTTCACCTAACTATGGGTTTGGCGGACTACCAAGGGGTAGCATGAATGCAAAAGATGGTCAACAC
The DNA here is from genome assembly GCA_020205605.1 of Panax ginseng. Taxonomy (NCBI): domain Eukaryota; kingdom Viridiplantae; phylum Streptophyta; class Magnoliopsida; order Apiales; family Araliaceae; genus Panax; species Panax ginseng. The sequence goes on along the minus strand of CM035130.1, from coordinate 2,370,510 downwards.
ACAAGAAATGATGGATCTATTTGCTCTCCGGTGCATTCGAATTCACCAAAGGTTAAGAATGATTGAAAAAAGCCCCATGTAGCTATAACTATGATATCCACTGACAGATGCAAATGGGCATGCACAAGATGCTACTTTTATTTTGCATTTGAATGAACTTAAAGTATTTGTGTTAGCGGATGTTTTTCAAACTTGTTTCAAAAACATGTCAAGCCCAAGAAGCTTAAGCTTGACGGGTAGGACTCACAATAGGACTTGGTAACTCAACAATAAGTTTAACTGCCTGCGTGAGGCAGTTATGCACTCTATATTCTTCTTGCATTTATGTTTTCATGTATGCATGTATGTATGTATGTTTGTATGTATGTATGAATCGGTAAGTCCCTCCTGGATATCATGTTTGCATATATATATATATATATATGTGTATGTATCTAAAAATGCTCGGGAAAGAAATGAGATATATATCCATGAGTTAATTTTATTCCTTTTTTCCTGAGAAGTGCAGAACTTTTGTTGTTTTCCATGTTATGAGAACTGGTATCTATTTGTCACCTTAGTTACATCACTGTTTTTATTACATTCGTATATTTACCTTTAGTGTTTCAGAACATGTTTAAATTAGCTATAAATCTGAGTCAGTATTGAATGTGTCTCAGATGAAGATGTCCCAAATGCAACAGTCATCCTCTCATCAACAGGACCAGTTGCCGCAGCAGCAACTGCAACAGGTTGTGCTTGCTAATCCATATGTAGTAATAGGATTCTTATCTAAGAGCTGAATCGTTAATTAGTTAAAATATGCCATCAAGTAATTTCCAATTCTTTAACCAACATTATTTTGTGATCTCTGATTAAAATTTAGTTCCAGGATATCATCTACAAGATGAATTATTAATATGTTTCACACAAATATTCTAGTGGCAACTGTGATTTAATTATGCTGCCAACAGAGATAAACACCAATTATGGCGAATTTTCTTTTCTTTACCCCTCCAGGTTTTGGGGTTTAAAGTAATTGACGTTTAGTGTCTTGGTACCATTATACAGAACAATAATAGAAAAAGGAAACAACACTCTTCTTCTGGACCAGCCAATAGTACGGGTACAGGAAATACGGTCGGTCCTTCCCCGAACTCCCCACCATCAACTACTCACACGCCTGGTGATGGAATGACTACTGCTAGTAGCCTTCAGCATGTAAACAGTGGACAAAAGGGGTTGATAATGTATGGTGCAGAGGCAACAGGTCTGGCCTCGTCTACAAACCAGCTGGTAGGCCTCTTTAAGTTCCACATATACGTTTAAACTATCTTCAGATGTGGTGCTTTTGTCGTTATGCATCTCAGAATATTTTTTTATTAATTTAATACCTAAGTTTAAGTTATACTCGATCATCACCTGCTGTCTTTTATACTCAATTGATTAAGAAAATTGGTTATGTTCTTAAATAGTATGTTTCGCACGTCGAGTATCAAGTTTGTGATGGTAACATATTTATTTGAATGGCAAGTTTACGAGTGATTTTAAGTGAAGCCTTCCTTTGGTCCTCAAACAATATTTCTTAATGCAGGATGACATAGATCATTTTGGAGATGTGGAATCATTTCTTTCTAATGATGGAGAAGATGGACGAAATTTATATGGGACGCTAAAACAAACTCTTACTGAGCACAAAACTGAGTCTTCAAAAGGTAATGTATTATCATGCGCTGTCTTGACTATGTGGCAATAACTGCTATAGGATTTTCCTCGACTCTGTTTAACTCTTTTATGACTTATTCCCCTGTTTTAGGGTTTTCCTTTGGAGAAGTTGGCTGTATACGGACGAGAAATAAAGTAACATGCTGTCATTTTTCTTCCGATGGGAAGCTGCTAGCTAGTGCCGGACATGACAAGAAAGTAATAGTCAATATTTTTATTAAATCTTATTGGATCTCCATCATTAGTTTGCCTTTTTTTTAAAGCAAAGGAATGTGAAAGAAAATTTTAGCAAATTAAGAATTGTTGGTCATATGCCAGGCTGTTCTTTGGAACATGGATACCTTGCAAACAGAGAGCACCTCTGAAGAACACCAATACTTGATCACAGATGTCCGTTTCAGGCCGAATTCAACTCAGCTGGCAACAGCTTCATTTGACAAGTCTGTGAGATTATGGGATGCAGCTAATGTAATTATCTCGGTTCCTTCTGTAGAATTGTTTTTATTTCTGTTAAACTGTTACAGTTCAGTCTTTGAACTATCAGAGCATTATTTCCATTGAAAATTCCACTTATTAACTTATTTTTGCAGCCAAGCTATTGTTTGCAAGCATACAACGGACACACTTCTCATGTTATGTCCCTAGATTTCCATCCCAAGAAGAACGACCTTTTTTGTTTTTGTGATAGTAACAATGAAATTCGATATTGGAATATCAGTCCATTCTCATGTACTCGAGTTTCCAAGGTTGGTTTGTAAAATTTGATACATCTTTTCCCTCGTCTATAATTTTCAAAGGTTTAAAGTTGCGGTTGTTATTGTTTGTTTCCATAAATATTGCTTTGATGTAGCAAGGAGGCAGTGCACAAGTGAGATTTCAACCAATAATTGGTAATCTACTAGCCGCAGCATCAGATAAAGTTGTGTCCATCTTTGATGTTGAAACTGACAGGCAAACACATTCATTTCAGGTTTGGGCATTTGATGGTATTTGTCAAATATTAATGAAACCTTGTTAAACGTAACTAGTCTGACCATTCATTCATTCACTCACTTCTCCATTGGAATCTAGTTCTGTATTTGACTTGGTACTTTCTATTTTTGTACCTTCACCTTATTTATCAGGGACACACCAGAGTGGTAAACTACCTGTGCTGGGATCTTAATGGCGAATATTTGGCGTCTGTCAGTGAGGATTCCGTGAAAGTTTGGTCATTAGCCTCTAGGGAGTGCATTCACGAACTCAGCTCCAATGGGAACCAGTTTCATTCTTGTGTTTTCCATCCAAGTTATTCAGCTCTCTTGGTGATTGGTGGAATGAGGGTAATTGCTTCTATTAGTACATTGCATCAAGTTATTCCATGCTGTGTAACATTTAGATAAAAGTCAATTGGTTCCAAGGGAGGTAGGTAGGAGTATTCTATTTTGTGCATTACATGTTGTACCTTGAGTTTTAAAGTACAACATGTAATGCACAAGTAACAATACTGCTGATATTTTTTATGTGAACAGTATGTACGTCCCTTTTGCACAAGTTATGAATGAAAAAATTTGGAAGCATGACTTTAATGATTTCACAAGTTATGCTGACTACTTGGCCTAGACTTGCTATAATTATGGAAGTTGTGTTGGGGTCATTTTTGTGTAATGCCATCTTAGAAACTTAGAGGGTTGGTAATTACTCAAGCAAATCTATTTATTTGTTGTATTGGTTTGATCTCTTGGTACAAGAATTCAGCGACAAGTCGTGTTGAATTTTTTCTACTAAAAAGGATGAAAGAAATTTCAGGTATTTACTAATATTATATATATTTCTGAATCACGTGTGCAGTCTTTGGAGCTGTGGAACATGGCCGAGAACAAAAGCATGACAGTGGCAGCGCATGAAAATATAGTTGCTGCTTTGGCACAGTCACCTCTCACGGGAATGGTTGCATCTGCAAGTCACGACAGTTCCGTCAAGTTATGGAAATAAACATTGAATCCACCCCACAAAAACTGAATAATTTGCTCCAATCAACTCGACTGTTGGAAGTTTGGAACGGTCAGAGCAAACTCTTAAGGACGTCCAGTATAAGTGTCTTAGTCGCTAGCTGTTATATGGAATGTTTTATTGTTGTTTACCTGCATGTTTGTTGGTTTTGAAGACGGGAAGGCATTATTTGATGAGTAGTTGAGAGAGTAGGATCTTCCTTGTTAGCAACTGTCCATGTATTAGTTACAATAATAATAGTTGTAGTATTGATATATATAATTATATTTGGTGGTGCTAATAATTGTAATAGTAATATTTGGTTTATGAGTTTTCTGCGTTATGAGTACTTTAACACTTTGTAGGTATTTGGGGGTTCTTGGTTGGGTAAATAATTTTAACCATGGCTAGTAAAATTACTTGTAAAGCATTAGAAGATAGAATGCTCTAATTCCCCCCCTCAGTTTGTACCTTAATATTTTTAGAGTAATACTCAGGAATACAGGATCACCTATCAATAATCTAACCATGGTTTGTACCTTAATATTTTACTAGCTCTGCCCGTCTCAGTTTGTACCTTAATATTATTTGTCAACAAAAATATAGAATAATACATTCTATAACTTGTGCAAATTGTCAAAAGTAAATATATGAATTTTTTTTTTAAACTGTATAATGGCAATTACAAAGTAGTTCTTGTAGAGACAAATTTTGTCGTCACAAAAATTATGATACAATTTCCCAAAAAGAAAAATATGTTAACCCAAAACTATTTTTATTTTTTTGTTAGTAAAACTCAATCATGCTATAACATCTAAACTTCATAATTGCTAAAACCAAAGGCTAACTGCTTTCATTATAATTTTTGATTATAAATTACATCCTCCATTTAAGAAATGGGTCAAACCTATTTTCTTTGTAATGTTAGTTAAAAATGAAATTACTCCTTTTTCTAAATAGTCCTGTTATGTATTACTAAAGTTTTATGGGTAGGAATTAAGAATGTATTGCTAATGTTTTCGATCGATAAGTAAGAATTAAGAATGACGCAACCCACTGTAGAGAAAATTAAATTGGAGATTTAATTTCCATAGAATAAGTTATTTTTTGTACAAAGTTTTTAATTGTGAATGATTAGAAATTGCATACTAATTAAAAATCGTCAACTTGAAAAAAATAACTTATGCAAAATATAGTCATTCACAATTAAAAATTTTGTGCAAAAGATAACTTATTATATGGAAATTAAATCTCCAATTCAATTTTCTACAATTAACTTGGAAAATTCTAATCTTAAAATATTTATTATTTTCAATATTTTCATAAATTATGTCAATTTTAGTAGACATTATATTTAGTAATATAATAATATAATATTACATATTAATAATATAATATTACAAGAAGAAGCAATATATTGGGATTAAGCATAAGTCAGTCGCTACATGTTGTAGCGGCATGGCATTATCTATATATTAATAATATAATATATTTTATTTAGTAATATAATAATATAATATTACATATTAATAATATTATATTAATATTACAATAATAATATAATATTACAAGAGAAAGCAATATATTGGGATTCAAGCATAAGCCAGCCGCTACAACATGTAGCGGTTAGGACATATTTTTTTTCATTCTCAGCCATTAAATATGTTGATTAACGATGTAGATGATGATTGCTGGAATAGTTCTCCTAGGAACCGATTGCCATGGATTGGAATCATATATATATATATATATATATATATATATATATATGATTCCAATAGAGGAATCGTCTATAGTTTAGTTTCTAATAATCTGCAGTTTAATTCTGCGGACGGGATAGAAGACCAAAATGTCCCTCCTTGTAAATGTTCCAGTCCGCAGTATTAAACTGCGGACGCTAGGTATGGTCAACTGGAAATGACACCGTTTGTAAATAAGTCACGTTCGCAATATTAAACTGCGAGTGCCAAATTCAATTTTTTTTAGTTTTCAAGACTTCGATCAATTCTAACAATTCTTCAAAACAGATAGATCAAGTAAGGCAAAAATAGATCATATATTGTAATATGCATACAAAACTTTAGAAGAAGTCACATAGATGTTTTTGCATCCTGACATTAATTTCATGAAGAAGTAAAATGTTCATGTAATCAAATAATCCAACAAATTTTAGCCTTGTTGTTTACAATATAAACTAAACCAAACCACCACATGAGGAACAAGGAAATATATGGTATTGGGAATTCTATCCCGTTCGCAGTATTGAGCCCTATTAACCGTTTAATTTACGAATGGACGGTCGCGATCTGTTGTAAGTTTAACATTAAATTGACAACGTTATTAATGAATAATTATGATAAATAATACAAAATCTCTCAATCCTGAATTTTAAGGAATAGTCCTTCAACTCTAATAAATAGTATAAAATCGTCTCTCAACTCTAAATTTTAAGAATGGTCCTCTAGTCCTAAAATTTAACAATAACCCCTAACTAAATAAAATTTTACTTAACCCTAAAAAAATCTCAAGTCTCTTAATCACCAAATTTCATCCTTGCAATCCACAAATGAAACATATTATAAATAGATGAATATATAAACAAATGAAACATTTAAAGATGAATACTATCATTTGTATGAGCTATTATTATAGATTTTAAATTTATTTATTTTTTTATCAATAATTAATGATACATTATTAGCTAAATAATATATATTTTAAAAGAAAATATTTTCTCTTATAAAAGTCATCGTACACAATATTAATTTATTATTATTATAATTATTATATTAGTATAGTATAATTACTAAAATATAAGAAATACAATAATTTTATAACACCATCTGCTTCGCAAGAGAATCATGAGCTAATTAATTTTAGAAGTGTAAAAAAGTTAATTAAGTATAATTTAGAGGGTGTTGGGATTATTAATAATAAACAGTCAAATATGCTTATAATCAGATTTGACAAGATATATTACTAATTTATGATCCCTATTTATTATAGTAATTCTATCACCTACCCATCTTTATTTTTCAAAAATTTCATTTTTAATAATTTACACTTGAAATAAGTGACAAACAAATTAATTTTTTTTGCACAAAAAACTATTCACTTTCAAACACAAGCTACTTTTTTTTTTTAAAATTTATTATAGGTAAAAGCACTAATTAAAATCAATAATCACATTTTTTTTTAAACAATCTCAAACATATATATTCTTAGCCCATCATGATTTTGATTAAAATAGTATACAGAATTTATTCTTGGAAATATTGCTCGATCCATCAATGAATAAATGTGGATTCCAAACTTAAGCCAAACAAATAAGAAAGCATATCAATAAAACATCACTCATAAAAATGCATGTTGAGAAATTCACATTTTTTGTAGAGCTCAATAACACCAAATAAATCTGCACGACATATAAATTTATAAGCTGCAAATCCAGCTGCTATTGCCAAGGCTCCAAATTCTCCTTCAGTCCTTTCTTTTCCCCCATGGGTTATCATTAACATGGTTATGTCCACCTGTGCCACACACTTGGAGACAATATCATTCTCCGGAAAATCTACAAGTACCATATCCATAACGACTACTTTGCCGGATTCCGGTAATGCTTCATAACAATTCTTCAAAATCTTCAAGCATTCTTCATCCTTCCAATCATGAAGTACCCTCTGCAAATGTGTAGCAGAATTGAACTAGTTAGTTACTGTTAATTCCATATATAATCCCTACTACTACATGTATATTAATTAAAAGTGTCGGTACTTTGGGTTATTTCATACAAATTAAGGAAGTAATTAAATATTTGTTGATGAATTTATTTAATTTGATTTGTGTGCTTCAATGTGGAGGTGATGTCTAGCCGTCGGACCTTACTTCCGGCTGAGCCATTTTCACGATATATAGGACAGATTTATACTATTAACTAGCATAGCATGCACTAACCTTAAGCAAAATTACTTGTCCTTTGGGAACAGCCTCAAACATATCACCCCCAACGTGTTCCACGCCTGGATATATACACCAAAAAAACAAAAACGAAAATTGATCGATGAAGTGAAATGAGCAAAATTATATATAGTATATATATTGAATAAAAAGAAGAATTAAGAATATATATATATATATATATATATATATATATATGTAAATTAATTAATACCTACCTGGTAAGGCAGGTGCATGTTTAATCACATGAGGTAAATCAAAGTTAACTCCTTTAATAAAAGGATACTTGGAAATAATAGTGCCTAATGTTTCACCATGTGATCCACCCACATCTACCACCTCTTTCACCTCCTCAAATCCTTTGTACTTCTCAAGAATTTTGGTCATCTCGCTAGTAGTAGACTTTCCCATTCCTTCAGTGAAAATCTGGTTGAGTTTTCTATCTTTTTCCAAGTATTCAAATATATGCATTCCTTCATGAGCCTTGTTAAATGGAATCCCTCCCTCCAGAATTGTGTCTTTCAAACAATACCTACGTACACAAAAACAAACAAGCACACACCAACTACGTACTAATTAATTTCAAGACTATATATGCATGTACATCATAATTAAGATCGATCGGATGAAAATATAATATATATATATATATATATATATATAGTTAATATTTAGGTGATTATCATATATCACCAGCCTCGCATGCAGTACTGATTATCAGTACAACGTTAAAAAATATAAATTAACCAGCTCCCATAAATAGCATGATATATCAAATCAGAATAATAATAAATAAATAAATAAAAAAATTTAAGGAGAGAAATATCACACCAACTATCCGCGAATGCTTTGCTATGACCGAAAAGGAACAAGTGAGCAATAGAAGGTCCATCTTGATTGCGAACAAAATATTTGGACACGGGTTAAACCATATGTTCTGGTGGGAGGACTAGTTTTCACAAGAGTGCAGTTGAGGATGGAATGAGTTGCAAGTAGGCGAAGCAGGCGATCAAGAATGGCTGGTGCTTGGGGGTTTTGAGTAGGAAGATAAGTTGCAATTTCAACAGGAGAAAGATAACCATCAAGGCCAGCCTTTGCCATCATAATGTCAAATACATTAAGCTCAACAAGGGCCCTTAGTACCCCATGGATAGCTTGTGAATAAGTTAATTGAACAGCCTTTAAGAACTCTTCTTGATCATTGGATGCCATGGTCGATCACTTTTTCTTGAAATGAAATGCTAGTATAAGAAGAATATATATATATATATATATATATATATATATATATATATATATATATATATATATATATATATATATATATATATATATATATATAATGTATCTGCTATAAGTGAAAAATGGAAATTATGATAAACACTATTTACATGTGGAATTGGAATTATGATGAACACTTGTGGAATTGGACAGTACTAATGTACCTCAGATTTGCTAGTGGACATTGTTTTTGGAATTATGATGAACATGCTATGAAATTGGGCTATTAAAAGTTTTCCTCTCTAATTTTCTTCTTATTATGTAAATGAAAGATTTGATTTTTATATGTATTCCCGTATGGAATGATATCAACTTTGATTTTCATTATTAATGTTATATTCTCTGCACTTATAAATGATATTGTATTTTCTATTTTATATGATAGAATTCTTCTTCCGCTAGTTGAATTAGCGGATTGATAAGCGTAAAGTGAAATAGTTTCAAAAGGCGTAAAATAAACGGCAAAGTAAATGGCAGATGACAAATCTAATATTTGTTGGCGTAATATTTGGGATAACATGATAATCTAAAGGCCTAATATTCGAGATCCCATATTTGTAATATATATTTGAGATTTGATATTTGCTATTGCGTAATATTCAAGATCCCATATTTGTAATATTCGATATCTGATATTTGCTATTGATTGACAAATTTATGTAATTCTTCTTCCGCTAGTTCAACTAGCGGATATATAAATTCCCTGAACCAGATTGCTCCCAAAACAAAGGCGTAAATGGCTTGCAATATGGGGGCAATTTGGTCCGAAAAGTTTTTTAATTGTGTCCACTAGTTCAACTGGCGGATGACAAAATTGTGTTTTAAATCTCAGCCCTTAATTTATGTAATGTATGGTAGAAATGTTATTTGCCCATTTTTTACCCCTAACAAATACTAATCCTCTAGAAATTGTATGTGCATCGGCCTCCACAAAGTCAAAATAGTTCCTCTATTTCAATTTGTTTTTTAAAGTTAATTTATATAAAAAATAATAATTTATATATTGATCAATTTTATGATGAACTTAAATTGTGACTAACGTATGTGTTGGATTTCTAACTTTTAAGTTTATTTTGATGATAACAATTATTAATAAATAGATTAAATGAAATAGAAGAATCCTCTGCATAGAATTTATATTATAATCAATTTTAATTGGCCAAAAATATTTTTAAAATCTTATTGAATTAATATTTTTTTACCTTGATAATTTAATATCAAGTGTTAAAGTAATATTTCCTAAATCAAAGAGAATTCCTATTCTTAAATAATTTTTATTTACTGAATTTTTCAAAATATATATTATATATTATTTATTTTTCACATAAAGAATAAAATGAAAAATGCAAAAAAAATTAAAAAATTCCGTTCTCTTCTATCCGAAAATGAAATGAAACATAGGAGATTTAAATTAATTAAGGCACATTGTTTGGAAATTATATGTGCGTGTGTATGTGACACGTGATCATTAAAGACTAAAGGCTTGTAGCCTTGCAAATGTTTTGACTAGACTGATAAACGGGATGGGTTATTGGTGTTCGGATCAAAACGGCACAAGTTTTTGTAGGCAGAAAAAGTGAAATTCAAAGTCTACATTTTGATGAACGGATCGACCCGGCCCATTGATTTGGACTGATTTATAATTAAATTTTGACACATTTATGAGTCAAGTCCAAATGGACCAGACCATCACCGGGGTGGGTCAAAATGGCCCAAATTTTGATGGGCTGAAAAAATGAAATTCAAAGCTCGCGTTTTGACGGACAAACCGGCCCACGGGCTTGGGCCATTTTTTGCCAAATCTAGTTTTGACCCGCTGGAGAATTTAAAAGTTTATTAATTGAGAGTTTGAAAATTTAATAAGCCATGTGATTATTTAAAAGGAAAGGAATCTATGTTTTTTGGTGGGCTTCATATTTGGCAATTCGTGTGCGTTATTAATTCATTCGAGCCATTCATTTTGAATCAAGCAATTTTAACTCTTGATTTTCAAAATAACCTTCCAAATTATCATTTTACACCAAGGTTCAAAAATTTATAAATAGGAGAATTTTCATTTCATTTCAACTTGGCAATTTATAAGAAAAGAAAAATTCATTCTTTATTGCCAACATATTCTCTCTCTATAAAGTATTCTTTCTTCTTATCAAAGTTTTAATCATTTTCAAGAGAAAATTAATTTAAATATTTGAGATAAATTATTTGATTTGATTTATTTAAATTGTTATATATATATATATATATATATATATATATATATATTTCATCTATTTATCATATACAAAGTAAGTACTTAGACATCGAGATTATCACTACTAAAAATCAAGTTTATAGCGACGATATCGTCAAATCGTCGCTATAGAGTAAAAACTGTCATTGAAACCTATAGCGACGATCGACCGTCATCGTAAAAAAAACTTCACAAAAACGCGCATGAAGATTTGTATCGATGGTCAGGGAATAGATATATAAGAACGCACCTACATGGTCATTTATAGAAGATTTCAAGCGAATGAATATCCGAGATCTATCATGACGCCCGGTCATTCTGTGACGCCCCAAAACAAGTATACATCACCCATCTTGAGTCGCCAAAAATACAATACATAAATTCAAATACAACTTAATTATACAACGATGCGTGTAAAATACGACAAAAACATAGTGAGAGTTTAAGCAAGAATATTGTCATCTGATAATATCCACACTCAATGGAGTCCTCATTATAATTATTATCACACTATTTCATAGAATAGATGATGACTACTAATGCTATCATCCGGACCGTCAATCCGCTTCCCGACTCGTCTCAATTATATTCTCATTTTCTGAAGAATAGTGAAAGAAATGGTGAGCTCAACTAGCCTAGCCTAGTAAGAAATATTATGACTAAGATAATGCGAATAAATTATCATTAGTTTTCAACAATGTTAAACCGATAAAATACAATAGACATCAAGTTTAATCTGCGGTGAATAAATAATCCATTAGAAGAGTCAAATAGAGCATGATATTTCTTATCTTCTATGATTTAAAATATTTTCATCAATTTTTATCATTTGAGACTCAAACAATAAATAAACCACATCATCGAATCATCCATGCACTACTGCAAATTAAGGATATTCATTAAATCATCAATGGTCATGACTATCTTAAGAATAATCCTGGTCATAATCATACCAAAAATTGTCCATCAATGCACTACTGTGCCATCGAGGACTTTTACCACATCATTTATAACATTACAGTCATGATTATACCTTAGAATGATCCCTGGTCATAATCATACCAAGTCCATCTATGCAAGTAAGCCAAAGATGACTTTCATCACAATATAAGCATGAGGATGATATAAGCATTAATCAAACGAAAATAAGGATAAATATTAAAGACTTTAAATTTATCCAAATATTATCAATCACTTAATAAACTCATCATCTAATATTATTAATATTATAACAAAATTTTAATCACTTCTTAAACTTATAAACAATTTATTTTAATTATTTACACTTTACCAAATAATGCATTTAATCATTCAAAAATATCATACTCATAAGATTTCATCACCAATGATCAAATCCCTCATCAAAAATCTGCATATACCTTATATAGAATTTTCAAGCCATAAAATCTTATTTTCAAATTTTGTTACTTCACATAACATATTTAATTCATTTACGCATAACTAGTTCATTTTCATGAAAAATATCAAATCAGTCCCAAAAATATTTCTTTTCTGGTATTTAGCAAACTATAGTCTCATATTGAACATATATTTTTCTCGGAATTTTTAAAATTCATTTACTATTTTTCATATGGTAAAAACTGTCGAATATTTAGACATTTATCATAAATTGTACTTTTGTCCAAAAATTCGAAATTCTGAGGTATACTCTGTTATATACATGTAATTCTAATAAAAATTTCACCAATTTTGGAGTTAACCACAAAGAGTTATAAGGGTTTATTTTTAAAATAGTCTTTTCCCATAAAATCCATAACTCTTAATCTATACATCCAAAAATCACCATTTTTAGACACAATCTAGAAAACTCATCAAATTATCGTTTCAAATTTTTCCAGAATTTTTTAGGGTCAAAAAAATTACGAAACTGTCCCTGGCAGAAACCCCTTTTAAATGAAAATACTATTCATATGAATACAAAGGATCATTCACCATGTATGCGGTAATCCACATAGACAGGTTATTCAAACAGAATAATAAAAAATGTAATAACAGAAGAATTCACTATGCATACGGTAGTCCGCGTAGACAAGTTATTCCAAATGAATAATAAAGAATGGAATAATGAAGAATTCACTGAGCGTCGCGATAATCGCCATGCATAAAAGTTATTCCGATGAATAATAAATAACGGAACTAAGTCATGCGTAATTCGCACAGACATGATATTTTAACAGAATAATAAAGAATGAAACCAGGTCATGCGTAATACGCACAGACAAGATATTCCAACAGAATAATAAATGAATGGAACCAGTCTAGCGTAATTACTTGCATGCATGTGATATTCAAACAGAATAATAAAGAATGGAATAATAGAAGAATTTCACCATGTATGCAGTACTTCGCATAGACAGGTTATTCTAACATAATAATAAGGAATGGAATAACAATAGCTCTCTTCATGAATACGAAAGAATAATACCACTTACCTTAGAAAAAAAAACTGGATACTGAGGTAGCAGACTTCTCTTCTTCTTTCTCTCTATAATAATTGCTCTATAGCTTTTGTGAATTTGTGAGAAATGAAGGAAGAATGAGCTTCTATTTATAGGAAAATATAGTTTCGATAATTGCACGTTTTGGGGCTCGGAATATTACCGTATAATACCTTCCTCTTTTTCTTCATTTTTAATTTAGTCCTGCAAGTATTATCAAACTTACACCATCTCCCCTAATAGTAAATAATGTGAATCAATAGTTCTAGACATGTAAAAATACGAATTACAGTATAGTACCTCCATCTATACCTCCATTTTTAACTTAGTCATGCAAGTATTATCAATCTTGCACCAACTCCCCTATTAGTACAAGAATGTGAATCAATAGTACACACATGTGAACAAATATTTATAATCATATGAATTAATAGCAATTAATTGCTCATTTATCCGGTTAATTACCCGACTGATAAGTATAACTTCCAGACATCAATTAATATCGAAATAAATGTCGATTTCCACTAACACTAATAATTCCAACACAATGGAACTATCAATTTCATCTTTAATCAACACGAACTTATTCATCATTAATATTATAATTTATAATATTTAACAACCAGGTCGTTCCTAGGAAATAGAGGGCTTTTCGATAAGGATTTCTCCTTATTGGCGTGCAATTAGATGACCAAACCTCTCCTTGACAGAACTTCTAGACATTGTCAATATTACAAATAATAATATGAATAACTTTTCCGTCTCAATTATTGATTTAATAATATAACATATTATACAGATGATATTGTGACAATAATTGAATCAATAATATGAGAGATATGATGCAACAATTACTGTAGCAATAATTGAGTATAACTGAGTGACTTCTCAGCGTAAAGATCAATAACCAATACCGCAGTGCTACTCTATGCAACCACGCGTATTCATCGTATTTTTACTACTAGGGTAGTTCAACAATTTTAACGGTAACACTTTCGTAGTTATTTTAATAAAAGATAATTACGCCGTTTTCTTTACTACGACAATACTTCCGTTATGTGGGGTCCACTTTAATGATTGTGATATCATTTCGAATATTCTCTCGTTAAAACGAATATTCTGGAACCAATCGAATATTATATAAACACTTTGCTTACTTTGCAAAATTTGTAAATATTACCCATAACTATAACATTATATCAAATCCACACCATAATATTCAAAAAATATTTCGAGAAATTTAAATCTTTATTCATAAAATTTGGGGTCTCACAATCTCCCTCCTTATGAAATTTTACCCTCGAAATTTACGACGTACACGGTATCTTAGAAGAGGTGAGGATACCTTGACTTCATTTCAGATTCTAACTCTTGAGGTATAACCTTTGAGTGTCGAATATGATCCTTTTTATCCTAGATTTTAACATGTATCTCCTCATACATTAAATCTTCTGCTATCTCGTCTAGTTCCAATTCAATAAAGTAGTTCGGGTCGTCCACATATTTACGTAACATCGATACGTAAAAAATGTTATGAACACACGATATACTTGGTGGTAAAACGAGTCTATAGGCCACAGTTCTACTCGATCGAGGATTTCAAATGGGCCAATTAAATCGAGGGTTGAGATAACGCCTTCTTGAACCTTCTTCTTCACATTCATCAGATTCGGGTGTGTAGGTTGAGCGGCTTTAACTTTATCGATTAAAGTCAATTCTACTCGTATATTTATTATCTTCACGTGGGTCCCTAGAGTCTTTAACTCTATCTTCATCATTTGTAAGTTATACGAAATGTGTTTTTGTGATAACAACATCGTACTCGTAAACGCATACGATCTTCTACTCAACGTGTCAGCTACCACGTTCGCTCTTCCACAATGATATTGAGTGGTATAGCCGTAATCATCAACAGCTCGAGCCAACGTTTTTGGCGCATAATACGTTCGTTCTAGGTGAAGAAATATTTAAGGGTTTTAGAAATGGGTTTTGTCTTCGAGGTCAATACAAAATTCGATTTCACGCCTAGGGTAAAGGCGAGAAGTTCTTCAAGAAATCGTTAGAAATTTATTAATGATAGAAAAAAAAACTGTGACTCTCATCCAAGACTTGGATAGCACGTCACATTGATACCTATCAACTTTTCACCGTTATTCACGACGTCCCCTACGGATATTCTGGCTTTGGTGTATTCCAAGACTTGGAAGTCACCAGCGAAAGGCTCGGGGCTTTTTACTTATGGCTTGATATGACAATGATTGACTTTAGTGGTTTAGTTGCTTGAATTCGCATAACAGGTTGGTTAGGAATATGAAAGCTAACAACCTTACGAAAAGCATGATGAGGAGTTAACCAATCGATTCCTAAAATTACATCAAAGGCAAGTATTTTCAAAGAGATAAGATCGACATGTAACATAAAAGTGTCGATTTGAATCATACAAGACTTATAAACAGTGGAGGTAACGAAGGTTTCTACTAACGAAGTTTCAACCAATAACTAAAAGTTTAATTTCTCCAGAGTTAAATTTAAACGTTGAACGCAAGCAAGAGAGATAAAAGAATGGGTAAAACCGGTAACTAATAAGGTATAGACTTCGCAAGAATTTATAATTAACTAACTTTGTCTTAACTTCATTTGGGTTACTCGCTTTTTTGAGAAGTCACGAAAACGCTTCTTCCCGAAAAACCATCGACATTGTTTTGTCCGTATCCGCCTTTGGTGCCACCCAAATTTGGACTTGACTTTGGTGCACGACAAAAATCGGGCTAGGTGACCTTCTTTTTCCACAATTGTAACATGCTTTGGATTTGCATCACGCATTTGTTTGACCGATATGTCCCTCCCTCCGCATTTGAAGCATACAATTGGTGGTCGTTCTCCTTCCTTGAAAATGGGTGTTGGTGCTGCTATATTTCCATCGTTGTTAAACCCTCTCTTCTTGAAATTTCCACTCCTATTATCTTGGCCATGATTACCACCGAAGTGGTTACCATTCTTGGCATGATAATTTCCCCCACGATGGTTATCATTGTACCGATGGGCGTTGCCACTAAAGACGATTATTATCGTGTTGTTGGTCATTATTGCTTTTGGTTGTCTTTGACTCATTATCGAGCTCCAATAACTGAGCCCTATTCACAACATCTGAATATAAACAAAGTTTGTGAGAAATGAGGTATTGACGTATTTCGGGTTTCAAACCTCTTAGAAAAATTCGCGTCATTCGCTCCTCATTATCGACCAAATGGGATGCAAACCGGGATAACTCCGCAAATTTAGTCTCGTACTACGACACGGTCATCTTGTTTTGCTCCATTACTTATCTCAACATTTTCAGATGCCATTCTCAAACACTGACACAAAACAACCGTTAATTGACATATCACATATTATCCCTATACTCTGACTAACTAATTAAATACCAAATAAACTTAGGTAGGTCATACTAGCGAAAGAATTCCCCGTCTCTCCCCTCCTAGTTCTTATCTCGCATCTCAGCCAGAGATCATATCCCTAAGCTTTGATACCAACTGTGACGCCCCCAAAATAGGTATACATCACCCATCTTGAGTCGCCAAATACACACTACATAAATTCAAATATGAATTTTAATTATACAACATTCGTGTAAAAACGACACAAAACATAATGAGAGTTTAAACAAGAATATTGTCATCTAGACAATACCCACACTCAATGGAGTCCTCATTACAATTATTATCAAACTATTCCATAGAATAGTGAGGACTACTAATGCTATCATCTGATTTGTCAAACCGCTTTCCCACTTCGTCAAAATTTATATTCTCATTTCCTGATGAGAACAGTGAAAGAAATGGTGAGCTCAACTAGCCTAGTAAGAAATATTATGACTAAGATAATGCAGAATAAATTATCATTAGTCTTCAATAATGTTAAACTGATAAAATACAATAGACATCAAGTTTAACTGCAGCGGAATAAACAATCCATTAGAAGAGTCAAGTAGAGCATGATATCTACTATCTTATATGATTTAAAATGTTTTCATCAATTTTTATCACGAGACTCAAATTTTAATAAATAAACCACATCATCGAATCATCCCTGCACTACGGGCCAAGGATATTCATTAAATCATCAATGGTCATGACTATACCGAATAATCCTTGGTCATAATCATACCAAAAATTGTCCATCAATGCACTACAGGCCACTGAGGACTTTTACTGTAAGACCCCAACTTATTATAAATAAAATTGAATTTCCTCTAATTATATTTGTGAATAATAAGGTATTAATTTGATATAATTCTCGATTATGGGTGAAATGTGCAAATTTTGTAAAATATGCAAAGTGGTTATAAAATAATCATTGTTATTAGGGAATATTCGTTTGGTCGTGAATATTCTTGTTGTTGTCGGGGAATATTCGCATGCGAATACATAGCGATCATTTGTGGGCCCTATAATGTAATAACTGTCGGATGAAGAAAACGACAAGTTTGAGTTTTTATAAATAACGGCGTAGTTGTTACCATTAACACTGTTGGAATACCCGATTGGTTAAAATACGATGAATGGCGTGGATGCGAGTGATTGATGAATTATTGATCCTTACGTAAGAAGGCACTACTCAATAATTGTTACAATAATTCTTTATTCAATATTTTATTTTATTGATTCAATAATTCTTTGCGTTGATATTTTATACTATTGTTGTTTCAATAATTGTCCTTCGCACAAGATTTCCCATTATCGGATCAATAATTCATATTATTTAACATTATTGGCAATGTCTAGAAAGTTCGATCGAGGAGAGGTTTGATCACCTAATTGCGCTTAATAATGTTATCTAATAATATTATTCAAATAACATTATTTTTCCGATAATCTGGCCTATTTTCTATGAATTGTTGAAGTTTCGGAAAAATAAAATGATTTTATTAAATTTATGGGGACCCACTTTTTGGTTGGTGGATACAAATAATGGGTCTTTGAAAATGGGTCAAAGATGGTTGGTAAGTTAGTAAAAAGCATCGTAGGATTTAAAAAATAAATAATATTAATTTATTATTTTAGTCTCCTTTCATGCTTCTAGCATTTTCCTATAAATAGAAGGCTAAGTTAGAATTAAAAATCACACCGAAACAAGTTTTCTCTTTTCTCTCTATATTATCGAAAGCGTATTCTTGTGAGTATACTTTGAGTGTTATTCTATACTGGGTGCGAGTTTCACAAGACTATACCGAAATTCAAATCGAAAGACGATTATTTTGAGGTAAGGGTGTTATATTCTTCTTAAAATGATATTTTCTTCAATATCATTATGCCAAAATATTGGTATAAACTTTTTATCAAATTTGGAACTTTTTGTGCTCTGGGATTACTATTCACGATATAATGACCTTATTCACGAATCACGACACTATTCAATCGAAAAATGAAATTTTTCTTTTTATCCAAGAAGTCTATTTTGGCTACTATCTTTGATTGTATCCATGTTTTGATCGTTATTTTTGAGTTCGCGCTCAAAATCGTTTATTTTGAAGTATTATCGATCTTGGATAAACCGTTAAACGAATCCCTAATATTTGTCCTTCTATCTCCTTTGGATTCGATTCTTAAAATGTTTTTCATCATCCTCGATCCTTAATGGTGATCTTGATGAATATCTTTGGCACGTATAGTGCAAAAAGATGAATGATTAAATTGATGAATCTCTATGGCGTAGTCAAAAAGATGAACAGTGTTGAGATGAACATGACCGAATTATTGGTGATCTAAATGAATATCTTTGGCCTCAGTAGTAAAAGATGATTAAAGATGTATATTGATTGTTATTACTGAGGATGAAATATTGATGATGGACTTTTAAATCTTAGAAGACGATGAGAATTCATTCTACGTGACTCTTCTAATGGATTGTTGTTTCATTTGCATTTGTTGATCTAAAACTTGTTGTCATTATATTTTATCGATTTTTTCCTGTTGAAGACTAACGATAATTGTTGTATATTATCTTAGTCATAATATTCTTCTATGGGCTAGTTGAGCTCACCATTTCCTTTTTGTTCCATTTTTTCTTAGGAGGTGAGAAACATAGCATGATCGAGCCTGGGGTATGGAGTGATGGTTCTAGGAAGATGTTTTAGCGATCCTCGCTATTTCTATAAAATAGTGTTTGAATAATTGTAATGAGGACTTATTTTGCGTGTGGATATTGTCTAGAAGACAATATTTGTATTTAAACTCACAAGATGTATTGTCGATATTTTACACGACATTTGTATTATTGAAGTTGTAGTTTCTTTTATGTACCATGTATTTGGCGACTTCGGAATGGGTGTTGTATACCTATTTTGGGGGCGTCACCCAGATCGAGCTTAGGATATGATCTCCGGCGGAGATCGGGGAATAGAACTAGAGGAGAGAGAGTAAATCCTTCGCTTGAGTAGTGTCCTACCTAAGCTTATTTGTTGGTCAGTCATAATATAGGGATATTATGTGACATGGTAATTTGTTTAATTAACCCTTGTTTTATAGCAGTATTTAAGATGGCAGCTGAGAACGTTAACAATGGAGTGTATGAGATTGTGGAGACACCTTTAGTCACAAACTAGGAGAACGTGCATCAGGAAGGCAATACTCCTCCTGTAAACAACGTTACCGAGCAAACGATGAATAATGGAATGTTTAGGAGCTTTTTGCAGTTCATGCAAAATCAGAAGAGGGAGACTCGTGTACAAAATACGGGTGGAAATGATAGCAACGCGCGGTCTGTCATAGCCAAGAAGTTCAAGGAGTTGGGACCACCAGATTTCCATGGAAAACCGGATCCGATCAAGGCAGAAATGTTGGTCAAGCAAATTACCAAGATATTTGATGTCTTGGGATGACGGAGGAATGGAAGGTTCCATTCGCCACCTTTATGTTTTCGTGGTGAAGCAGATTCATTGGTGGGAATCGTGAAGCGTACTCAAACCAGATGCACTCAACATGTCTTGGGAAAGATTTGAGAACTTTTCAATGACAAATACTTTCCCGAAAGTATTCATCATATGAAAGAGGTAGAGTTTATTAGGACCGGAGCAGTAACAACATGATTTGTGTCAAAGATGAAGTGAAGTTTCATGAGTTGTCGTGTTTGCACCTCATTTGGTGGAGAATGAGGAACGAATGACGCGTATATTTCTGAGAGGTCTAAAACCCGAGATTCGTCAATACCTTATCTCTCATAAATTTTCTCAGTATTCAGATGTTGTCAACAAGGCTAAATTATTAGAGCGAGATAGTGAGTATACTCAACCGAGGGACCACAACCAGGGTCATATCGATGACAGCAGTCATCGAAGCGATGATAACCAGCGGGAAGGAAAGAATACGGACAAAAGCGGTAACCACTCGGGTGGTAATTGTAACCATAATAACAGGAGAGGTGAGTCAAGTGGGAATTTCAAAAGGAGGAGATTCAACAATGACGGGAAGACATCAGCAGCAGCACCAGCACCAACAACAAATTCCATGGGAGGAGAACGACCGCCAGTTAGATGTTACAAATATGGGAAGGAGGGACATATAAGCCCAAACTGTCCACAACAATCCAAGGTATGTTACAACTGTGGAAAGGAAGGCCACATCGCTCAAGATTGTACTATAGCGAAACCAAGTTCAGCGAGAGTGGTGATTTCAAGGGCTGTCCCGGATAAGTCGAAATCAGCGGTTCCTGGAAGAGCGTTTGTCGTGACTGGCCAAAACGTGAGGAACCCAAACGAGGTGATCATGGGTAAGCTAATCTTGAATTCTTGCAAAGTTTATACCTTACTAGATACCGGTTCTACCCATTCTTTTATCTCTCCTTCTTGTGCTCAACGTTTAAACTTGTCTCCGGAGAAATTAGATTTTGATTTATCTGTTGAAACTTCGTTGGGTGAAACCTTCGTTACATCTACAGTTTATAAATCTTGCATGATCCAAGTTGGCACTATCACATTACCTATTGATCTTATCTCTTTAAAGATACTTGTTTTTGATGTGATTTTAGGAATTGATTGGTTAACCACTCATCATGCCAAAATTGATTGTTTTCGTAAGGTTGTTAGTTTTCATATTCCTAACTAACTGTCATACTAATTCAAACCACTAAACCACTAAAATCAATCCATCGTCATATCAAGCCACAAAGCTATTCGTTTATTGAAAAACGGATGTCAAGCTTTCTTAGCCCATGTTATGGATTTGAATAAAGACAAGTCGATTTGAATAATATTTCGTGGTTAGAGAATTCCACGATGTATTTTACTCAAGAGCTTCCGGTTTACCCCGTAACATGATGTTGAATTCTTTATTGACCTTGAACCAAGCACAAAACCCATTTCTAAAACCCCATATCGAATGGCTCTATTGAACTTGAGGAGTTAAAAGTCTAACTACAGGAGTTATTAGACATCGGTTTCATTCGCCCTAAAGTACATCTCCCCGGGGTGCTCTGTTTTATTCAGTAAAGAAGAAAAGACGGGAGTATCGCTTTTTGTATTGACTAACTGAGAATTGAAACATGTCACCATCAAGAATAGTATCCATTACCTCGCATTGATGACTTTTGTTCGACCCGATTATAAGGAGCACAATTCTTTTCAAAGATCGATCTTCGATTGGATATCATCACCAAGATTAAACCGAGGATATTCCAAAGAGGCTGCATCGGGACTCGAAGTGATGCATTATGAATTCTTAGTCATGTCTTTTGATTGACCAATGCTCCTGCTACTTTCATGGATATGATGAACCGTGTATTCAAGAAATATTTGGATCAGTTCGTTGTTCTCTTTATTGAGGACATTCTCATCTATTCCAAAAGTTGTGAAGATCATGAGCACCATTTGAAGCTCGGTACTACAAAGACTTCGTGAAACAAGCTTTATGCCAAAGTCAAGAAATGCGAGTTTCGCTTCGAGGAAGTAGCATTCTTGGGCACGTGGTGTCAAAACAAGGAGTATCTGTTGATCGGCCAAGATTGAAGCAATACAAAGTTAGGAGCAACCAAATTCGGTGGATCAAGCACGCAGACTCGGGCTG
Organism: Panax ginseng; assembly: GCA_020205605.1. Classification (NCBI taxonomy): domain Eukaryota; kingdom Viridiplantae; phylum Streptophyta; class Magnoliopsida; order Apiales; family Araliaceae; genus Panax; species Panax ginseng. Next base: position 2,347,849 of record CM035130.1, on the reverse strand, counting down.
AATTGGTTATTATCTGGAGATTCGTGGAAGGATTTTCTCGAATCGCTACTCCGATCTAACTCATTGACTCGGAAGATACAAAATTCTTATGGAGCGAGGAATGTGAGAAGAGTTTCCAAGAGCTCAAGAGGAGACTCATTTCGGCACCTGTTCTACCAATACCATCTGGTTCGTATGGATTTGTTATATACAGCGATGCTTCAGGCAAAGGGTTAGTGTGACAACCCCAAAATAGGTCCATTCCATCCAACCCATTCTGAGTCGCTAAAAACATGGTACAAAAAATAACTACAACTTTATTACAACAATTGTCGTACAAAATACAACAACACATATGCTGTGAGTTTGGATACAAATATATACCAAATGTGACACATGTCCCAATCAGGACAAAGACACCTCACAAAGGACACCTTACATAAAGGTATAGTCAAAAACTATTTTAGAAACTAAAATCTTTGGGAAGTGCTCAAGGAAACCTTCGTACACGGGAGGCCATGCATCTAGGTTATGATAGATATCATATGGCCACAAAATTATCCTTGGTTGACCTAATAGACCCCAAAGAAAAATAAGAAGATTACTATCATATTCTTCCCAATGGTAAGTCTTCTCTTCGACATATCATTATCTCCATCGCCTCTAATTGAGAATTATACTTCAAACAAACACCAAGATTATATAGGTAGTGCTCAGTATATATACTCAAAGCAAGTGGATGAGCACATCCTTGTCTTTATGATGATACGAGGTTGTATGTCATTAGACATCTTGTATGATAGTGACAAAACACCCTTCCAACGTTGGGTTCGCCTCACCCTATTAGATTCACCAAATATAACTACTAAACGATGACCACTGTTTTATTATTCTCCTACCCCCTTCGCCGACCCAAATTTACACTTTTATTACCCGAAAGGAATTTTAAAGAAAAAAGGGTGAAGCACAACTAACTCAAGAAAGAATATCATGACTAAAGATAATTAAATTATCAATAGCCTTCATCAATAATAAATCGGAGATTTAGAACATATGGTAGATGATAAAATTTCAACCATAGATGTTGCGTGAACGAGCAATCCATTAGAAGAGTCAAATAGGCTTATCTTCTCCATGTTAAAAATCTACCAACAATATTTTATCCCCGTAACATCAATCAACAATTCGGTCCAAAATCATATGAATAACTCATAATCATAATTGTAGTTCTAAATTCCTCTTCATCCATCCAGATTTAAGATAATTTTCATCACCTATCTTTACCGAAACATCAAAGATCATGGTTACACCAAATCACATTTCGCTCATAATCATACTAATAATTTCATCTTTTCACTACTACCAAAGGTATTCATTTCAGATCACCCGATTGGTCATGTTCATCTCAACACATGTTCATCTTTTGCACCATCGCCAAAGATATTCAACAACATGTCATCTTTGCACTCTGAGCCAAAGATATTCCTCAACAATTCATATTTGCAAAGACTACGTGCCAAATATATTCATCAATGATTCATATTTGCACTACTGTGCCAAATATATTATTATCTCAAAGAAATATATAATCATTTCAGAATTTATATAAACAATAATTATAACCATGTTGATCATTTCACCTTTGTACTTAAGCTAAAGATATTCAATTACAAATTCAATGGTCATGATCATACCATCAACAATTCAAATTTTGCACTACTGGCCAAAGAGAACCCATAGTCATGATCCTACCAAAAATCTACCCATCTTTACACTCAAGTCAAAGAGAAATATCATCATTAGGGTTATAAAAATGTTATATATGATAATAAAAATAATATGATCAACATATAGTTTTAATCTCAAGAGTAATATTCATAAATCAACTATAATTTGGTTAGAAAAAGAAACCAATTTTATCATGAATAAGAATCGTGAATAGTAATCCATGAATAGTAACTTCGTGAATAAGAATTCATGAATATAAGAACCCGTGAATAAGTAACTCATGAATATTAACTCGACACAAAAAAGGTAGAAATTCCACAATAAAATTTATACCAATATTTTAAGATAATGATATTGAAATAACATTTCTTCAACTTATAAACAATTTATTTTAATTATTTATACTTTACTAAATAATGCATTTAATCATTCTAAAATGCCAAACTCATAAGATTTCATCACCAATAACCAAAACCCTCATCAAAAATCTGCATATACCTCATATAGGATTCTCAAGCCATAAAATTTTATTTTCCAATTTTCTTACTTCACATAACATATTTAATTCATTTACTCATAACTAGTCCATTTTCATGAAAAATACCAAATCAGTTCCAAAAATATTTCTTTTCTGAGATTTAGCAGAATATAGTCTCATATTGAACATATATTTTTCTCAGAATTTTTAAAATTCATTTACTATTTTTCATATATCATAAATTGTATTTTTATCTAAAAATTCCAAAATTCACAAAGTACACTGATATTATATAGATGTACTTCCAATAAAAATTTTATCAATTTTGGAGTTAACCACAAGGAGTTATAAGCGGTTACTTTTAAAATAGTCTTTTCTCATAAAATTCATAACTCTTAATCTATACATCCAAAAAATCGCCATTTTTGAACACAATCAATAAAACTCATCAATATATCATTTCAAATTTTTCCAGAATTTTCTGAAGGACGGAAGAAGTACGAACTGAAAAACATAATAACCCTTAAAATCCCTTACCTCAAGAGAGCAGTACTTCGGATGAAAAACCGGAGGAAACTTTTACTAAATAGCAACTCTCAAAGTATCTAAATACTCTCAAAAATATGCTTGATAATATAGAGAGAAAGAAAACTTGTTTCTGGTGTGATTTTCAATTCTAACTTAAGCTTCTATTTATAGGAAAATGCTAGAACGCCAAAAAAGACTAAAATAATAAAATATATTATTTCTTTTCCTTATTCCTACGCCACCTTAATTTTCAAGCCAGCCATTTTGAAAATCAAACATGCCATCTTGGAAAAAATAGCAGCCCACATGTGTTAAAACACAAGTGGGTCCCACCCTTTTTTTTAATAAAAATTATTTTATTTTCTGAAACTTCAACAATTCATATAAAATAGCCTGTTTATCAGAAAAATACAAATTTTATGTCCATTTTGCCTAAAATCGAATTCTCTACAACTTTACAGAAGAAAGTTTTTCCAAATTCCAGACCGAAAATATCTGAAATCCAGGAACGGATAATTTTAAACACCGTTTCAACACCTTTTAAAATTCATAACAAATCATATGTTAATTTTTAACGGTTCAAAATTTGTGGACATATACTCAACATATATATGTATAATATATCCAAAATAACAATGATCCAATCTACGATCAAAATTATAACTCACGTTAATAGTAGCTTTAAGAATAATCGATTTGATCTTTTAATACCTCCAATCCGACAAAATCATCGATAAGACACCTCAACAAAGAATTCCTTCATTTATAACCACATAAATAAATCCATCATCTATATCCACATCAAATAAATATTTTATTATCATATAAATCAATAATTAATTATTCACAAATAATATTACGTAATCACAATTATGACAACCAAAGCAGCTTCTCAGAAAGAGGGGCTTTCCAATAAGAATTTCTCCTTACTCGCGCGCAATTAGGTGACCAAACCTCTCCTCGATGAGTAACTTTCTAGACATTGCCAATAATGCTATCTAATAATATTATTCAAATAATATGAATTATTGATCCGATAATGAGAAATATTATGCAAGTTGATAATTATGAAACAACAATAATATAAAATATCAACGCAAAGAATTATTGAATCAATAAAATAAAATATTGAACAAGAATTATCGTAACAATTATTGAGTAAAAGGCCTTCTCACGTAAGAATCAATAATTCAAAAATACTGTAATAATCTAATGCTTCTTCGCAACAACGCCAGACATTACTTTATTTTACCAACGGGTATTCCAACAAAGGTTAATGATAACGATTATTACCGTTATTTATAAAAACTTAATTTTGTCATTTTTTTCATCCGACAGCTTATTCTATTATGGGGCCCATAAATGGTCATTTTACTGTCGCATTTAATATTCCCGGCGTAAAGAATATTCCACAACCAAACGAATATTCTCCACAATTGAATATTTTATAACCATCACAGTATTTTGAAAAAATTTCATATATCATCCTTAACTTTAAATTTTATCAATTTAACCATTTACTTGAATTGAAATTATAAGAAAAATTGAATACTTTTATTTCATAAAATTGGTCTTACGAGTTAGGATGTGTTCTCATGCAACATGGGAAAGTCATAGCTTTATGCCTCACGATAAACTCAAAGAATATGGAGAGGAATTATCCTACTCATGATCCGGAGTTAAAGAAATGATTCGCGTTGAAGATATGGAGACACTACTTGTATGGAGAGAAAGTGGAGATTTATACTACGGACCATAAAAGCCTCAAATATTTCTTCACCCAAAAGAACTCAACATGCAAGAACGACGTTGGGTCGAGTCATTGAAAGATTACGATCACACTATTCAATATCATCCCGGAAAAGCGAACGTAGTAGCTGACGCATTGAGTAGAAGATCGTATACAAGTACGAGTGCGATATTGTCAACGCAAAGGCCCATTTTATATGACTTATAAAGGATGGAGGTAGAATTAAAGACTCCAGGGTCCCACATGATAATGGCGAATATACGAGTAGAACCGACTTTAATTGATAAAGTTAAAGTTCGCTTCAAGCTACGGACCAGAAACTGATGCAAATGAAGAAGAAAGTACAAGAAGGTGTTATTCCAGAAGCAAGAATCGATGAAGAAGGAATACTTCGATTCAACTCTCGACTTTGCGTTCCGAACGATTCTGACTTGAAACATAGAATCATGATGGAGGCACACAACACCCCTTTGTAATCCATCTCAGGAGTACCAAAATGTATCATGATATTCACACACATTTTGGTGGAACAATATGAAGAAGAGAGAGATCGTGAGTTTATCTCAAGGTGTTTAACTTGTCAACGTGTAAAAGCGGAGCATCAAATGCCAAAAGGTCCATTGCAACCACTTGAGATTCCGGAATGGAAGTGGGAACACATTACAATGGATTTTGTTACAGGTCTTCCCAAAGTTTCTCAAGGAGTAGATGCGATTTGGGTTATTGTTGATAGATTAACTAAGTCTGCTCATTTCTTACCTATACGAAAAACTTATTCCCTTGAACGTCTTGCTCGTATGTACGTGAATGAGATTGTGCGATTGCATGGCATGCCAGTATCTATAGTTTCGGATCGTGACCCAAGATTCACTTCAAGATTTTGGGTTAGCTTACAGATAGCTATGGGCACGGATTTACGATTCAGTTCAGCATACCATCCTCAAACGGACGGACAATCAGAGAGGACTATTCAAACCCTTGAAGATCTATTAAGACTCGTGTTCTAGATTTCAAAGGAAGTTGGGATAAGTACTTGCCTTTGGTGGAATTCTCTTACAACAACAGATTATCAAGCAAGTATAGGCATGGCTCCATTTGAGGCGTTGTATGGACGAAAATATCGTTTCAAAGATATCTTTGGGACAAGGTGGGAGAAGCAACGTTGTTGGGACCAAGTAATTAAGACGCATGACTACGTAAAAGATCCAAATGATTCTAACAACGATTCAAACCTCATAAGATCGACATAAAAGAGTTATGTTGATCTTCATAGAAAAGGACGTGGAGTTTAATATTGGAGATCATGTATTGTTACGTGTTGCTCCATGGAAAGGAGTTACAAGATTTGGAAAAAGAGAAAGCTCAATCCAAGGTTTGTTGGTCCATTTGAGATTCTTCGACCGAATAGGAAACGTGGCCTATAGACTCGCGTTACCTCCAAACATGTCTTGTGTTCATAATGTTTTCATATATCTATGCTTCGTAAATATGTGAAAGATCCGAACCACATTATTGCGTTAGAACCAGACGAGATAGCCGAAGATTTAACGTACGAAGAGGTACTTGTTAAGATCTTGAATAGGAAAGAACATGTCCTACGCACCAAGATTATACCACAAGTTAAGGTTTTGTGGAGGAACCATGCTATTGAGGAAATGACGGGAGTTGGAGTCGAAATAAAATGAGGTATCCTCACCTTTTCGATACACCAGAATCGTACGCCAATTTCGAGGATCTAAATTTCATAAGGAGGGAGGTTGTAAGACCTCAACTTATTATAAATAAAATTGAATTTCCTCTAATTATATTTATGAATAATAAGGTATTAATTTGATATAATTCTACGATTATGGGTGAAATGTGCAAATTTTGCAAAATATGCAAGTGGTTATAAAATAATCATTGTTATTGGGAATATTCGTTTGGTCGTGGAATATTCTTGTTGTGGGGAATATTAAATGACGATGGTAGCAGCGATCATTTGTGGGGCCCATAATGTAATAACCATCGGATGAAGAAAACGACAAGTTTGAGTTTTTATAAATAACGGCAGAAGTTATTTCAAATTAACACCTTGTTGAATACCCTATTGGTTAAAATACGATGAATACGCGTGGATGCACAATATTGATGAATTATTGATCCTTATGTAAAAGGCTTTACTCAATAATTGTTATAGTAATTCGCTCAATATTTTATTTTATTGATTCAATAATTGTCTTTGCGTTGATATTTTATACTTATTGTTGTTTCAATAATTGTCATCAAGACAAGATTTCCCATTATCGGATCAATAATTCATATTATTTGAATAATATTATTAGATAGCATTATTGGCAATGTATAGAAAGTTACTGTCAAGGAGAGGTTTGGTCACCTAATTGCGCCTAATAAGGAGAAATTCTTATTGAAAAGCCCTCTTTCCGGAACTACCGTCATTGTCATAATTGTGATTCGTAATATTATTTGTGGATAATTAATTATTGATTTATATGATAATGAAATATTTATTTGATATAAATGATGGATTTATTTATTTTATGTGGATATAATTGAAGGATTAATGCTGAGGTGTTTTATCAGTTTTTGGTCGGAATGGAAGTATTAAAAATCATCCGTTTGTGGATTTCGGATATTTTCAGTTTGGAATTTGGAAAAACTCAAAACTACAAAGTTGTAGAGAATTCAATTTAGGAAGAATGGACATAAAATTCGTATTTTTTTACGATAACCGGTCTATTTTCTATGAATTGTTGAAGTTTTGGAAAAATAAAATGATTTTATTAAATTTATGGGGGACCCACTTTTTGGTTGGTGGATACAACATGAAATTTCGCTGAAAATGGGTCAAAGATGGCTGGTGTTAGGCAAAGCATACGCGAGGATTTGAAAAGTAAATAATATTAATTTATTATTTTAGTTTACTTTTCATGTTTCTAAAGATTTTCCTATAAATAGAGGGCTAAGTTAAATTAAAAATCACACCGTAAATAAGTTTTCTCTTTTCTCTCTATATTATCGAAGCGTATTCTTGTGAGTATACTTTGAGTGTTGCTATACGCTGTGAGTTTCACAAGACTATACCAGAAATTCATCGTAAATACGGTTATTTTGAGGTAAAGGGTGTTATATTCTTCTTAAAATGATATTTTCTTCAATGTCATTATGCCAAAATATTGGTATAAACTTTTATCAAATTTGGAACTTTTTGTGTTGGGATTACTTTATTCACGTATAATGCCTTATTCATGTATAACGACACTATTCACGAATACGACACTATTCACCGAAAAATGAAAATTTTTCTTTTTGTCCAAGAAGTCTATTTTGGCTACTATCTTTGATTGTATCCATGTTTTGATCGTTATTTTTTGAGTTCTACTTCAAAATCGTTTATTTTGAAGTATTATCGATCTTGGATAAACTGTTAAACGAATTCCTAATATTTGTCCTTCTATCTCACTGGATTCGTTCTTAAAAATATTTTTCATCATCCTCAGTCCTTAATGATGATACTTGATGAATATCTTTGGCCTGTAGTGCAAAGATGAATGATTAAACAGATGAATCTCTTTGGCCCGTAGTGCAAAGATGAACAGTGTGTTGAGATGAACATGACCAACCTGGTGATATAAAATGAATATCTTTGGCTCTGAAGTGCAAAAAGATGATTAAAGATGTATATTGATTGTTGTTCTGAGGATGAAATATTGATGATGGATTTTAAATTTTAAGACAAAGAGAATTCATTCTCTACGTGACTCTTCTAATGGATTCTTTGTTTCCACGCATTTGTTGATCTAAAACTTGTTGTCTATTATATTTTATCGATTTTTCCTGTTGAAGACTAACGATAGTTGTTGTATATTATCTTAGTCATAATATTCTTTACTGGGCTAGTTGAGCTCACCATTTCCTTTTTGTTCCATTTTTCTTCTTAGGATGTGAGAACATAGCAGGATCGAGCCTCGGGTATGGAGTGATGGTTCTAGGAAGATGTTTTTAGCAAATCCTCGCTATTTCTATAAAATAGTGTTTGAATAATTGTAATGAGGACTTATTTGCGTGTGGATATTGTCTAGAAGACAATATTTGTATTTAAACTCACAGTATGTATTGTCGTATTTCACACGACATTTGTATTATTGAAGTTGTAGTTTGCTTTATGTACCATGTATTTGGCGACTCAAAATGGGTGTTGTATATCTATTTTGGGGGCGTCACATTTACCACATCATTTATAACATTACAGGTCATGATTATACCGAATGATCCCTGGTCATAATCATACCAAGTTCATCTATGCACGTAAGCCGAAGATGACTTTCATCACAATATAAGCATGAGGATGATGACAATGATAGAAGCATTAATCAAACGAAAACAAGGATAAATATTAAAGACTTTAAATTTATCCAAATATTATCAATCACTTAATAAACTCATCATCTAATATTATTAATATTATAACAATATTTTAATCACTTCTTAAACTAATAAATAATTTATTTCAATTGTTTACACTTTACCAAATAATGCATTTAATCATTCAAAAATATCATACTCATAAGATTTCAGCACCAATGATCAAATCCCTCATCAAAAATCTGTATATACCCTATATAGGATTCTCAAGCCATAAAATTTTATTTTTTAATTTTGGTATTTTCATGAAAAATACCAAATCAGTCCCAAAAATATTTTTTTTCTGAGATTTAGCAGAATATAGTCCCATATTGAACATATATTTTTCTCGGAATTTTTAAAATTCATTTACTATTTTTCATATGGCCAAAACTGCTGAATATTTAGACATTTATCATAAATTGTACTTTTGTCCAAAAATTCTGAAATTTACAGGGTATACTCATATTATATACATGTACTTCCAAAAAAAATTTCACTAATTTTGGAGTTAACCACAAAGAGTTATAAGGGTTTACTTTTAAAATAGTTTTTTTCCATAAAATCCATAACTCTTAATCTATACATTCAAAAATCGCCATTTTTGGACACAATCTAGAAAACTCATCAAATTATCATTCCAAATTTTTCCAAAATTTTTGAGGGTCAAAAAAATTATGAAATTGCCCCTGGCAGAAACCCCTTTTGAATGAAAATACTATTCATATGAATACAAAGGATCATTCACCATGTATGCGGTAATCCACATAGACAGGTTATTCCAACAGAATAATAAAGAATTGAATAACAGAAGAATTCACCATGTATACATGAGTCCAGAGATGAAGCGAATAATAAAAATGGAATAACGGAAGAATTCACCAGGCGTAATAAGGCCAGGAAACAAAGTTATTCCAACCGATTAATAAATAATGGAACCGAAGTCATGTGTCTTGTGTAATTCGCACATGAGCACGGGATATTCCAAAGTAATAATAAAGAATAGAACCAGTCTAGCGTAATCCGCGCATGCATGTGATATTCCAACAGAATAATAAAAATGGAATATAAAAGAATTTCACCCATGTATGCGATTCTTGGCATGTAGGCGAGTTATTCCAACATAATAATAAGGAATGAAAATAATAATATGAATAACTTTGTCATCTCAATTATTGATTTAATAATATAACATATTATATGGATGATCATCGTGACAATAATTGAATCAATAATACGAGAGATATGATGCGTAATTCTTTGTAGCAATAATTGAGTACTGTTGAGTGACTTCTCACGTAAAGATCAATAACCAATATCGCGTGCTACTACTTAACAACGCCAGACATATTCTTTGTACTTTTACTAAGGGTAGTTCAACAGCTTTTAACGGTAACACTTTTCATAGTTATTTTAATAAAAGATAATTACATGCTGCTTTCTTACTACGACAATACTTCCGTTGTGGGGGTCCACCAATGATTGTGACATCGTACGAATATGTCATGTTAAAACGAATATTCCCCGACCAATCGAATATTATATAACCACTTGCTTACTTTGTAAAATTTATAAATATTATCCACAACTATAACATTATATCAAATCCACACCATAATATTCAAAAAAATATTTTGAGAAATTTAAATCTTTATTCATAAAATTTGGGGTCTCACAATCTCCCCTTCTTATGAAATTTGGTATCAAGAACAAATGATACTTATCAAGAACAAAGATCAAATGATACTCAAGTTGAGACTTGATGTATTTTGCAATGAATAATTGGGTGGCAAGAATTTAACAAAGATCTACAAAATATACATGCTCATTTCTTCACTAATTCGACCAAAAGATAGGATTTAGAGTACTAAATCATAATAAACACATAATTAAACAATAAATCCCAGTTAAAAATAAATTAAACTTGAATTTGAGAGTAAATCACCTTGTTGAATGTGTAGCGGTTGATACTTATCGAACTTGAGTTTAGAAAGACTTTTCTTGTTCTAAGTTACATTGGAAGGTTTGTTTGATTCTTCTTTAGGTGGTTGTGATGACTCTCTTGGAATATGATTCAGTTGTTTATAGATTGACTTATTTTTTTAGGAGAAAAGAAATTTAGAAGATGTTATTCCTATTGATGATGCTTTAAATATTTTCTTATATATATATATATATATATATATATATATATATCTGATCAGATCAAGCATTCTCTTAAATAGCATTTCGCTTAAATAACATTCTTTTATCAAAGCGGCGTAGTTTTGGAGGGCCTTGATGGCATTTTTGTAAATACAATGCCATCGTGTATTTACAAAAATGCCATCGCGTCCCTCCAAAACTACGTGCGTTTTGATAAAAGAATGTTATTTAAGACGAGTAATGCTATTTAAGGAGTAACGCTCTTGATCCTCTTATATATATATATATATATATATATATATATATATATATATATATATATATATATATATAAACAATTTAATCTTTTGATGCTGGTATCATATAGTTTTTGTGAGCATTGAACAAGCTTGGATAACAGAGATGCATGGCTGCATTCATCAAAAGTTTGGACCAAAAATACCTGTAAACATTATCACAACATGTACTTGTTATATAATCTATCCTCATGGTAGTGTGCATGCTTGCATAACTAGTAATCTCAACAAACAGAGTGATCACAACAGGCACGGGTTTAGGACAAGAACAGTCCTCCCAAACCCAAATCCAAATCCCAATAAGAAAATCACTTTCCCAGCACATCATCAACATGATATATAAGCACTTTCCATAACTACTACATGAGAGGATCAGCCAGATTAGATTTTGGGCTAAACATATAATACTTTAGCATATTCATTCAATATAATATTAAAGTGACTTCTACAACTTCAATGTGAGAGCTGAGATTTAACATCACATGGCTTGCTTTATAAATAGTCATCTGCTTCAGAGATATGTCATGAAACAATTTTAAAATATAAAAGTTCAGTGATTCTACATGTAGTGCTCCTTCCCGTATGGAGACTAATTGAAATATAATATCAGAGGCGGCAGTAAGTGAGGATACATGCAAAGGAATACTGTAAGAAGGTTGTTCTACTGATCACTGATGATTGTCCTTTTGGTCTTTTCATTAATAATAAGTATGACAATTTAATGTTACATCTCTCTCTCTATCCATACTTGTATGAGTTGTGTCACTAGAGTAGGAAATCTGTGGAAATTCTCGTATCATGTGAAGATTCTCAGGAAGTTTTAAAATCTAAGAGCTGTGGAGAAATTCTGTACCTGGTGTTTTACATTTATGAGGTAAAATGGTATGGTGCATTATTTAAGATATGTTAACCAGGGCTTAGATGCAGTGGTAACTCAGCGACCAACTTGTAATCATAATTTCTGTCTGCTATATTGTTGTACATGAGTTTGCAGTAATCATAATTGGGGTTATATGGAGTACAGACATATCAGAATCCGATATCACATTCTAATAACAAGTAATAACAAAAAGATATAATGCATTTAACGAGTCAGGCCGATATGTGGATTATCACAACTCATGTCATTTGATCTAGTGAGGTCATTGAACAATTTGTCAGAATAGAAAGAAAACCTTTAATTTCACTAGGATCAACAAATCAAAATAAACAGATGCCACCTGAGCTGATGCATTTTTAAAGTTCAAACCATATACTATTTATTAAGATACAGATGGACGGATGCATTTTCAAATTGAAACCGAAATCACACCAAAAATTACACAAATCGCACCAACGGTTCTGGCATATGTGGTGATTTTAGGTGGGTTGAAAAATCAAATTTACGGTTTCGGTTTGGTTACTAGCCAAAACCGCACACATAAAACCCAAATCAAACCACATCATGAAAATTAATTAATTATACAATCCTATTACAAGAGAGATGTTTCAATTAACCCTGTGTAATGAACCTCTCATGATAATTAAGCTACTAATTCTAAATTTTGATGATATCGATCTACACGATGTAAGACTCCGAATTTTGTGAATAAAGATTAATTTTCTCAAAATATTTTTTTTAGTATTATGGTGTGGATTTGATATAATGTTATAGTTGTGGGTAGTATTTATAAATTTTGCAAAGTATGCAAGTTGTCATAAAATATTCGATTGGTCGAAAAATATTCGTTTTAACAGAGAATATTCGTACGACGGCACAATCATTGGTGGACCCCACAATGAAATTATTATCGGAATGAGAAAACGACATAAATATCTTTTAATAAAAATAACGGCGGAAGTTTTACCGTTAAAATGTTGAAATACCAGGTGGTAAAAGTACAGTAATACGCGTGGTTGCATAGTAGCACACGATATTGAATATTGATGCTTATGTGAGAAGTCACTCAGTTATACTCAATTATTGCTACAGTAATTGTTGCATAGTATCTTGTGTTATTTGATTCAATTATTGTCAATATTTTAATATATTATTAAATCAATAATTGAAACGATGTAGTTATTCATATTATTATATACAATATTGACAATGTCTATAAAGTTCTGTCAAAGAGAGATTTGGTCACCTAATTGCGCCAATAGGGAGAAATCCTTATTGGAAAGCCCTCTCTTTCCTGAGAACTATCTGGTTGTTAAATATTGCGAATAATAATAGTGATGAATAAATGTTGTTAAAAATATTGGGGGAATTTTATGAATTATTTGTTATAAATATTAGCGTATTATTTGGACCCCATTTACCTATTTTTTTAAATAATCGGTAGAAATTTATTCTTTATAATAAAGGTGGGGCCACATGTGGGGTACACGTGTGGAAGAAATGATTTTGAAAATAGGGGTAGAGTATACGTAAAGGGGAGAGAATTTATATATATAAGTATGTGATGTGTGTGTGTGTCTGTATATATATATAATATAATGTGTGTGAGTGGAAAGTAGTAGAAAAGTGTGAAAATTCTAGGCGGACATTGTTTGGCGACCGGTCCAATTTTTTTTTATTTTATTTTTTAAATGTCTCCCAAATAATTTATAAGATTTATTGGAACTGGAATTTTTACAGAATAAAGTGTTTTGGATGTCATTTGGATACATGTAAAATTGTTTGGTCGTTGGAATTACGCCAAACCCGATCACAAGATAGAAGAGCTCGTAAAAGTGATAGTTGTGAAAGTGATGGGTGGAAAGATGGAATGAATATATATATATATATATATATATATATATATATATATATATATATATATAATTGGTGTGAATGTGTGTGATAGTGATATATATGAAAAGGTGTGTATGTGTGTATATGTGAAGAAAAAATGAAAATGGTGTGAAAATTATATAAGATATATATATATATATATATATATATATATATATATATATATATATATATATATATATAATGAAAGTGGGGAATGGTGGGAAGAAATGTGTATGGGATGAAGAAAAAAAAAGGGAGGGGGAAGGTTATTACGTATAATGGCGGTAATATTATATATATATATATATATATATATATATTAAATTTGTTTTATTTGAAAACTTTGAAAGATGGGCGTCTTCTGATCAGCAGAATTTAGCCCGTGAATTTCCTTCAACTGTTAGTCCGTAAAATATTCAAATAGTATCCTCACATTCTCTTATATATAGAATGCTTAGTTAGAATTGAAAATCACACCAGAATTAGAGAATTCTTCTTCTATAATATTGAGTGTATTTCTTTAGAGTTTAAGGAAGCTTTGAGCATAATAAACAGTTCAAGTTTTCTTCAAGAATATCCCCGCTATACCAGTTGGAATACTCTCCTTTTTAAGGTAAGGGGTATTATTTATTTCATATTCGCTTACGATATTATTTTTCGTATTCGTAAGAAATTTTATATCGTTCAATATTCGCAAGAAATATTATATTCGTAAGGAATATTACATTTGTTTAATATTCGTAAGGAATATTATATCCGTTTAATATTCATAAGGAATATTATTTTCGTTCAACAGTTGTAAGGGATATTATTTTTGTTCAGTATTCATATGAAATAATATTTTCTTCCATACTCTGTAGTATGTAAGTAATATTATTTTATTTCAGATTTCGAATTCTACACTCATTTTGTTAAAGTTTTGGTTTCTATACTCCATGAAATTAGTAGAATATCCTTGATATTTGCGCTTCATCTAGTATCTTTTCATGAAAATATTATTCTGAGCATTCTTGATAAGTTTTAACTTTTTCATGTCGAAGTACTAGTCACGAGGTACTATTCACTCGGGCCATTATTCCCGGGTATATTATTCATGATAAAATTAATTTCTTCTGATTTAAATCATTTTTGATACAATATTATTCTTGAATTTTACTCCACAAAGCAGTATCATGTTGATAATTTAGACATTATTGAATTCTGGATAAATTAAATTATAAATCTTTAAAAATTTATCCTTTGCTTTCTTTTAATTGAATTCTTATATCATTAATGTCATCATCCTCATGCTTATATTGTTATGAAAGTCATATTTCTCCGTAGTGCATAGATGGACTTGGTATGTTTATGACCAGAGATTATTCAGTATAATCATGACCGTAATATTACAAATGATGTGGTAAAAGTCCTCATTGGCCGTAGTGCATTGATGGACAGTTGTTGGCATGATCATGACCATTGGTGAAAACACGAATATCCTTGGCCCGTAGTGCATGGATAATTTGTGGTCGTAATACTAATGAATATCCTTGGCCATAGTGCAGGGATGATTCGATGATGTGGATTATTTATTGTCGAGTCTCTGTTGATAAAACTGTTGATAAACTTTTTAAATCATAGAAGATAGTAGTTTTCATGCTCTACTTGACTCTTCTAATGGATTGCTTGTTCCGCTGCAGTTAAACTTGATGTCTATTATATTTTATCAGTTTAACACTGTTGAAGGCTAACGATAATTTATTCTGCATTATCTTAGTCATAATATTTCTTCTTCGGGCTAGTTTAGCTCACCCTTTGCTTTCATTGTTCTCTTCAAAAATGAGAATATAGCGGGACTAAATGGGGAGCGGGTAGCCGGTCGAGATGTTTGCATTAGTAGTCCCCACTATTCTGTGAAATAGTGTGATAATAAATGTATTGATGACTTATTTTGAGTTTAAATACTGTCTAGAAGATAATATTTGTATTAAAACTCATAGCTCATGTTGTATATTTAAGTTTGTATTTGTATTCTGCACTATGTATTTGGCGACTCAGAATGGGTGATGTATACCTATTTTGGGAGCGTCACACATGATCACCATCACCAAACAAATCTCATACAATTATCTCTTAATTGTATAAAATTATTGTACTACACACTACTTGAGCATATTTTTGTATATATACTTCATAAATTATATATATTATATATAAAATATATAATTATATATAAAAAAATTATATAATTATATATAAATATATATATACATAATTATAATTATTTGGATTCCATATCTTTTATTATTAAAATAATTGAAGTTAATTATTGGAATTAGACAAATTATGAAATGACCATCTTGAGTTATCGTAAGCTTCAAAACCTCGATTATTATATATAATCTTGAATATTTTTCCCTGCTTGTTTTTCCTTTTTGAATGTGTAGAACGAATGATAAAAACTCTGGTGCCTTTGCTTTGATCTCTTTTATAACTTTAATATTGTATGATGCTAAATTGTTAATTTAAATTGCATAAAATTTTGTTGTTTCAATTAGTTTTGGAACCGAAACAACACCAAATGAAACTGCATCGCACGATTCAAAACCGCACTGCACCAATCACAAGTGATTTCATATGCGGTTTTGGATTTGTCAAATCATACCTAAGAGATTTCGTATGCAATTTGGACTTCAAATCGTACCATAATCACCCGTAACAGAGATATTCTTCTTAAGTGTGAGAATTAGACGAATAGTTGCTCAAAGTCCTAAGTGATCTTTAATAAGATACAAGGTATTTATATAAATATCGAAAATATTTATATAAATAAGGATTGTGATACTATAAATTTGGTCAGTAGTTAGATATAAATACAATTTGGATTTATTCACTAGTCTTGAACGAATGATGGTGTGAATTGTTTAAACAATGTTTAAAATCCTAAGTGACCTTATTTATAATAATTCACATAATAGATAAAATATATATTATATATTCTTTGAGTTAAACAAATTTATTTGTTATATCAATTATTGTTTAAGTGATTTATTCTTTATTCTTGATATTTGTTATCACACGCATTTGAACATAAATTCATTAATTCATAGAATACTTGTTGCATCGATCTTGTGGGCAATGAAATCGTGCCTTGCTAGCTAGGGTTTCATATTGGCTGAGGCGAAGAGAAATCTACGAAGAGCACGAAATTGATTAATTGATTAAAGAGGGGAAAAGAACATGTGGGCAATTACTCCAATAACACGTGGCAGAACTCTTAGAATCCGAAAACCTTGTTAGAGTAGCAGAAATTAGGGAGCCTTCTTGAGTGTTTCGGGTTTAGAGAGAATGTCCAAGAACCCTTAGAATCCGGAAACCTTGTTAGGGTAGCAGAGATTTCAAGAGATTAAAGCTTCCAAGTCCAGCAAGAGGTCTCAGCTCCAAAAGTCTCAAGTCCAAAAAAGTTCCTCTTCCTTTATAGAATGGAAGGGGTATTTATATAGTTTCCTGCAACTTAAGTAGTCACATGTCAGGCACATATCTTCAGAAAAATTTCAGAAATACCCTTTAGTCATTAGAATAATATCCATATCGTCATGTCCTTCTACCCACCAATTCCAATCCCTCAATCAATTCCCAAAACAAGTCGCCTCCACGTGTTCACGTGTCTTCTACCTCGGGACACGTGAAGGCTTCTCTCGGGCCTAGCATATTTATTTCCGGCTTTTCCGTCCTTCATAGAGTGACATTGTGAACCCTAATTTGTATATTTAATTAGGTTATGTGAACCCTAATTTGTACATGGCCCCACACATTTGAAATTAAAGTTACATCTTTTAACCCATAAAAACACGCTCTTTATTATAAAAAAATATATAATTTTCTATAAATTTGCACAAAAATTAAATATTTGCTTACGCAAAAACATATATCTAATTCAAGGCATAAATCTACTTATCTACTTACTTAAAAGCATTTTCACTTTAAATATAAAAATTATTTAAACTTTTATATCTGAATTTAAAGTTATATCTTTTAAACCATAAAAACACATTTTTATTATAAAAACAAACATTTTTTATAAATTTACATTAAAATATATATATGCTTGACTTAAAGACATATATATATATATATATATATATATATATATATATATATATATTATAAATTGTTTTGATTCCAAACTTAAGCCAAACAAATAAGAAAGCATATCAATAAAACGTCACTCATAAAAATGTTGAGAAATTCACATTTTTTTGTAGAGCTCAAAAACACCAAATAAATCTGCATGACACATAAACTTATAAGCTGCAAATCCAGCTGCTCTTGCCAAGGCTCCAAATTCTCCTTCAGTCCTCTCTCTTCCCCCATGAGATAACATTAACATCCCAATGTCCAACTGTGCCACACACTTGGAGATGAGATCATTCTCCGGAAAATCTCTAAGCACCATATCGATAACGACTACTTTGCCGGATTCCGGTAATGCTTCATAACAATTCTTCAAAATCTTCAAGCATTCTTCATCCTTCCAATCATGAAGTACCCTCTGTAAATGGCCAAATGCATGTGTAGCTTAGCTTGTTAATTACTATTAATTAATTCCCTACTAGCTATATTTATAAATAAAAGTCATGTCACTCTAGCTAGCTTCTCTCATACAAATTAAGGAAGTAGTAAATCTTTGTTGATCAATTACAATTTTTCTGTGCCGTTGGACCCTACGCCGACTAACTTGTTTTCACGGTAGGGGTAGTAGGGCAGACGTCTTTAAGCAATAATAAGTTCAACTTTAGTGTTGAGGTCTTTAATTTGATATAGCATTACTATATATACTGATGATAATATTATTTTTTTCATTTTAAAATATAAGTTTTTTATCAGATCAATTTATTAATTTATAATTTATAATAAATTTTATTAATTTTGAATTTAAAAAATATTTTATATTAACTTTTAAAATTCAATAAATAATGATGAATATTAAAAAAATCATGACATTATTGGGCAGTAGGGTACCTAGGGCTGTAAATGATAACTGAAAAATTCGTATTCGTCTGCATACATATTCGAAAAAAATGGATATTATCCGTATTAAAAAAAAAACGAATATATTTGTATTCGGTTTAAAGGTATTCACAAATAAACGGATACGAATACATATATAGGCGTATTCGTATTCGTTTAACATCCGACCGTAAATATATCCAGTAAATAACGGATATTAGGATTCGTATCCAAATAGCTTATATATATATTAATTATTATATAATAAGCAAAATAATTTTTTTAAAGTGGCATTCCTTATATAATAATTAGTTTTCAATAGTATGTGAAAATTATTTTTAAAATATAGCATTTTACTTCTAAAAATTAGGAAATAACACTTTATTCTAATATTAATAAACTAAAATAAATTGATTTAAGTATAGTTAATAGATTTTTACTATAATAAAGTTAAAATATCTAAAATGTATCATTTACCAAGAAAATTATATACTAGAAGAACAATAGTTATTAGCTTGTTATAAATTTTTTACTTTCACAACTTGCCTGCAATGTTGGGAGGTGGGAACAATGAATAATATAATTTTATTATTAAAATTTGTTAAGTCCGAATTAATCTAGAAGGAGAATAAATAATTAATATTCACGTTTATGAATTTTCGGGTGGAGTGAGTAATTATCACTTTCATTTGTTCAATTATTTAAAAATTAGAAGTCGAAATATTTAAAGTAAGTTCAAAGTAAATTTTGGATCAAGTTGGATTAACTAGTTGTTAGTTGTCACATATACACTCTCCATAAATATAATGAAATTAAATAAACTTTTTATAAGTATGTAAATTGTAATATATGTATTGAGGATATATAAATTATAAATAAAAGTTTTCATAAACATATTATTAATTAAAATTTTAATCAAGTATTTGAGAAAAAATAATTAAACATTCAATGTAAACTTTTAAATCTAATTATAAATTATAAATATTCATATTATACACACTATAGTATTACTCCACACACATAAAATGAACATCTAAACATTAACAAGTAGACCATTCATTTTAAAATTTAGGGTTTCAAAAATGATGAAAACTTATTTGAATGATAATTTAGAACATTGATTATTATATTTAAATATTTATTAAAAATAAATAAATTAACATTCATTCATCAATAAACTATATTTTAAAACTCATTATTTTTTTATTCTAGTTATAGTTAGGGCTATAAATGTTAACCGAAAAATTCGTATTCGTTTGCATTCATATTCAAAAAAAAATAAATATTATTTGTATTTAAAAAAAAACAAATATTATTCATATTCGATTTAAAAATACCCATAAATAAACGTCAAATTCATATATATCCATTTCCACTCCTAACATACCCTTCCGTCAGCAAAATCAGTTGATGCCAACATTTAACATTTAACAGGGTCTACCCCACTCTTGTAAAGTAGACCTCATTTTACTTGCACAATGGGTCCTATGTAATTAAAAGAAATTGTTGACTTTTAGATATTGACACTTTTAGAAATAAAATTAAATCCAAAATGTGACAATTTTTTGTAAAATAGGAGGAAAGTACTGTTAAAAGTTATTTGACCACCGACGTGAGAGTTTTAATTTAGAGAGAAGAAAAGAAAGTTAGAAAACCCAAAAGTTTTCTTCTAACTCTTGAACACAAAGTTGAAGTTGAAGAAAAGAAAGTGAATCATTTACTTTCTTTTCTTTTTCCCTTTCTCTTCTTTTTTTTCAATTAAAAACTTCAAAAAGTAATTAGCATGAAATTTATTTTTTAGAGTAAGTTGGTCGATTATTTTGAAATCGACACGCAGAAGCGACGCTTCATGCATGTGTCAAGATTCTACTTTACTAATTAACCAATTTATCAAAAAAATAAACTTCATACTAACCGAATCCAAAACTCGGGACACATGGAGAAGAAAACACAATATAGGACACATCTCTCTCTTTCTCACACACTAATTTATACTATTAACTAATACTAACCTTAAGCAAAATTACTTGTCCTCTGGGAACAGCCTCAAACATATCACCCCCAATGTGCTCCACACCTGGATTCACCAAACTCGACAAAATGGATATTTTAGAAGAGGCTAGGTATCAAAATGGACTATACATACATATATATATATATATATATATATATATATATATATATATATATATATATATATATATATATATATATAATCGATTCTCTTGATTTGAACTTAAAAACTAGGTAAATTCAAATGTAAATAGTACCTGGCAAGGCAGGTGGTGCATGTTTAAGCACATGAGGTAAATCAAAGTTAACTCCTTTAATAAAAGGATACTTGGAAATAATAGTGGCTAATGTTTCACCAAGTGATCCACCCACGTCTATCACCTCTTTCACCTCCTCAAATCCATTGTACATCTCAAGAATTTTGGCCATGGCATTCATAGTAGACATGCACATTGCTTCACTGAAAATCTGGTTGAGTTTTCTATCTTTTTCCAAGTACTCAAATATATGCATTCCTTCACGAGCCTTGTTAAATGGAATCCCTCCCTCCAGAATTGTATCTTTCAAACAATACCTACGTACACAAAAAACACACATGCATGCACTTATATACTACTTTCAAAACCATGCATAGAGATCATCATCCTGCAGACTCAGGAGAACATGCATACATAATAAATAATATATAGCAGCTAGGGCCAGGGTATGTGAAATTAATTAAGGTCGGTCAAATCAGACTAGCTAATAATAAAAATAATTAAGGAGAGAAATAACAAACCAACTATCCACGATTGCTTTGCTATGACAACATTTGAGCAACAGAAGGCCCACCTTGATCGCGAACAAAATATTTAGACATAGGTGTTAAACCATAGGTTCTTGTAGGAGGAGGAGGATCATCATCATCATCATGATCATGATGATTGGTAGTACTAGTTTTCGCAAGAGTGCAGTTGAGGATGGAATGAGTTGCAAGTAGGCGAAGCATGCGATCAAGAATGGCTGGTGCTTGGGGGTTTTGAGTAGGAAGATAAGATGCAATTTCAACAGGAGAAAGATAACCATCAAGGCCAGCCTTTGCCATCATAATGTCAAATACATTAAGCTCAACAAGGGCCCTTAGTACCCCATGGATAACTGAAGAATCAGCTAATTGAACAGCCTTTAAGAAGTACTCTTGATCTTCATCTTTTGATGCCATGGTCGATCGATCGATCACTTTTTCCTTGGCATGAAATGCTAATATAAAAAGAAGATACATGAGAGATAACTAACACTACTAAATGAGACTTGTTAATTGGCCGAGGGAAACATACCTGACAACTTGCTTGTGGATAAAAAGAAGATATGTCAGAGATAACAACGTACACTACTAAATGAGACTTGTTGATAGGTAATTTATAAAATATCAATTCCCTTCATATTTGATATTTTTTTAGATGTAACCAAAAGGCTATTATATTGATAATGTTAGAGCAATAATTTTACTGATAAATCAATAATTAAGTATCGGTGGAAGTTTAAAATGTTATTTAAATAAATGTAAAAGAACTCTTGCATATATATTTTTGTTTTAGCAACAAATTATTACCGTTGAGAATAAAATATGTTATGTTTTTATTTTTTAATATTTTTTTTATATTTATTTTGTGCCTAAATGCATTTATTATTTTTATATTTTTATTTTATATATAATAAAAATGGTTTCATGACTTTTAAAATAAGAAAAATGCTAAAGACACAAACTATTCTGTAAACATTTTATAAACTCCTGAGATGGCATATTCTACATCAACATATTGTGTAGGGCCGAAGACTACATTAAAATAATTTGTTGATTAATATGCTGAAATAAACTATGCCACATCAACAATTTATAAAATAATTTATGTATGTAGCATTACTCTTAAAATAATTTGGATACAAACCAAATTGAGCATTATTGGAAGAAGGGTGCGAGCATTATTGGAAGAAGGGTGCGCAATTCAAGGCTGACCCAATTGGGCCATTTAATTCAGCACCAATAAAATTTTTCTGGCTCGCATGTATGGGAAGAGTAAA
The DNA here is from genome assembly GCA_020205605.1 of Panax ginseng. Taxonomy (NCBI): domain Eukaryota; kingdom Viridiplantae; phylum Streptophyta; class Magnoliopsida; order Apiales; family Araliaceae; genus Panax; species Panax ginseng. The sequence continues at coordinate 2,324,720 of CM035130.1, read as the reverse complement.
TTAAAATTGATGTGGGCCATGTTACATACTCCCTTCTTCTCTTAATATAAATCGTTTTAGAGTTGTGCACAAATACTAAAGAAATAATTACATAACATTAAATATAATATTAATTGTCTATATTATCCTTGTATTGAAAAAAGAGAGTGTTATTTATTGGACAAAAAATAATACGAGAACTAAATTTATGTATTTAATACTTGGGATAATATTGAAAATAAAATAATTAATACTTACTTGAAATTCTCAAACGACTATTAATGGACAAAAACACTTCTCTAAAATGACTTAGAGCATCTCCAATAGTAGTAGTAAAATATACTCTTTAAATTGAAATTTGTTGACCTGTGTAGCAATTTGAAGAGCATTATTTACTACTTCAATAAGTCTCTTCAATTCAATTAATGCGGTATTTAACTTAAAACAATAATATTTGATAACATTTAAAATAATTAATAACATTCATTTTTTAAAAAGATAACATTCTGAAAAATAAATTATATTTAAAAAGTAATATTTAATTAAAATTAAATTCCCTTTCAAGAATTTTTTATTGACGATGACGATAGTGCAATTTTAGAGGGCAATGAATTAATTTCTAATGTTTTCTTTTTCCTCTTTGATTGATGATGCATGTGTTATTTTCTGTTTTGCTTGATGATGTGTGCTTTTTTGTTGTTGTATTGTTTTCTCTGTCTTTATCTTTCTTTCTTTGTATTGTTTTATTCTCTTTTCAATGAAAAACAAGTTTATTTTATAATGTTAACATTGTAAATATGAATAACTCAGCAAGCAAATTTGATTATCCGAGGTCATTGGATAAATTTTTAATTTCACGTAATTATCCAGAGGGTTATAATTAATGTGATTATCCAAGGGTAATCAAAATAATATTTTATACAATATTATAAATAAATAAATAAATAAAAAGGAATGATATTAAATTTTAAAATGAGTTGTACATCAAATCTATCAAACAAAATAAATATTTTAAACCTTTTTCATATGATTTTGATTCTTCTAAAACAAAATAAATATTTTGAAGAGGCAAGCTCAACTTACCAGTTTTGAACAAAGACTCTGAGACAGATTTGATGACTAAGTTTGGAGAGACGGTTGGAGACAATTTTTTTAATGTTATTTCCCTATTTGAATATCACAGTGATTAAAAAAATTATTAGAGATGCTCTTATATTAAGGGATGAAGGAAGTACTTAATATTCATGTCAGCCAATTCACACGGATTCTTTAATTTTAATTGGAAGAGGGTTGCTTCATATTGCATATTAATTAGAAACTAATATGATTACTCCTTCCATCCTTAATTATTTGACGTTTTAAAGTTTTTTATTTGTTCTTAATTATTTTATGTTTGTTCAAATCTAGGAGAATTAATGATAATTTTTCTAAAATTACCCCTTATTACTCTTCCTATTTTTTTGATACTTTAAACTCTTTCTCTCTTGTTATTCCAACAAAACTCTTCTTATCCCAACAAAATTCTCCTTATCCCAACAAAAGATTTAAGGGTATTATAGACAATTGAGTCCTATATTTAATGTTTTCTAATCATTATCTTAATTCTTGTATCCACTTCTACAACGTCAAATAATTAGGAACGGAGTACATGACATATTTAATTTTTACGAATTCCTAACAGTCGAATGATTCAATAATTGATCCCCTAATATGAAATTTCAGCGGATTCACTTTAGCTTCACGCGGGTAGAATAATTTCCGAACGCAACAAGGAATAAAAAAAGAAGTAGATTCTAAAAGATTAGTTTTTAATACTAATGTAATTAAGATTTATTTAGTTAGGATTTTTCAATTTTAAATTGGATGATTATGATATTTATTTCTTTTATTATTATGATTACTTTTGAGTAGTATAACTAAGGGAGAAAGTTGATGTAATTGACACATTTCATTCAATTAATAAAATCATTGTCTACAACTTTCTCTGTATTATTTTTTGGTGATTCTATGGTCACCTGAACTTTCTATGTATTATTTTTTGGTGATTTCATGGTCATGTGGGGCTAAACTCTTGTTCTTGGTTTAAGGAGACGGAAATCTCATATTATTACACTGTGAGATCTAATTGATTTTAATTGTTCAATTTATATTTTGAGCATTGATTCTTCTTCTACACTTAATATTTATGGTTGATATGTTTAATTGCTTGGATGCATACTAGTTTATTATTACTGCTAAATTATATCTCAAATCCATATTTGTTTGGTCACTCTAATTTGTGAAGCAACTAAGGTTAATAATTAATATCATGAGATTATTATATCTTAGGAAGAATACTCAACTAAATTAAATATAACCGCTTGCACTTGTGTTGTTTAACTTCATCGATTTTTCTCTCTCTTAAAACTGCTATTAGATTAAACTTTTAGCGTTTGTCTAGAGTTGTTTAGGAGTTACGGTTATTTAGATCGCTTATTTCTATTTAACTAAAATTAAGGAAAGACACGGAAGTAATTCAAACGATTAATATTCAAGATATTAATTGAGGTGGAAGTTAACTTAATTCAAAGATTCGTTTTCCTTTTCCTGATTTATTTAGTTAGATTATTTTGCGTTATTTAATTATTTAATCAACAACACTCAAAAACACCCTAATTTGATTCACAAAGCATAAAACTATATTAATTATTCTATGTGGGGTCGACTATTACTTTCACTACTACATAATTATTGTTCGCAATGAGATTTTATTTTTGGTTGTATGTGACAGCACGCCAATTACTCTGACATTATCAACAACCATTAAAAATAAAATAAAAAACTTCATTTATATTCTTAAATCCGGACGATGTCATATCTTTTTTTCTTTTTTCTTGCTAATTTAACACACACCCCATCCTTAATCATTTTCAATGATTGAACTACTAATCTCATGGTTAATATGAATTGGGTCACAGCAAAAGATATCTATTTGTACTGTTTGTGCAAAGTTTCTAAACAGACAAATAAGCTCATTGAGAAAAATATGGAGCCCATTACAGGTCCATATAGATAGAGTGAGTACCAGATAGCCCATTACCGCTTTATTGGGCCCTCGGCAAATGCTCCGTTTAAAGCATTCGGGTTCGATGAATACCATACGCTACCGTGCTTCGAATATCTCAACTCGTCTCTGTATCGAAAGGAGAATCCGAGAAACTAATCCAATTTTCATGGCTGCAATGGAAACTCAACCAGATGAGCAAATCTCTGGTTCCTTTGTTTGCTGCGTTTGCCTGTAATTTTCCCTTATAATTGTTTAGAAACCTCCACTTTTGAGCATGTTTGTATACGTCACAGATATAGTATTGTAATTTGTTATTTAATTAAAAGTATCTCACATCTTTTCGGAGCTTATATTGACCTAATTGTTTGTGATTAGGTAGGGAATTTATCTTCTCGCTGATTTTAAGTTCATTCTTCAAAAAGTTCATTATGTCCTATTCACAGAATTTGGGAGGAATTTTGTTGATTTGCATATTTAAAATTTACTTTAAACTCAAAAAACATTGTTCTATTATTAATCTGACTAGTTATTGAACATAAAAAAGCAATCTTTGTAGCTCGCCTTAATGGACATTAAAGGTTTTTACATATGTTGACATTGTAACAGCTAAAAAAGTGTAACAATTAAATCAAAAACAATTTTCAACTTCACTAATCAAGATTATTAGAATCTGTAAGATTAGAATAAATGCACAACTTCCAGATGTAATTTTGATGGGATTACGTTTAATTAGTTTTCTTATGAGTGGTAGGGGTAGTAAGTTCTCGGAGAAAATTTTGTTAGGATATTTAAGTTGTTCGGTTACTTTACTTCCACATTCAAGCTGTTATTGCAGAATATGAGATTTCTTATTTCGGATGAGTTTTTGTTTAGAGTACAATGGTTTTTTAGTTTGATTTAAATGAAGGAGAAAAAACCTACAGCAAAGAACATTTTTCTTTTGAATAAATAAATAAATAGAAAAATGAGAAGGAAAGAAGAAATCCTGATCCTCTGTTATCAAAGTGTAGCTGCTTATGCAGCAGATGTCCCAGCTGTAGAGTTCTAGTAACTTTGGTGACACCACTGTTTATAACTGCAGAACGGTAATGTGGTTCTTATCGTCTATAAATTTAAATCTTTTGTTGACCCTCTCGTTATCGAAGCCCTACATTTTTCATCCTGTAGTACATTCTTTTGACATTAACGGGATGCAATACGGACTTTTGGCATATTACGTTAAAGATGCCATCTTTGTGTTATGATGGAAAGCATGTTCTTGTTTATTGTTTAAATAATAGCAACTTTACTTGAAAAGTTTATTATGAAAACTCTTGTGCATTTGTGCTTGCTTTGCAATATGATAAGTTGAATTGGATTTTGAAGCTTAATCATTATTAATTAATAAACTTCGAAACAGCAGGATATGTGTGTATGTGTGCTTGTAAAGAAACATAATTGCAATTGTTCCTTAGAGGCTGTGGATTGGTTCTGTTGTTTTTCTTTTCCTTTCTGAATAGCAGCTTCTTGAAATTATTGACATATTCTTGTAATTGGTCATGAGCTTTCTGAAGTAAAGTTTCATTGTTTTGGCTTATTGCAGAGATCTCCTATACAAGCCTATTGTTCTGGGTAAGATTTTACTAGGCAAGGATTTATAACTGTTTGGTACAGTCTAATAAATTATTTCTATTTGCAGCTTGTGGCCATGTTTCCTGTTTTTGGTGTGTCCATAAATCCATGAATGGTCTTCGGGAGTCTCATTGTCCAACATGTAGGAATCCATATCATTATTTTCCCAATATATGTCAGATGCTTCATTTCTTACTTTTGAAGATCTATCCCACTACCTATAATAGAAGGGAAACTCAAACACTAGGTAAGCACTTCTTTTCTATCAGTCACTTCATGTAATTAGTTTTCAACAAGTTTTCCAGTAAAATCTATGATTTGACGACAATGTTGTTTTTGCGTGCTTTAGAGTGTGAGAGGGCCAACGACTGCTTCTCGCCAGAGCTTAATGATCTTGTATGTCCGTCACATAATAATGACAAATTAAATCGTCTAGGTGATACGGGCCAATCGTCCCTGACAAATTCTAAAGCACATTTGTCCTCATATCCTTGTTCCTTGGAAGATGGGGAAGGTTGTGCAAATATGGAATATGTTAAGGTCTCTCCATCATTTCAAGGGATTGGCGGAAACCACCCAAATGAAAATTCTCCTGGAGGTTTTGAGGTGAATAGTAGTAACCTTGCTGTCGAAGAAAACAAGTTGTGTGAAGGAAATTCTATTGAAACTCACGTGCAGGTTTCAATTGTTGATATGCTCTGTGTTGCATGCAAGGAACTGTTATTTCGACCACTTGTTCTTAATTGCGGCCACGGTAAACTTCTGCATGTTTTTTCCAGTTATGTGTTTTGGCTTTATCATCTGTGCTTACAAAATTTCAGTTACAAATTTGTAATTTACACATTTTTTTGGGGAAACAAATGGTTCAGTATATTGTGAGACTTGCATCTGCATCCCAGCAAATGAAACACTTAGATGTCAAGTTTGTCAAAGTTTACATCCAAGTGGGTTCCCGAAGGTCTGTTTGGAGCTTCATCATTTTCTGGAGGGCCAATTTCCTACAGAATATGCAGAACGGAGAGTCAAGACTCAGATCAAAGAAGTTGACTTTCAGCAAGAGACTTCAACTACGCGTAAGTTTCAATTGTTTGTCTCTTTCATTCATAGTTGTAGTTTTGTTGTTTGGATTACTATTTAAGCATGGGTTACTAGTATAGATGCTGGCTGTTTGTCTGCAGAATAGGTTACTTGGAATTAAACCCGTTGCTTTTTTTGGTTGCTGTTTTTGCATTTCTTTTTCTTTTTTTATAATTAATTTTCAACTTTATTATGAAACACTGGAGGAATAAACAGGCACACAAACATATCCCAGAGTTCCATTAAATATAACGTGCACTTTTTCTCTCAATCTCCTTAATCAACTCAAGTCAACAATGCCTTTTACCCCAAATTAGTTGGGTTAGGCTGAAAATGAATCCATATGAAAGCGTAAAAGTATAAAGATGGGGTAAAAATAAAGGATAAAACAGATGGAAATGAAAAAATAAGAATATTAATAGAAATAAAAGCAATAGAAATGCATGACAATAAATAAAAGTATCCACTCATATATAAAAATACATACAACAAATATATAAAAAGCTGACTTCTGCAGATAAAAAGCAAGGGCGGGAAAAGAGAGATAAAAACAAAACAAAAAGATGTAAACACCCTAGTCGACTTCTGCAGATTGCATTCCCTTCACCTGCTCCTAGCACAAGACATTTTCTCAGTTATATTTCATTATTGCCAGTCTCTTTGTACCACTTTAAGTAATTACCAGAAAGTACACAAGTATCTTCTTGAATCATTCCCCACTGTTTCAGTTTGTTCCTAGTAGATCAGTCTATGCCTGCAATTTAACCATAAGATGAGTGACCATTTAGGAATATTATCTGCATATCAAATTATATAATGCAAAGGGAAAGCTCAATAAGCAAATATGCTGCAGTCTGCAAATTGATTTCGTGGTCTACTTCTGAACTTGTTTGAATATGGCTGCATAGAGAAAAGTTAACAGGATGATTAGGGGCTTCAATTGTTGCATAGGTCTTCCTAGAGTATCATTTGCAAAGAAAACTAAGAAGTTATTTACAGTTCTTCACCTAAATGATGGTTCCAGTAAGATTGAGCTCTATTTCAGTAGTTAACTATATCAGAGTACCTATGACTCTGATAAGCTCTGTTATTGCATTATAACCTTGTTGGAGCCTGAATCATAATTCTCTTTCTCTTTGCCTGTATGTGTGCATCTGTGTTTTTTTTGTGTATGAAAGAGAGAGAGAGAGAGAAATGTTCATTGGATCTAGTTCCACCACTGTCAAGTAAATCTTTACGCATTGTGCGCTTTCATTTGTCATGTTATATGTGCTTTCAGGTTCAGCAGAAGCGGGTAAGGAAGGTGTCCACTTCTCATTTCCATCAGAAGAAAATTTTTGGCCATCGTGGGGTGACCACAACTTAAACGTTCATTTTGGAGTTGGTTGTGATTTTTGCGGGGTAAATCCATGTAATCTTATTTTATTTTAACCTTTTCTTCTCATGGTTCATAATTATGCCTGTGGTTTGAGTAGAGCACAATCTTTTGTCAGCAATTCGTGGTCAATTATGTTTCCATTCTTTTTCAGTGTACTTCATATACATAGCCAATCCTTTATTTTCAATATTTATAACCGAAATAGCGGAGCTGATCTCGCAATGTCTGTCTCGTCGGATAGGGCATCAATTCCCTATATATATGTGTGTGTCATAGTTATCAAGTCGTCACTTAAGAGACGACTAGTCGAACTAGTTGCCTAGTCGCTGCTGGAGGTGCAAGTCCTGCGACTTGAACAGGTAGTTGTGGCCAAGTCGTGCGACTTGAACAGGTAGTCGTCGCTTAGTCGGTTCAAATGAATTGGTATCTAGTCGGACGACTTGGGAACAAACTCAAATTTAATTTATTCAACTCAATTCTAAATTCTAATTGTTCCATAACCCAGTAACCCACCCGATTAAAGATATCTAAATGGGGATAGTTCGTGTGCCGAAAGTTATGATATGAGCAAAGATTCTAATAGGTGTTTAATTAATTTTTATTATCAATAATATTTAATAGTTTTGATTTTAAAATTGTAATTTTTATGTTAATTGTTGAAAATTTATACATATATGTGTATAAAATGAGTATTGTAATTAATTTGTTACTTGACTAGTCGCTGAAGCAGTCAGCCATCGACTCGTTTTGATTAACGACTTAACAACTATGGTGTGTGTGAGACTGGTCAGGCATGAACCTTCAGTATCTGATGGACTGAGTGATTGTTTTTTCTTGCAGTACAAATCACTTTCTAAATTTCATTGCCATATAATACTATGTGCTACGATAACCCCTTGATTCATTGCTGCAGATGTATCCAATAACCGGAAGCAGATATAAATGCAAAGATTGTGTCGAGGCTATAGGCTTTGACCTTTGTGGAGAATGTTACAATACTAGGTCCAAGCTACCTGGCAGGTTTAATCAGCAGCATACCCCGGAACACAGGTTTGAAATTGTGCGATCAAATTCCGTACGTAGTATGATTTTGAGGCTGATAAGGGGACAGGTAGAGGATGGTTCTGGTGTGCCTAATCTTCCCAACAACAATGTAGAAAATCCAGAAAATGTTGTTCCTCCTGTTGATGATGGTCAGCAGAGTGCCGAAAACGGATTGGTAGCCCCTGATACCCCAACAACTACTAGTCTTGTAGAGGATCAAAGTGACGAGCAGTTGCCCACCATATGAAATGGAATAGGCGAAACTCTGGACATTGCCATTGTTGATTGTGTTGTAGCTTTGCACAACAAAATGGCAATCTAGCAATGCAGTATCTGTTGTGTATATTCTGGTCCTAGTGTGACGATTGAATTTATCTTATGGTGATTTATGCCTTCAAGATTTGGAAATAACTCTTACCAAAACAAACGTGTCTTGATGCCTAAAAATTTCTTTCTAGGTCCACATTCTGCTTCTGTCAGGAATTACATGAAAGGGTTTAATGCAGCCATCTTTACTGTAAAGCTTTCAAGTTTTTTTTGTTATGTATGATGATTTTTTTCTATATTTACCATGTAATATATAATATATATAGCACAGTAACGAGAAGCAATATTATTCAGCTTATGACTGCATTCAAGGCTTTTGTCTAGTGTTGCATGTCAATAATGCAAAAATTTAATCATGATTCGAATCTTCAAATGAAATGTCAAGAGTTCACTCCACTGGAAGGTTGAAACGGGGCACTTTAGATTGTATTTTTATAATATATCAATTTTTTATTTAACATGGTTCAAATTGAGAGATTTATTATTGTAATTGTAATTTCATATATGATGATGGTGCCGTGCCTGTTATGATTATGATGAATATTGAGAGATACTTGTTGATTTCTTTGCTGATTCATTCATTCATTGACAGGGCAGGCCGGCAGGGGTAGAAAAGGCGGGAGGACTGGAAAGCATAATCTGTAAGTAGTTAAATATGTGGGCGGGAAGTCCGTCAGTCCGTGCACAAGTCATGATTGGCTCAGTAATCAATTGTACGTACGTATATGTACGGCTTTTTTTTACTGTATGTATAAAGTGGAGTAGTAGTATTTACCTAGCAGTAGTAATTTAACTCCCTTTACTTTACCAGGTGTTAAAAAAGTAGGGATGGTTAGTTAGTAAGAGTTGCGCATTAGGTTAGCTTATTTGGTATGTTAAATGGTATGGTATGGTGGGTGTATTCGGAGAAGGGTAATGCTAGAGACACAATTTGTTGATATGATATATTCTACTTTAGTATATTGATAAATAAATTATTTCAATGTAGTCTTTGACTCCATATAAAAACTGAAATGGAGTATGTAACAATAAAAAATAAGTTGTTTCTGGTATTATTTTTTGGAGAATGAATATGATGTGTTTGTGAATTAAAATAAGCTGCGTTTAAAAAATACTATATTTATGAAATTTTTAAACACGCAACAAGGGCATTTAGATCAAAAAATTATACTTGTAAACCAAATTATGTGCGTTTGTTAAGATAAACTAGATTATTTAAACCGTTAAGATTAATTCTTGAATATGTTTGAGCCACAATAAAAAAATAAGAAATGGGGACTACTCTATATTACGAATAACACTGTGGTATGGGTCTTCCTTCCTATGTTAGTTGGAAAGTAGGCCATTAACATACAAAGTGTTGTCAATTAAGTATCAAGGGAGCTAGTATACTTAATTCTTCTTCCGGGTTAGACCTGCACGCACAACATATCAAATTAATCGGTCATGTCCCAACAATGATATGATCATCTCCGGTGCAAGGGAAGTGAGATTTAGAGAGATATGTGATCCATGCATCTCATATAATTATGAATACAAGATCCAATTTTATACAAGTAGGATCAGATAGATCACACGTACTCATGACTCTTATCCTCATACAATAATCTCATTTTTTTGTAGTATCCTCTTGTATCTCACTTAAGTTTTGTGACCATAGCATTTAATGTATTTGGAATTTAACCATTTTTTTATATGTTGAAGAATTTGAACTCCTAAATATATTTATAAATTAAATAAACTTTTAAAAATATATATATTTATTAAGACGTCCAAACACGGCATGCATCGCTAAATATAATATACACTGCACTGAAACTGAAATATAGCCAGCCAGCCAGCCAGATTCCTATTCTTTCTTTTGTGGCAAACTAATGATATAGAGAAAGAGAGATACCTTTTTACGGGGGTACGCATATCGCAGTGCAGGGCTATTATTATTATTATTATTATTATTACTTATTACTAGTAGTGTAGTGACTGACAAATATTAGGAGTGAGTAAGTAATTAAATTAGAATTGAAATTGTGCTAAAAATCGCACGAATCGCACCAATTAAAACAGCATCAATAGTTTCGACATATGTGACGGTTTTAGGTGGGTTGAATAACCAAATTTACGGTTCTGGTTTGGTTACTAGCCAAAACCGCACGCATAAAACCGAAACCGCACCATGTGTGTGTATGTATTATCTCTAGTAAATTCTAAAGTTACTTTTCACTTGAATACGCTCAGAGAAAACTCCAGTCTTGCATTGTCATTTTTTCACCAATTAAAAGAAGATTGTTAGAGGTTATAGAGTCAAAAATTAAGCAATTGAGTTTTGGAATTTTGAATTTGTTTGAATCGTTATTGGAGGGGCTTATAGCTGAGGGGCCAAATTCGTTGGTTCGAGCATTTGATGCATTGGTTAAGGTCAATACTATAATAGTAATAGTCTAATAGATTATTTTTCAAATTAGGTATAGTTAGGATTATATTCTATAAGTCATCCCTGTAATATATAAGATAGAATTTTATTCTATCTCCAGTATATACTGTTAATTTTTAGGGAACTAGATAAACCTTCTTGTTTGTTATCGAACATATGGTCTCCGTTGTTTTATATAGCGTATGTTTTAGTTTTAAAACATCATTCCTTTATTATAAACTAAAACTATTTTACGTGTCTCACTGTTCTATGATTTGATGGTGAAATATTTGACATGTTTGGCAGAAGAAACTTTGGTTCTATGCTTGATATAATTCTCATTGCCGACTTTGTCACTAAGATAATTGTTCAATGTAAGTTCTATATTAAATTTGATTGAAGGCTTAAACTTTTTTGTTGTTTTAATTGGTTTTGGAACCGAAATCGCACCAATTAAAACCGCACCGCACATTTTAAAATCGCACCGCACCAATTACAAACGGTTTCGTGTGCTGTTTTAAAATTTCCAAACCGCACTTCAGCAATTTCGGATGCGATTTAAATTTTAAACTGCACCATGCTCACCCCTACCAAATATTACATACTCCATAGTTAATTGAGGCCTCAGGTTGAGGGTGCAAAATAGTAGTAGTAGTAAAATGTTACTACTATTACTAGTCCTTTAACCCTTGATTACTGTGCTTTTTTGTACGGCAAAGCCCGAAATTAGGGGTGGGAAAAAACCAAGATGGGATTAATTAAAGCTGGGGTTAATACTCTAGTCTAGACAACAACCAACTGAAACGAGAGAATTAAGCACAATTTGGTTTTCCTTTTGTTTCTTCTGCTCCCACTCCCAATAAATGTGTGCTTGCTTTCAATACTCAAATATTTGACCATACATGTTTGACCAATCCATATAAAAATATACTTATGCAATAAGATATACTCCAACCATTCTATTATATCTGACGTTTTAAATATTTTCACATAAATTAAGAATAGATGTAGTTTTACTATTTTACCCTTAATTAATACTTTAATCTCATTTATTTTCCATTAACACCAAACTTGATTTCACACTCTTTCTCCTAATTTTCTCTCCTAATTAAAGAATAAAATTTGAATTGTTTTTTGAAAACAGAGAAATAGCCATTAATGGTAGTAGAAAAGGAAAAATAGAAAAAGAAACAAGTAGGCAAAATATTCTTAATTTTATAAAACGTCAAATATTTTGGAAAAAAATAACTCTCTAAAACGCCAGATATGAGATGGAGGGAGTACTAATCATTATAGATTTCTTTCTATCTCAATTCTCATGTATGCATGGCATGGATATACTACTTCGGATCATGAAAATATCTATATATATTAATTATCACTTAAATTTATTTTACTTAAAGCTAACAAGAGCTCAATAGTAATAATAATAATCCAGATATTAGAATTATATATGCATGCACAAATATATATATATAATGAAGTACATTAACTCTTACCGTTTGATTATTATCATAAATTGCTAAACGAATACAAATGGAGTTCATTCCAACCACCATCTCCACTCCACTGGTATATTATCGAGCAGGCGGCTGTACTACTCATGAACAAAGTTTTCCAAAACCAATTCCATTTCTCAACACGTTAATCATTTTAATTAAGTAAATCGGAGAAATTAATGGCAAAGGGAATCAAATTGGTCAACTTTTTCTTTAATGCAGGTTGAAATTTATACTCTCCCTCCTACAATAAAAATATCTTTATTACTACTATTTTAAGTTATTACAAGTTAAGTACGGTCTATTTACATTAAATAATTTATTTTTTATAATAATTTTTCTATAATACATTTAGGTTATATTTTTTTGTAAAGATTATATTTAAGAATTGAATTATTAATCTCAAATCTCTTATTTGTTTTTAAAAATAAATTTTGGGCCTACTAGTCCTGGGGGATTATTTAATATCATATCCAACTAAGTATTTGTGACGTCCCCAAAATAGGTATACATTATCCATTTTAGGTCGTCAATAACATAGTACAGAAACAACTACACCTTTATTAATACATCATAAAAACTGTGAGTTTAAATACAAATATTGTCTTCTAGACAATATCCATACCCAAATAAATCCTCATCACAATTATTGATACATTATTTTATAAAATGGTGAGGACTACTAAACAACTTCTAGAATCATCATTTCATACCCTTTAACTAAGACTCGCTACATTCTCGCCTCTTGAGAAGAAAAATAGAACAAAAAGGAAAAGGGTGAGCTCAACTAGTCCAGTAAAGAATATTATGACTAAGATAATATAGAACAAATTATCGTTAGTCTTCAACTGGGAAAAAAATCTGATAAAATACAATAGACAACAAGTTTCAGATCAATATTCGCAGCGGAAATAATACGTTTTTAATGCGACCCATGGATCAGTTTTTTGATGGTTTTTCCGCTTCTCACTATCAAAAGATAGAAAGAGAGAACTACAGGGAGGAGGCATCAAAACCTCTGGAAAGGCTTCTGCCTGTCTCCTTCTATAGTTCGTCTGTTAAGCTGATCTTACTAGCCCTACTACTAATCTAATAATATTCCATTGGATTGCACACGTGTACCTTACTATCATAGTCCAATAAAATAATCATTCTATAATCGTTTTTGTATGAAAAGCCCTAGGATAAAGCAAAAAAAATCTTTATTTTGGTCCAACTAGGTTCTAAGACTAGTAATTTCTATTCTCTTTTTCTTTTTACGTTCTACATTTTATCTTTCCGTATTATAAAAACCCACCCTTACTCGTCCTTGTAGTTAGGTCAAGAAAGAACCCTTGGATCTCGATCTAATACAACAATGCATGCATCAAAACGATTGATTACAATTATTTTATTCTTTGGTCTCTTTCTTTCATCGAATATGATTTACTACTCTTATCTTACTTGTTACTGGACAACTAACCAATTCCTTAATCGACAAGTGGAATAGCCGAAGAAAGAGCGGCAGAAGGCCTAGTATCACCGTAATGGAAGAGCATAAACCTTGGTTCCACGTAGAAAGGAGAGGAAAGAAAGCAGTTTGAGCCGTTAGTAGCTCTAGTCCAATATTCGGTAAGAAGTCAAGCAAGTAGGGTTCCGGAGTTCAAGGAGAGGGAATGGTACAAGAGTCTCGAGAGGTCTCATATCGGAAAATGAATGCTACGTGTGGCGATTGTTTTTTAAGTTTCTCTAACGTTTTTACTATATGTATAATCACCTTTCCGATCGAAGGTTGAACTTTCTTTACTTTCATCTATCTTTTGAGGCGAGATAGTTCATGGTGCCCATTCTATAGATAACATTTTTTATGATTAAAGGGTGGTTATTTGCAAAGAATTCTAAGATCTGGGGGTAATCGCTATTGAAAAGGCTTTTTTTCTTCCTTTCTTGTTTGCCTTGCTCTCAGAACTGAATAGATAGATTCAAGGGCGAAGGAAAGATAGTTCTTTCGAGTGATGAGATTCCGATTCAACTTCTCCCACGGGAAATCCAAATTTTTATAGTTAATTTAATTTATTAGGCTGCAGTGTAAAAGCTCTCTATGCTATCTATGGAATAATGGCACAAGGTCAGCTTGATAGAAGAGTTACGTGAAAATGAAATCTACTATTATCTATGAATTTAAAAGTCCATCGTCAATATTTTATCCTCGTAACATCAATCAATATTCATCTTGAATCAAATTTTCATCTTTGCACTACAGCCAAAGATATTCATCGATCGATCATGTTCATCTCAACACATGTTCATCTTCGACCACTACGGGCCAAAGATATTCATTGTAAAATTATTTATCTTTGCACTACAGGCCAAAGATATTCAATAATATCATCATTTAGGACTGAAGATGATGAAAAATATTTTAAAGGAAACGAATCTAGTGAAACAAAAGAATAAATATCAAGGATTCGTATTTCAGCTATTTCATGTCCAAAAATACCTCATAAATAATCATAATGAAGTAAAATTCAAGAATGATCAAAATATGGATACAATCAAAGCTAGTATCCATAATAGATATTTTGAACGAAAAGGAAAAAAATTCATTTTTCGATGAATAGTGCCGTATTCGTGAATAATGTCGTATACGTGAATAAAAGGTCGATATCGTGAATAAAGGTCATATACGTGAATAAGAACTCCCCGACACAAAAAGTTTCAAATTTGATTAAAAGTTCAAACCAATATTTCGGTATAATGATATTGAAGAAAATAATATCATTTAAAAAGAAAATAACATCCTTACCTCGAAAAGATAAGTCTTCTAGTAAAACACCAGGATATAAAGGCTATGACTTGAACTTCAGACCGATAAAGCAACACTCAAAGTATTAAAATACTCACAAGAATACGCTCAATATATCGATAGAGAAGGAGAGAGAAGATTTCAGTTTCTGGTGTGATTTTCAATTCTAATCTAAGCACCCTAATTTATAGAAAAATGCTTAGAATACCAAAGCAGAAAATTTAATATAATATTATTGTATTTATAAAATTGTCAAGCCCACCTCTTGAATCTGAATTCAGCCACCTTGCACATGTTTAATGCAGCCCACCAAGCAAAAAAAACGTTTTTGTAATTAAAAATAATTAAAACTTTCAAAAATAAATTATTTCGGAACTACGGAACTTCAATAATTCATAATAAATAGCTCTTTTATCAAAAAAATTCGAACCACATATCTTTTCCATAGGAAATTTCATTCTCTACAACTTTACAGAAGAATGTTTTTTCAAATTCCAAACAGAAATTGACCGAAATTCACAAACGGACGATTTTACAGGCTATAATCAAATTTCAGTCAAGAATTGGGGTCTACCGACACACAAAACATGTGTTAATCATTTAATGCCACAAAAATACTCTTCCTCCTCATATTATCATATATCCCACATTCATTGTAAAAATATCACCATTAATATATTATTAAAATAATATATTTAAATAAATTATTTTATCAGAAAAAGATAAAATATTAATTTTCAACAATTATCACATTAAAAAATTTTCTCCATCTATATTCGCATAAAATCAATATTTTTCTAATCATATAAATTAATAATTAATTATTCACAAATAATATTCAGAATCACATTACTGACAACTAGGCAGTTCCCAGGAAAGAGGGGGCTTTTTAATAAGGATCTCTCCATACTGGCGCGCAATTAGATGACCAAACCTCTACTTAGACAGAACTTTTTAAACATTGCCAATAATGTTATCTAATAATATTATTCAGATAATATGAATTATTGCTCCGATAATAGAAAAATATGTGCAATGACAATTATTAAAACAACAAGAATATAAAATATCAACGCAAAGAATTATTGAATCAATAAAATAAAATAATTGAAGCGAAGAATTATCGTAACAATTATTGAGTAGTGTCTTCTTCACGTAAGAATCAATAATTGGTGTAATACCGTATATGTTCTTCGCTTTTTTAACCACGGGATATTCCAACAAGATTAATTCAGAATAACTATGCCGTTATTTATAACCAACTTATTCTCGTCGCTTTCTTCATCCAATCGCTTTTCAGTTATGGGGCCCACATAATGTCGCTACTGTCGCATTTAATATTCCCGACAAAGTAAAAATATTCCACGACCAAACGAATATTCCCCGTCAACAATGAATATTTTAAAACCACTTGCTTGTTTGAAATAATTGCGCATTTTACCCATAACTTACCACATTAATCAAATCAACCCTTACTATTTCAAGATAATAAATAAAAGAAATTTAATTTCATTAAATAATAAGTTGGGGTCTTACAGTATTATAATTCCTACTATTTTAGACTAAAAATTTGTAGATAAAATTAACCATCGACTTCTATCTATGTATACTTAAGCTAATGAGAATATAATATATATTTTTGTTATTTGTAGTAAGCATATGATAGTCCAAACGGTAAGTTTTTATCCAATTCTTTAAATAATTTTGGACAAAATAAACATAACATATGATAATTTTAAGTTATCCGATGAATAATTTCATAAAAAATAACATGTGATTAGAACTATTTAATACTAAGATTAATAATCTTGGGATTATAATCTATTAAAATATAGTCTTGGGATTATAATAATTACAAACAAATATGACATAAATATTAACTGTCATATTTCTATTATTTATACATATTTATGAATTACTATCACTAGTTATGTATAAAAAAAATATTTAATTAAATGAGAATTAAAATATAAATAATTTTGTCATTTTATTATTGGGAGAAGGGTCAAAAATGTCCCCGACTTTTATCGCGATGTCTATCGAGCATCCTATACTTTTTTTTGTCCAAAAATACCCTTAACGTTATATTTTTTGAGTCGATCGTGCCCCTGCCGTTAATAAATCTGTCAATTAGACTAACGGGTGTTAATGTGGCTGACACGTGACAATATTTGCTGACGTGTATCATTAAGATAAATAATTAAAAAATCCATTTTTATTAATTATTTATTTTACTTTTCTTTAAAATAAAATAAATAATTAATAAACAAAATAAATATTTATATTTAATAAACAAAATCTAGATCTAGATCTCAAATCAAAAAACCCACCTCCCCATTAATTTTCTTTGTTCATTTTGTTCCTATGACTCCTAAATTATCTCTCTTTCTATTCATTATTTTATTTGAATATTACAAGGAAGAAAATTCGATTTTTAGTGATATAATCTTTATGCGAATGGTTCGGATCAAGGAATTGTATCCTTTCTTATCCATAGTTGTTTTATATGGGTATTTAGTTATACGCGACATTTGTTGTTTTGTATATTTCGCACTTTTTGAATTTCCGAGTTTCATTCTGGGTCTTTGAGGAAGAATAAAGAAGAAGTGGATTTTCCATCCATTTGATGGGGAGTCAAAGTGCTAGATCTAGATTGAGAAAATTTTGAGTACACCAGAAATTTAGATCTAGATTGAGAAAATTTTTATTTTTGAAAAATAAATTTATACCTTCAAAATCAGATCTGGATATTTTTAACATTTATTTTCGAACTAACATCCAAATAATGAAAAGATCAAAATCAGATCTGGATTTGCAATCAAATATCCATTAATGATAGAAGAACGAAGAACAAAGGAAGAAGAAGACCCAAAATTACCATGCTTTGCAATCACCATGCTTTTCGGTGGGGACTTCCTTCAAACTATTTTTTCTTTGCTTTTTTCGATTTGGGATATGATGGTAGAGTTAGGGACGAAGTGGACTGCTGCTACTCCTGTTCATCTTCGAATTCGAGAGGAGAGAAGAAGGAGGAACGAATTGGGCGGTAATGATGCTGCTACTCCTGTTCATCTTCTTCACTTTAATAATTGTTAAAATAGTATATATTAATATTTAGTAAAATAATTTTAGTATGTAAAAAGTATATAATACTAATATTTAGTAAAATAATTTTAGTATATTAGTATTTTTTTAATTAATAAAATAATTTGAATTTTAGTATTTTAGTATTTTTTAATTTGATTTTTTTTAGTATTTTTGAATTTTTGAATTAGTATTTTAATATTTTTTAATTAGTATTTAGTATTTTAATATTTCCATGTGGCAGCCACGTAAGCAATTTGGACGGATGTTAGTCTAGTTGGCAGATCTGTTAACGGCAGGGGCACGATCGATCTAAAAAATATAACGTTAAGGGTATTTTTGGATAAAAAAAAAGTATAGGATGTTCGGTAGACATCGCGATAAAAGTCGGGGGCATTTTTAATCCTTCTCTTATTTATTATTTCATAATGTGTAAAAAGTCAATGAGGACTTTAGAGTAATAAATGTATGCACTCCAAAGTCAAATGAACCCTCTTCTTTCATGCTCGGCTTAAATGGCCCCATTTGATTCAGTGTTCTACATTTTTTTTTATTTTTTTGGTTATATTTGACTGAAATTTAATATTTTTATTAAAATTTTAAGACCTCATGCACCTAAATTTTATGAGTAATTTTTTTACCATTGAACCATGAAACTTGTTTTTTGCATCATTGTGTTTGTGGCAGAGAGATGACTTTATTACGTCTAAAAATGACAAAATAATACTCTCTACGTTCTTTATTATAAGTCGTTTTAGATAACTGTTTTTGTTCCTTAATATAAGTTGTTTGAGAATTTTTAAGCAATAATTGCTTAGTTTCTAATATTACCCCAGGTAATAAATATAACTTTAATTTTCTCACTATTTTTTATTCAATAAATAACATTTTTTTTTTAATACAAGAACAATATAGATAAATAATATTATATTTAATGATATACAAATATTTTCTTAATATTTATGCACAACTCTAAAACGACTTATATTAAAAAACGGAGTGAGTATAACTTAAGTACATAGATTTCAATATTTTTAATTATGCTATTTATAAAATTAATATATTCCAATTCATGTATTTCTCTATTACGTACTTTGATCAAGCCAGCCCTATATTCATTCACTTGGTGTAACAAATGAAGATTGATTATACTAGTAGTTTATATATCCCGACATTTATGTTAATAATAAATGTTGACATGCATATTGAGCTAGAAAGAAATTAAAAATACGAGTAACTCACACATTATAATTTTATCTTATGCATAATTTAATTAGAGTTTTATATTAATGGCAATTCAATTTGGTCATAAAGTTCTGTTGGGTTGTGATATTTCTTCTATTGGGCCGAATAAAATGAGCTTACTTATTTCATTAGTCTATTGGGCCTTTATTATTGAATCTTGAAAGTCATTGGACCTAGTCATCATATTATTTCTATTAAATCCTATGAAACCGGGTCAGTTCATTAGACTAACCCATTAAATATTTTAATATCTATTACTTTGGCTTGTAATGATGAAAAAACATGATAGTTGACTGTTATAACTGCCATGCATTAATGTGGATGGGATCATATTTATTTGCGGTAGAAAAACAAAGGACAACAGGTAGTGGGTAGATCAGATGCAATCGCCGTAACCCATCGATCAAGGGGTCGTGGTCGACGAAGAAGTGGGACATACCAGAACCGCAAAGAGAGTACAACTTAGAAAAGGATTCTTCAAGAGGAGGTACGCTCACATATACATTCAATCAATATTATTATCTCTCTCAATACACTAGACATTATCATCCTCCATTGTTAACCTGTGAACACCGACATCGACTCTCACGCTCGAAGTTATCCCCCCACGACTACCAAGCCGCCAAGCTTTTGGTGTCTTATCGTGGTTTATCGTGGCAAGATCGTGGACGCTTACGTGATTGGGGCGCCGGAGAAGATCTTGGCGTTAACATTGGCGCTGTAGAAGGAAGGCCGAGTTCGGTGTCATTGAGTCTTCAATCACATTCATTCAACCCGCTTTAAGATGGAGAGGAGTAGAGATGGTACGTCAAAAAAGGGGTGCGATGGTCGTTAGCTCATCGCTGCCTCGTTTGATGAAAGGATCATCGGGTCCTTCTAAAAGTGCTCATGAGAAGACGGCCTCCAAGCACGATTTAGGAGATCTTCGTCCGAAGATTCATGGTGGAGCCAGACGGAGGCTGGTCTTTGATGCAGATAAAGAGCGTGATCATGGTCGGAGGCGGACAGAGGGTTCACCGACCAAGACTCATCGCCGAAGTGGTCAGGAGGACAGAGCTGCCAAATTAGCAAAGATGGCAGATTTAAAAAGATAAAGTTTTAGAGGTTCTCGCTAAAGTAGAGAAGATATAGCCGAACAGATGCTTCGGGTGGCAGAGTTGAGAGACGAGGCGTCTAGTCGTGCTCAATCCGAAAGACGGAGTAGGCATAAGGAGACACAACGGCGAGAGGGGAAAGAGCCAGAGCACTCTTTACATGTATCTCGAGATCATCCTCGCGATCGAAGAAGATCTAGGAGCAGAACCCCCGTGGCCTCGAAGAAGGCACTTATGGTTGTTGGTCCTCAGCATCGAGGCGACGACAAGCGAATGAGCAGATCAAGGGAGATCGTGCTAGAAGCCAGAAGGAGAGAACATCAGCGCGAATATTCTCACCACGAGGATAGGGTTGCACGTCGGAGTAGATCCAAAAGTCCAACAAAGGCAGTGGAATCGAATAGGGGGGGGTCGGTCCACTCAGAAGCAGAAGGTCATTCAGGAGAAAGAAGTCTCTTCACAAACCAAGGTGTTGATTTTTAGTGAAGGAATCAAGGAGCTCGAAAGAAGTTAAGCTAATGAGGTGCAAGTGAAGGACACCCGGGAAAAAGGCGTCTCTTTTCTCCGGACATTTTAAGGAAAAGGCAGACATCACCAAGAAGCTGCCACGAATGGAGAGTTACGATGGGTCTGGGGATCCTTATGACCATAGCCAGGCGTTCGACCGGCTGATGGATTATTATGACTTTATCGATGCTGCCAAGTGTCACACGTTTATCACAACACTAAGAAAAGATGTGAGGCAGTGGATGTGGACTTTACCGTCGATTCAATTTCTTCATGGACCGAAGCCAGGATAAGTTTCATGCCCGCTTTGGGAGCAATCAAAGAAGAGGAAGCCCCATGTGTTTTTTAAGCAGCAGTCGATAATTCACCAACGAATCTCGGGCCAAGATGTGAAGAGGTTCTGTGAAGAAGCGCCATTGTGTCCATGACGATCTCGTGTGGTAGGGTTGTTTCGTAATGGATTAGATCCGTGAAGTCCGAAAAGTTAGTGAAAAATTGATGTTCCATCATCCAAGAGCTTAAAGCGTAAGCTTTCGACAAGGCAGAAGGTTATATTGTGGTAGAGGAGGCTATGAATAGCCTGAAGCGTTCTTCTTTGGAACAGTTAAAGGAGGTAGATGTTCCTAAGATCGAAGGCGATCAGAGGAAGACGGGGGGTATAATGATTGGCCAGAGGGCAGTTCGAAAAGTACAATAACTCGTGGCGACAAGGAAGTAGTTGCCTACCTGCGTCCGCCCCGAAGGTGAATAAGGTTTACACTAAACTGAATACGGATAGGTCGGTGATTTTGGACCAGATCAGAAACCAGCCATTCTTTGAGCCACCTCGTGATAACTATAGGACAGGGCAGGGAAACTTTCAGAAATATTGTGGTAATCATCAAGCCGCAAGCCATGATACTAATGAGTGTTGCAATCTGAAGGATTTCATGGAGAAGAAGATTCAAAGCGGTTTGCTGGTTCAGTATGTGGTCGGGAAGGACCAACAAGATCAGCAAAATGTCGACCATACTATTCAGACGGTTCAAATGGTTCCACCCGTCCAAAATGCTCCAATACCACCACTAAGGCACGTCGTTGATGTAATAACCGGTGGGACAACATGGAAGTTAGTAGGGAAGAAGAGGAGAGGATACTTGGATTCGGTCATGTCCGTGGAGGGTGCTCCCCTGAAGGCCGACAGCCCATTTCCAGGGACGGTTATATCATTCACCGATGCAGATTATCCTTCGGAGCCCATCGAGCCGCATGAAGGGGCTTTGGTAATCACAGCACAAGTAGGCTAGGTAGATGTGAAACGCATGATGATAGACAACGGGTCTTCTGTGGATATTTTGTATACCGCGCTTATCGTGAGGATGCATCTTGATGGGCGAAAGATGGAGGTCAGAGGCTCCCTTTATATGGTTTCAAAGAACGATCAAGTTAAAGTGGCAAGCACTATCGAACTCCCAAAGAATCTTCTAGACAAATACCCAAACAGTAGAAATAACATGTAAATTTTATGTTGTGCATGTAGATTCGGCTTACAACGCCATACTGGGAAGACTCCACATCGACGGCCTCCAAGTCGTGACCTCCATCCCTCACTTCAAAATCAAGTTCCCATGGCACATGGAGTAGAGAGGTGGCGGGGAGGCTTAGATCTCGCCCGACGCTGTTATCGGAATGTAGTTATTTCCTCCGGAGTGGGGGTCAGCAAATAGAAACAAACCATGGCCATTGAGATCGAGCCAGTCACTGAAAGCAGCTCAGAGCCATTGGTAATTCCTGCAGGAGAGACAGAAGAGATCGAGCTGGTCCTCGGAAAGGCAAATAAAACAGTGAAGATTGGTTCAGGCCTACCAGAACCTCTTCGGACAAACCTTATGGAACTTCTTCGCTGCTATGCGGACATTTTTGCATGGAAACCACAGGACATGTCAGGGATTAGCCGGAAGATTGTCGAGCACAAACTAGATGTAGATCCCTCAAAAAAGCCAGTTCGGCAGAAAAAACGAATCTTTGCACCTGAGCGGCAGAGGATTATAGATGAGGAGATTGCTGTCAATAGTCAGCCGATTTTATCTTTGAGATTGACTACCCGCAGTGGATGGCTAATGTAGTGTTGGTGCAGAAGCAGAATGGAAAGTGGCGGGTTTGCATCGACTACACCGACCTGAATAAAGCTTGTCCGAAGGATTTTTATCCTCTGCCTCATATTGATAAACTCATCGATGCCACTTCGGGGTATGCATTACTAAGCTTTATGGATGCTTTTTCAGGTTATCATCAAATTTCCATGTGCAATGAGGACATTTCGAAGACAGCGTTCATTACACACCGTTCGGTGTATGCCTATAAGAAGATGACCTTCGACCTTATAAATGCCGGAGCCACTTACCAAAGAATGATGAACTTCATCTTCAAGAGGCAGCTGGGGAGGAACGTGGAGGTGTACGTGGACGATATGATCGTAAAGAGCATGTAGGTTCAGAAGCACTTGGATGATCTGGAGGAATGCTTTGCACTATTCGTCACCACAAGTTGAGGCTCAACCCAAAGAAAGTGTACCTTCTACTTTCTATGCGGGAAAGTTCTGGGTTATTTGGTCACCGAGGGGCATTGAGGCCAATCCGGAGAAGATCCAGTTATCTTGATGACATGAAGACTCCTCAGTCGTTCAAAGACGTCCAATGTCTGACTGGTAGAATTGCAGCTTTGAGGAGGTTCGTGTCCAAGTCTGCAGAGAGGTGCTTATCGTTCTTCGACACGCTGAAGGGGTCGAAGAATGCGAAGACGTTCTAGTGGACTTCGGAGTATGAAGACGACTTCCAAGGCATAAAGACATATCTGTCTTCTGCTCCCCTATTGGTAAAGCCTGCTCCGATAGAGACCTTGTATTTGTACCTCGCAGCGAGTTCGTTAGCGGTTGGAGCAGTGCTGGTTCGAGAGGTCGGTGGGAAGCAACATACGGTCTATTATGTCAGTCACGTCCTACGAGATGCTGAAACCAGGTACCCAAATATTAAAAAAATTGCCTTTGCTTTGATAATTACTAGTCGAAAACTTCAAGTAATATTTTCAAGGTCGGGTTCTCGGTCGCCTTTACGGATCGCCCATGAAGAAGGTGATGAGCAAGCCAGAAATTTCGGGGAGATTAGCAGCATGGACTATGGAATTATCCCAATTTTTTTATCGAATACCATCCCCGAACCGCTATCAAAGGTCAGGCCTTGACCGATTTTTATGGTGGAATGTTCGCTCACCAAGCAGATCGAAAGTCGCCAGAGGTCGAGACGTCCGATCGAAAGCAGCTTGTTGTTCTTCAAGATGGTCGAATGCATGGACGCCAGATGCAGATGGGTCTCTACGCTACGAATGTTAGTAAGGTGGATTATCTTGACAAGTCCAGAGGGATTCAAGGTGCAGCAAACTATCAGATTTGGGTTCAAAGCAACAAATAATGAGGCCGAGTATGAAGCAGTGCTAGCAGGAGTTCGACTGGCGAAGAGTCTAGAAGTTCGGAGGCGATCATTTACCAATGACTCTCAGTTGGTCGTCAAACAACTGTCAGGAGATTATGAAGCTCGTGGGACAAGGATGATCAAGTATTTGGCAGAGTTGAAAGACCGACTTCAATATTTTGTCTCTTATGAGTTTCAGGGCATAGAGCGTAACGACAATTCTATTGCCGATACACTGTCGAAGCTGGCCACTATGGATGCAGATGTTTTCAACGGGTTGGTTTATTTGGAAGTTTTGCGGCGGTAAGTATCCAAAGATGAAGTGGTGATGTGTATCGAACGATCTAATCTATTGGATGACTCCTACATCGAATATTTGGCGCGATGGCATCCTTCCTTCGGATCGACATCTTTGGCAGAGAAGATCAAGTACAAGAGTGCCAACTTCGTTCTTATTGATGGGGATCTTTATCGAAGGGCATTTTCGTCACCATTATTGAAGTGTCTGGTTCCGTCTGAAGCAGAGTATGCTCTTCGGGAGGTTCATGAAGGCATCTGCGACGATCATATGGCTGCTAAGTCATTGGCATACAAGGTCCTTCGGTAGGGGTATTACTGGCCAATGATCTTCAAGGAAGCTACAGAGTATGTGAAGAAGTGTGAGAAGTGCCAGCTCAACAGTCCGATCTCACATCAGCCACCAGAAGAGTTATACTCGATTCTATCTCCCATACCCTTTGCTGTCTGGGGGTTGATATACTGGGTCCGTTGCCAAAAGCTAAGGGGCATGTTAGCTTCGTCATAGTTGCTATTGATTACATGACCAAGTAGGTAGAGGCGAAGCCACTTCAGATGATAACGGAGCAAGAGTGTTTGAAGTTCATGAAAAAGTCCGTAGTATTTTGCTTCGGAATTCCTAATGTGGTAATATCGGACAACGGACGCCAGTTTGTGGGATCAAAATTTGAAGGATTTTTGAAGGAGCTGGAGATTCAGCACAGAAAGACCTCGGTGGCTCACCCACAGTCGAATGGGCAAGTTGAGGTGACCAACAGAATATTGATGAACGGAATCAAGCGCAGACTGGACGAAGCTAAAGGAAGATGGCCAGAGGAGCTGCTCAGTGTGTTATGGGCCTATCGGATTACACCGAAAACCACCACTAGAGATTCACCTTTCAGATTGGCCTATGGTACTGATGCCTTAGTCCCAGTCGAAATTGGATCTCCAAGTCTTCGTCACCAATTCAAGGAAATCTACAACGATGAAGGATCAAGGCCAACTTGGATCTGTTAGAAGAAGCCGTTAGAAGTAACTTTGGTCAAACCGGCAATTACTACAAATGGAGAGTTGCCAAGCATTATAACAAGGGGATAAAACTCAGTAGATTTGAAGTGGGGACTTCATCCTCGAGAGAAGCCGAAACATCTACGCCCGTAACACGGAAAGCCGACGCCGAATCGGGAAGGGCAGATGAGGTGGTCAAGTACCAAAGCCAGGAACTTATCGATTAAAGGCATTAGATGGATCCGAGATCAAGAACGCCTGACATGCCGGAAGACTTCGGAAATATTTCCAGTAGAGATCGAGTCAGTTTACCGGAAGTCTGTACATGATTGTTCGCCATCAATAAAAAGCCACTTTTTCACAACTGATCTTCTTCCTATTTGTCCTAAACGGTGTAAGGAGGTATGGTCGGACTCGCTGGCCATTCGATGGCAGCCTATTTATTTGTTGCCCCGTGTGGTAGACAAATCTTATGATCCTTTTTATATTGCTTTTACCGAGGGCGGTAAATCAATGGACACCGAAGTAAAGTGGTATGGTCGGACTCGCTGGCCATTCGATGACAGCCTATTTATTTGTTGCCCCGTGTGGTAGACAAATCTTATGGTCCTTTTTATATTGCTTTTACTGAGGGCGGTAAATCAATGGGCACCGAAGTAAGGAGGTATGGTCGGACTCGCTGGCCATTCGATGACAGCCTATTTATTTGTTGCCCCGTGTGGTACACAAATCTTATGGTCCTTTTTATATTACTTTTACCGAGGGCGGTAAATCAATAGGCACCGAAGTAAGGAGGTATGGTCGGACTCGCTGGCCATTCGATGGTAGCCTATTTATTTGTTGTCCCGTGTGGTAGACAAATCCTATGGTCCTTTTTATATTGCTGTTATCGAGGGCGGTAAATCAATGGGCACCGAAGTAAGGAGGTATGGTCGGACTCGCTGGCCATTCGATGGCAACCTATTTATTTGTTGCCCCATGTGGTAGACAAATTCCATGGCCCCTATAAAATTGTTCTACCCCAAGTGGTAAACAAATGTCCTTACATAGTTGTTCTACCCCGGGTGGTAAACAAGATCTTGATGGTACAAGGAGGATCAGCCAAATTCACCCTATTCATTATCTATCTCACACTTCGGAAACGATAAGTATACATTACTTTATTCAAGCGTCAAGTTCGTTTCCTTCAGTTTAATTCAATAAGTTTACTTTATTATGTTCAGTATTGTTCCTCAACTCAACTATTATATACCCTGCCTAATTCACAGATACAGGTTAAGTCCATTCAGGATTAATTGATACTGAATTATTGACAAGAAACGAAAAGTATTATGCAGAAGTCATGACATAAAAAGTTGAAACTTCATTAATCCATTCATCCGTTATGACAACCTATTGCATAAAAACATAAATTCCAACATAATTTCAGAACATAGAAGTTTTGATAAAAGTTTTTTTTAAAAAAACAAAATCCTTAAACAACTTCCAAAATGACAGAAACTTTCACAAATATTCTCAAATAAAAATCCGGGAAAAACAAGAGTATTCACTTCAAGCATCATCCTCGCCATCTGAAAAGTCGAGCAAAGTCGGGTCCACTTTAGCTGATATCAACTTTTCCTTCCCGCGACTTCGACAGCGCTCATAGCCTTCAGAATATATCTTCATGATCTCTCCGTTGATCTCATCCGATTTTTTCAGATTTTCACAGATCTCGCTTAATAAGATCATCTCGGTCAAAGGAGGTCCAAGGTCCCAAGAGCCTTGAAGTTCTTGGATTTCTTCTTCGAGCTTTTGACGCCTATTCAGATGACGAGTTTCTGCCAACTCTAGCTTTTCGATCGTTTTGGTCAGGATTTTAGCATCAGCCTTTAACTCTTTGATCTTCGCCATCCTTATCTCATTCCTCCGAACCAAGTCAACATTCATCTTGACGATCTCTTGATATTGGGGCTTGATAACTTCGCTTCTTCATTGGATGTCTTCACATCTTCTTTTAGTCCGGGCCAACTCCTTCAAGACCTTCATTTGTGTGAAGAACGCTTTCACGTTGAGTCCTTTCCCGAGCCAAAGCAGCATTTCGTGATAGTGTTCTCCTTCTCATCATCTCTTCTTCTTGGCAAACCGATAGACTTTGGACGCAGACGTCCCGAATACAAAGATTCCCTCACGCATGTCCAAAGATTATTTGATCGGGTTTCAAATGTATAAGTATGAAGATAAATACTGAAATTAAAGAAAGAACTATTTACCTTCGCCAGATAAATTTCATGCCTTCATAAGGTAGATCCCCACTCGAACTGTTCCCAAATCGATGGTCATCGGTCTCACGAACGAAAGCATCAAACAGTTGAAAAGGGAAGTTGGCGTTAAACCGAGGCCACATGGTTGGAGAGGCCATAGCATCATGCTGAAATTCAGGAGTTGACTGTCTTGGAGGGGAAGGCATGGGCCGATCGCGAGTTGGTGACGGATCCACGTATATATTTTTCGGGGAGGGGGTTCAAGCAGGATTAGATTCATGGATCGGTGAAGGATGAGAAGACGACCCTGGGTGACTATCAGACGGCTATTTTCTCTTGCGAGAAAGTGAAGGAATGGTTTCAATTGGATCCTCATCATCTAGCACTTGAATTTCCACGGGGACTGCTGGAGGAATGATAGTTGAAGATGTTGGCACTCGAAGCTCGTCAGCAGTTAAAGGGGTAATCTTTGCCCTCAACTTCTTAACACGGAGGACTTTACCGATCGTAGAGGTATGTCAAAATGCATTTCTCCTAGTTGGAACAGATCCAGGAGGTACAAAACTGGGATTGGATGAAGGGTTTGCTCCCGGGTTTGCTTCCGGATCACTTTCAGGATTTGCTTCTGGCCGAATGGATTTAGATCTTTTAGCGGCTCTTTTTCTTCGACGAGGTCGGAGGGATTCTTCAGGAACAATGGTTTCATCGACTTGTGGTTCATCAATCTGAGGATCGATAAAGGTGGATCAAGAACGAGGGATCGGCCGGGGAGATTCTTCCGTTGAGGCTCTTTCGCTTGCATCCGTAATCTTCCCAAATTAAAAAGTCTTCGAACTCTTTTATCTCTCAAGAGTTCTGGCCTAATCAAAGACATCGTAAAGATTATGCAAAGACAAGTTAGAACCAATATTATCGAAGATTTCACAGAAATATACACAAGAGTAGTTCAGTACTCACGTTTATGATCATATAGCCAAGCCTGTTTAGAAAGGAGTCCATGTTTCCACTCCTTCTTCAGGAAATTGTTTATAAAATCAATCAATTTGGCTACACGCGCTTCGGATATATCTCCAAAATCAACAGAAACCACGTCGCTCATGGTCCAGTTCGGTAGAGATGTAATTTCGGGTCCCTTGACGAAGAACCACCTCTCATGCCATCCTCTATTGCGTCAAGGAGTGTTTATCAACTATCGCTCTCGAACTTCTCACCGCTTTCTACGTGCATGTCTTTTTAAGACTTTGTGTAAGATCCCAAATAATTAATAAATGAAATTTAATTTCCTCTAATTATTATTTTGAAATAGTAAGGGTTGATGTGATTAATGTGGATAATTACGGGTAAAAATACGCAAATATTTCAAAATAAAGCAAAGTGGTTATAAAATATTCATCGTTGTTGTCGGGGAATATTCGTTTGGGTCGTGGAATATTAAGATCGCTTTGTGGGAATATTAAATGACGACGGTAAACCATGTGTGGGCCCCATAACAAAAAGCGATTCGAGGAAGAAAATGACAAATATAAGTTGTTTAAAAATAATCTACAGAAGTTGTTATTCACTGCTTTTACATCGTTGGAATACGTGGTGGTTAAAACACGAATATGCTGCTGGCGTTGTTGAGCAGAAGATACCAGATTGCACCAATTATTGACTCTTCACGTAAGAAGGCACTACTCAATAATGGTTACGATAATTCTTATTCGGTGTTTTATTTTATTGATTCAATAATTGTTGCGTTGATATTTTATATTGTTGTTGTTTTAATAATTGTCATTACACAAGTATTTTTCATTGTCGAAACAATAATTCATATTATCCGAATAATATTATTAGATAACATTATTGGCAATGTCTAGAAAGTTCATCTAAGGAGAGGTTTGGTCACCTAATTCTTGCCTTATTAGTAAGGAGAAATTCTTATGGAAAGCCCCCTTTCCTGAACCGCCTGGTTTGTCAATATTGTGATTACGTAATATTATTTGTGAATAATTAATTATTGATTCATATGATGAGGAAAATATTGATTTTATGTGGATATAGATGGAGAAAATTTTTAATGTGACAATTGTTAAAAATTGAAATTTTATCTTTTTTTGATAAAATAATTCATTTAAATATATATTATTATATTTTAATAATATAATAATGGTGATATTTTTACAACGAATGTGGGATATATGAGTATACGAGGAGGAAGAGTATTTTTGTTGCAATAAATGTTTAAAACATGTTAAACATGTCGGTGGACCCCATTTATCGACTGAAATTTGATTATAGCCTCTAAAATTACCCGTTTATGGATTTTGGTCAATTTCATTGGGAATTTAGAAAAACTTTCTTCCGCAAAGTTGTAGAGAATTGGATTTCTATAAAAACTCGCGAGATTCAAATTTTCTGATAAAAGGGCTATTTATTGTGAATTATTGAAGTTCAAGTTCAAATAATTAATTTTTGGAAGTTTAAATTATTTTAAATTAGAAAACGTTTTTTTTATTTTCTTCTAGAAGCTTGGCATGTGTGAATTCTTTGAGATTCAGATTTCAAAGAATACGTATAATATTTTTATAAATATTAATATTTTATTAAATTTTTCGCTTTTGTGTTCTAAAGAATTTCCTATAAATAGGTGCTTGGGTTAGAATTGAAAATCACACCGTAAATCGAAGTTTTCTCTCTATATTATCGAGCGTATTCTTGTGAGTATTTTGAGTATACTTTGAGTATTGCTATACGGTGAAAGTTCAAGATATAGTCTATATCCAAAGATTCCAGTTAAAGATCTAACCTTTCAGGTAAAGGGAAATTATTTTTTTCGGTAATGAAATTATTCTTTCAAAATCATTTCGTTGAAATATTGATCTGAAGTTTTTATCAAATTTGGAACTTTTGGTGTCGGGAGTTCTTATTCACGATACTAAGACTATTCACGATACTCTGAGATTATTCACTTAATACGACTTTATTCATCGAAAAATAAAAATTTTTCTTTTCGTCCAAAATATCTATTGTGGATACTAGCTTTGATTGTATCTATGTTTTGATCATTCTTGAATTTTACGCCACTATGATTATTTTTGAGGTATTTTTGGACGTGGATAAAACAAAGTACGAATCCTTAATCCTTAATCCTTGTCATTTTGATTCACTGGATTCATTTTTTTTTTAAAATATTTTTCATCATCCTCAGTCTTAAATGATGATATTATTGAATATCTTTGGCCCTGTAGTGCAAAAGATGAATGATTTATGATGAATATCTTTGGCCATGAAAAGTAAAGATGAATGATTTCGATGAATATCTTTGGCCCGTAGTGCAAAGATGAATGATTTCGATGAATATCTTTGGGCGTAGTGCAAAAAAGATGAACAGTGTTTAGATGAACATGACCAAGGTGGTGAATGTCCTCGGGCTTGTAGTGCAAGGATGAATATTTGATCCCGGATATATATTGATTGATGTTACAGGATAAAATAGACGATGAACTTTAAAATTCATACATAGAAGTTAGTAGTTTGCATTCTCTACTTAACTCTTCTAATGAATTATTATTTAAATTGCGAATATTGATTTAAAACTTGTTGTCTATTGTATTCTATTATATTTTTCCTGTTGAAGACTAACGATAATTTTGTTGTATATTATCTTAGTCATAATATTCTTTTATTTGAAATTTAGTCGAGCTCACCCTTTTCCTTTTTGTTCCATTTTTCTTCTCGGGAGGCGAGAATATAGCAAGTACGAAGTCGGGATATGGAATGAAAGTTCTAGGGAGAGTTGTTTAGTAGTCCTCACCATTGTTGTAAAATAATGTATCAATAATTATGATGAGGATTTATTTGTATGTGGATATTATCAGATGGCAATATCTCGTATTTAAACTCACAGCTTTACTATTGTAATAATAAAGTTGTAGTTGTTTCATGCAGGTGTATTGACAACTCAGAATGGAGGATGTAGACCTATTTTGGGGGTGTCACACTTTGAACTCCTTTTCTCTGCTTTGGGCAATCTTGTAGACAGTAAAGAAAAAGTCGAGAGTAGGTTCGACCCCCAGTTCATGGCAAAATGCAATAAAAGCCAAAATATGGATGTAGGAGTTCGGTACCAGTTGAGCAAACCCCACCCCAATAAATCCCAAAAGGGTAACCAGAAAGATATGAAGAGGGAACCTAACCCCCTTTTCGAGCAAAGTCACCGGAACAGCCGTCCAACCATCCGGGCGTTGGTACATCTTCTCATCAGGTTTGGGGGCCCTTATCAAGTGGGTATCAGGGATATGGTAGCGACCCTTAATTTTTCGCAGTTCTATCTTAGAAATAATGGAGGGGGTGTTGGCATGAGGGTACTGTTCCTTGTTCTTGAAAAAGTCGGAAGGGTTTGGTAGGGGTTTCGGAGGCAGAGGTTTTCCACTGTGTTTGGCGACCTTGGGATCAGAATTCAAGGCTTCTTCATTAGGGTTTGGATGGTGATCAGACAAGATTGAATCTGGTCACTCGAAGGGGAGAGTTTTGAATGGTATTCTGGACCACCATTGTTGGGATTTCACAGAGTAGGGAAGAGAAGTTCTAGAGAGAAGAAGAAAGCTCAAGGGTTCGAACTCAAATTGTGATGGTAAAATCACAAAATTGGTAAAGTTTACCTTTTAAATCGACGGTTGCACAAAGTTCAAAGGCTGCACATTTAATTTCTAGTAATGATGGGGAATTTGAAGGTGTACCGTCCGGTCAAGCCTCGAGACACTCATCGATTAAACCTTTCATTGGGTTTCGATTTCTAAGTCATTTTAAGGTATTAACTCATTTTCGTTTGGGCTTGAGTAAGTTTTACTTTGGGCTTATTTCGATCCTGTTAGAGCCTATAACATCGTAGACCACTTATAGTTTTCTATTAAATATTCTGTTTAATAAAAAATTAGGGGGCAATGTTGGGTCGTAATATTTCCTCTATTGGGCCGAATAAAATGGGCTTACTTATTTCATTAGTCTATTGGGCCTTCATTATTGAACCTTGAAAGTCATTGGGCCTAGTCATCATATTATTTCTATTAAATCCTATGAAACCGGGTCAGTTCATTAGACTAACCCATTAGATATTTTAATATCTATTACTTTGGCTTGTAATGATGAAAAAGCATGATAGTTGACTGTTATAACTGCCATGCATTAATGTGGATGGGATCATAGTCGACCGGCGGTAGAAAACAGTGACAAAAGGTAGTGGGTAGATCGTGATACAATGCTGTAAATCATCGATCGGGGGCTTTGTCGAGAAGAATGGCGGGTACAAAGAAACTAAAAAAGAGAGTACAACTTAGAAAAGGATTCTTCAAGAGGAGGTACGTTCACATATACATTCAACTGAATATTATTATCTCTCTCAATACAATAGACATTATCATCCTCCAACCTTGTGAACACCGATACTGACTCTCACGCCTAAGCTATCTCCCGACGGCCGAAGTCGTCAAGTTTTTGGTGTCTTATCGTGTTTACTGTGCAGGATCAGGACGTCTTACGTAATTGGTGCGTCGGAGAAGATCTTGGCGTTAACAAGCTCCATTTACTTTAAAGCTCTTAAATGACTAAATTAATTTATGTAAGGTATATTAATATTAATATTATCATCAGTGTCAGTTTTTATACGTTGGTGTAAATTCTCATGAATTCATAAAAATAAAAAAATTTACTCCACTCAATATTTAGTGCTTCATAAATAAATGCCTTAGAACCTACAGCTTTTCATACAAAATAAATTAACAATTCTATTTTACATTTAATATACTACTACTACTACTACATTTACAAATTAAAGAAAATATAATATGGTCCTTTAAGCATAAACTAGGACCTATAATTATATATGTAAGAGAAGGCCAAGAGTGTTCGGCTTTGACTTATAAAAGTTGGTCAAATTAATTTATAACTCATTTATTATTATTTTTTATTTAATAATAATTTATTTTTCTATTTATAAATTGATTTTTAAATTAATAAAATAAATAAATATTTATAACTTATTTTAAAATGATTTATAAGTCATTTTAAAATAAATTAGTTTGACCAAATGTAATGTTATTTTGTCTCTCTTTTTATTAAGGTCATTTTTAGTAATCTTCACATTTGATTTTAAATTATAAATTATTATGAATCCAACATCTTTATAATTTATTTTAATTTAATTTTTCTAACTTATAAGTCAAATTGATATCAAATATTTTTATTTATTAGTTTCAACTTAAAACAATTTATATTTTAATTTTAAATTATTTTAAAATAAGTGGTTATAGAACAGGCTCTAATATAATGGGCTCATCAAGTCAAATATCATTTGCTTTTAAATTTGTTTTGTTCAATTTTGAATAGATGATCGTCTTAATTTTTAGTAATAATAAAAATACTCTAATTTGTTCCCAAACATAAATTAAAGACGACTTATCTTATATTTTAAAATAAGAAAAAAATAATAATAAAATTTTGGTCAGTTAAATAGTAAATTCGTGAGAGTTACCGCCTGTTTGATAGAAAAATATTAATAAACCATATTTTACACCATTATACATTTGATATTTTTCTTATGAGGACTACTAAGCTTAAGTAATTAATTTAAAATTGTTGTAACTTAAGAATAAACATATTTAAAGTTAATACTCCATTTTGATAAAATGCAACCTAGCAAATAAAATATTACTAAAAATTATAATATAACTTTATATGATTAAATAAAATTCTATTGACCATTTAATATAGTAATAGTTATCTTAAAAAATATTAAAATTTAATTTAATAGAATATTCTTTCCTTTATTCTTATTCATCTTTTATCCCACTTGAAATTATCAATGTTATGGAAGGAAATCAGGAATATATTGTGGGAGAAGATTTTTACTAGTCACTACCGTATTAAAGTTACTGGTCCCCTAACCCCAACCCTAACTTTACCCACCCCTTATATACAAATAAAATAACTCCTCCTTTCCCTCCTCTCTCTCCTCCACTCTCTCTCCTTCCCCCCATTTGGAACCCTATGAAACCTTAACAAAAACAGTCTTTTTTTTTCTCACAGAAAACTGAGCTATGGGAAAATACATGAGAAAAGCTAAAATTACAAGCGATGTTGCAGTTATGGAGCTTCCACAATCCTCTCTCGGTGTTCGTACAAGAGCCAAAACCCTAGCTTTACAGAGACTGCAAGCTACAAACCCACCACCAAACCCACCTGCTAATGATTCATCTTACCTTCAGCTTCGCAGTCGAAGGCTTGAAAAGCCAAACGATTCTATTAAACCACCAAAATCAGGTGCTAAAGAGAGTTGCAGGGAAAACCCAGAAACCAATCGTTGTCCCATAAACCCTAACCCTAAGACGGGTTCGAGATTGAGGCCTACGAACACGGGCTCTGTTTGGTCGGACTCGGTTAGTTATTCGAAAAAAGAAAAGGGTCTTTTTGGTGAAAGATTTTTAGTGGCGAGCGAAGGAGGAGGAGAAGCAGAGGATTATGCTCATATGCTGATTTGGGTGTTGAGGCTTCTTTTGGAGAGAATAATTTTGAGTTTGAATGCAGAGAACAGTATATTTTCTTTTGTCTATCCATTTCTTATATGGGTTTTTAATTTTTCCTTCTGTTGATATATATATATATATATATATATGCATATCATGCCCTTTTATTTCTGTCTGTTTGTTTTCATATATTGAGAGATTTCATATTTTGATGCTCTGTGAGTTCTAGGAGGGGTTGGTTTCTCCCTCTCCCTCTCCCTCTCCCTCTCCCTTTCTATTTTTTAATTTTTTAGTAATTTTTTCTTTATAGAATGGGGTTGTGATTTTTGGGGTGTTTCCAATTTGGTGGCTTTTGTGCTAAAGCGCCCTTTGGGAGGACTTCAATAACCTAATTCGGAAAAGGGTGTCTTTAAATTTTCCTTTCGTATTGCTCGGGTAGGTACCACTTTTTTAACACGGAGAAAGGAAAGAGTTTGCATGTATTAAAATTTTGTAACCACTTTTCATTAATGGTACTGGATGCTTCATGCAGTGTTTCACTTATTCATTTGCAGTTAAAAAAGAATTTTTGGTCTTTTCTCTTTAGGGTTTGTTCTTGTGATTTTATATTTCTGTCTACCATTTTCTCCTTCTTTGTTTATACTCTGTTACTAATATTTGCTTCATTACTTTAATGTTTTGGCTATATTTTTCTTGATCTGCCTATTATCTAGTCCTGTGTTTCTGGGTGCTTCTTTTCATTTACAAAATGTTCTCTGTGATCTTTGTGTTTTCTGAATAATATTATTTTTTTCCTGAAGACACCACTTTCTCTTGAAGAACTGTGATTTTTAAATTAATTTCTGTATTTTGCATCATACTTTGTGTTCATATATTAAGTCAGAAACATGGGCACCTGAGTAACATTGCTTTAACAGGAGTTTAGTGATGTTTGTGACTGGTGAGAGGTCCTTTTAATGGAATACACAGTCTTTGTAATACATTATTGGTAGCCCCACATGGTTATTTATGGTTCCTTCACTTGTTATATGAAGCAAACTTGGTTCTATGATATGCAGTTTCATTTCTCATATCTTAGAAAAAAATTCAGGATGTGGGTATAATTTTTTATTTTATTTTGTCACAATATGTTCCACTAATGTCATTTTTTGCTTAGTAATCCAATTTGATTTTCATAGTGTTATGGAAATAGTAAATTAGCAAGAAAAGTTTTTTTTCCCGACCATAACTAATACATTCAAAAAAAAACAAGGACTCCTATCTCGTTTGAATTCATTTAAATCATCAAAATTGGAAAAACTCTTTTTTCTTTGATTTTACTAGTAGCTGTAACTTTGCTGCCTCATTTGTGTTTTAACAATGATGTATCTTATTAATGGGACCATTTGAGGAACTATGTGGGATACTCTGTTTTGGGGAGTATCTATTAGTACAATGAATGTCATTTTGATGTCTGCCAATAGAAATGTGTTCTTTATCATTTTCAGCTACTTCTTTAGTTGAGGTCTTTACATTTTTTTTGTTTTCTATTTTTTTTGTCTGGTTATTGTTTTTTATTCTTCTAAACTGTATAATACCGGTGGGATTATTGTCCGACATAGATTTACTGAATTTCCCTCTTAATCTACTATCAGTGACAATTCTGCAACATGCCTGCTTTCTCTATGTTTGGAGTTGTACGAAATATCAGAAAACTTCTCTGAATTAGGTCTTTTTAGGGGTCTTGAGTGCATATAATGCACCTTTTGGGATATAACCTCAATATAAAGGAGTATTACTAAATTTTCTAGTGCTGAATATTTGAAATAAAATTATTGATACCAATACTTAAATATTATTGAAATCCGTTGCGTATTATTTGCATATTTTGAACAGGAGCACCAGGGAAAGCACACCTTGTAGCTTGATAAGGGGATTAGATACCATTGGGACCCCTGGTTCTAGTACGAGGCCTACAAGTTTAACTGTATCTAATCAACCAAGTCGGAATTCCATGCAACGAAACATCCCAACTACTAAGGAGATTGAAGAATTTTTGGCCTTTGCAGAGCAGGAACAACAGAGACTTTTTACCGAGAAGTACGTCACAGCGTCTAATATTCTAGCATTAGCTTAATAAATTTGTTTCTGTTTTTTTTTATCTGTAATTATCTAATAATGCAAATTCTTTTGGTAGACTACATTTGTAATATTATACCTTGTGTAATTAACGAGTCTGGTATTTTTCAGGTACAACTTTGATGATGTGAATGATTTACCCCTCCCAGGGCGTTACGAATGGGTGAGAGTCTACCCCTAAGGAGAACAGATAACCTGGGATTCGGTTTCCATAAATTTCTCAGATGTTGAGAATATTGCTGATAAGTAGCTAAGGAGGTAGGAACAGTGGGTGGTTAATTTATTTCACCCTTAATTAATGTAAAAAGGAAACAAGGGTATCAAATGTGTAATTTAATGATCTTTAACATAACAGAGCCTGATGAGTTGCACACTTACCTGGCGCATATATTAGAAGCAAATTTAACTTTAGGCTTTTGGTGGTTTCATCATTGTAATTTGCAAATGCTTATAAATTAATCAACTGGTTTATTCATAAAAGTAATTGGTATACCTGATGGGCGTTGTGTAATTTTGCTTCTCTTTTATAATAACTTGCACTCAGAATTCAAGTCAAAATGGATGGAGATTTTGACTTCTTCCAAGAAGTGTTCGTAGAATGGTGGTAGTAGCAGTGTCATAACCAAAATTAACAACATTGTTCATGTGGATTTGGACTTTGGTTCAAATTTTAACCCATTGCTGATCTTTATAACCTTTCTAGTAATAAACCCTTCTATCTATCTTCAATGTTAACTATGTTTAGCTAATACTCCCTCCGTCCTTAATTATTTGATGTTTTAAAGTTTTTCATCTGTCTTTAATTATTTGACGTTTGTTTAAATTTAAGAGAATTAATGACAATTTTTCTAAAATTACCTCTCATTACTCTACTTATTTTTTTGATACTTTAAACTCTTCCTCTCTCCTTATTCCAACAAAACTCTCATTATCCCAACAAAAGATTTAAGGGTATTATAGACAATTGAGTACTATATTTAATGTTTTTTAATCATTATCTTAATTCTTGTGTCCACCTCTAAAACGTTAAATAATTAGGGACGGAAGGAGTATATTATTACTATATTGAGGCCTCATTTTTTGCTCTGGCCCGCTTATACTCCCTCCGTTCCTAAAAGATTGTCGTTTTAGAAGAAAAAATTTGTTCCAAAATGTTTGTCGTTATAACTTTCGAGAATAATAAATTATTTATTCTCCTATATTACTCCTACCTTCTCTCATTGTCCCAAGAAATTTTAACCCTTGTATTAATAGTTTTCAACTTCTCATAAAGGGGTAGTGATGAAATTTCAAATAAATTTTACTTGATAAATAATACTTTCTTAATCCATATGCAAAAAACTTAAACGACAATCTGTTAGAAGCGCGGAGGTAGTATTTAAGTTGCAAACTTTATTAAATTGTCTCCCTCTTTCTTGAAAGCCAAGCAGTTGAAAGAAGTGGCCCCTTGTAAGTTGTATCCTGTAGTGTAGTGGGGGTAGCTGAGTAAACTTTGGCATTTTAGTAGGGGTTTTCAGGTTCTGAAACAATGTCAGAAGCTTTAATGTCAGTGGCCATGGAGTTTGTGGGTTTATTATATTACTAGTAATATTATTATTAATTACCTATTCTCATTTTGCTAGACTTTTATGGTGATTGGTTGGTGGTAAAGCTGCCCAGTAAAATCAAGAGAGTAATTAATGCAGGTGGATGAAGATTGAAGGCCAATAAGTCTGTTTTTTGTGTGAATAAATTGTTGCCTTGCCACACGGGACATTGTAGTACTGCTCGCACTATTGGCATCACATTTTGTAACTTATATATTTATGTTGTTGAACCTATATTTGATGATGTCCATTTCACTCCTCAACTTCACCAAAACATATATATATATATATATATATATATATATATATATTTATTTATTTTTAACTTTTTGTAATGGTTGAGGTCAACCCAATGTATTGCATTTTCCATTTTGTTGCCATTACTCTAATTAAAGTCCCCATTTTTACAATTATAAAAGGGAGGTAATTAAAGTCCCCATTTGGTTGAGGTCAACCCAATGTATTGCTTTCAATACACATTACAAGTAATTGCTGCAATCCAGGTCCCACACTCCACAATGTGAATATAATTTAAAAGATTTCAACAGCAATGAACTATCCTAGGTAAAGGATAGTAAAATAAACAATTAAATGATTTCATATACCATTGTTTCCTAAAACAAAGAGGAAATCAGCCAGAGGTCATGTTGGTGACTTGCAGGATATAAAGATTTAGCCTGTCTCAATGCCTAAATATTCTTCTCCGTATTTGTTCAAGCTTCTCTTCCCCGTGAAGTTTTCGTTAACTTCTAAAGGACCCATTTCTAAGAAATTCTTTCTGTACCTAATATAGTGTTTGCAAGATTCACAGCAATGTCGCACCATCTAATTAGTCAAGGCAGGAACAAAAAGTTAGAAAACCAACAAAAGGTTTGGGAAAAATAAAAAAGAAGCTCCAGACATGAATTACTACAATATGTTCAGGCTATAAAAAGAATAAAATATTAGAGGAAGTGAACTAAGACCTGCATATGAGTTCATTACTTACCCACTAAGATGAAACGATTCCAAGAAACCAGGACTTACGTTGTTGCTTGCTTGGTTTCTGACATTTCAACTTCACAAGCACTAGTATCTGAAACATTTTCATTCTCTATTGTCATCTGATTGAGTTTTTGTAGTCTAACAGCACGCAGCTCGTATCTGATAATTGACACCATAAAAATAACATAAATTTCTGAGAGTGGGAGGGAATGAAGCTGAATTGATAGTTCAGGGAGGGGTGAAAAGAAAAAAAACGTCATCTTCATAAAACTTCTATATCAACTAAGCCAAGTTCACATGCTAGCTGCAGCCAGTTTAAGGAAGTTATTGACCGGATATGCAGGGAAATTAAACTACCATAATTGATAGCAGTAAAATGGACTGAAGTTGCATGTGTAACACAACTAGGGTAAGTACTAGTCACTTCTCTCAACCAGCCATGCGTGGTTGCACTTTCTTGCGAACATTTCTACAAAACCTCTTGATTATACTCTACTTCACCAAGTATAACATTCATGGGCAAAGATGAGATAGTATCTTTCAAGACATCTGCCACTTAATAATCTCAGGAAAAAATTGCATTGGGCAGCCATGAGGTGAATTATACATGAACTTCTTCTTACACCAAAAGAGTCACGTGGAGCAATTAAAAATATATAATTATCTCACAGAATCAAACAGAAAAAAACAAGCGACTTCTTTTTCTCAAATAAGTAAAGATCATAGGACTTACTCAGCCAAAATGTTTCTAGCAAGTGTAAAATATATTCTCCAAAATTGTCGCTCTCTCAAGTAGCGTGGGCATAGTTTAAATCTAAGTTGCGACAGTTCCTGAAAGAGGGAAAGGAATAACAAAAAAGTTAAGAAGAAGATTGCATAGTTTCAGTCAACGTATTAAAGCAAGCTGAAGCACACAGAAGATATTAAGCCTAAAAACAACAACTAAGAACAGCCAACCAAGCTAAATTTAAGTTTTTTGGCAATCCCTTCCTCCAAATGCATTAGCAAATCTCTAATGATACTAGAATTCTTATGAACTATATAAAGATGCAATTCACATAATCCAATAACTCTAGGAGAATAATGTTACACCTGGAGAAGCGTCAAAGGACTCAAAGCTATATAATTGGACTGTACAAGAAAACATTCAGTTGTAATCTAAATTCATATAAACATTGTCCCCTTCCAACTAGAATGAGAAAAAATAGACCAAAAAGAAATTGAAAAAAACACACTACCATTAATGAGTGTAAAAATTCAAAAAACAATGACAAGCTTAAAAGGCTACAATTAGTGAAGATTGGTCATCAAGGTTTACTCAAAGATTGGACACTATCTATAGTGGATTTTCATTCTCTATTTATGGGGCTAGTTGGGCTAAGAATCTGTTCCAGCCATACCATGCTTCCTCAATTTATATAGCTATTACAGAAGCAATTCTGATTTAGTCCAACATGAGAGCAAGTATATGGAGTATGGACAGCTTTATTTTGTCTAGTTTCTACCAAATCATAGAAACTTCAATGCTATTGAATATGGACTAAAACCAGTTAAAGACCACCTATGGAGAGAGATGGAAGCTTGGAATAAACTTGATACAAAACTAACTTCAAAGATAAAAAAAAGGTCAAAATTCAAACCACCTTTCTGACAGCATGAGGGATTATATACTATGAAAGAGTGCACCAATCAATTACAACAAAACTCCCAAAATGTTCTCATTTAATGTTTTAAATCACTGAGATAAAGCCTTAAATATGTACTGTATTTCTCATTCTTATATAGAAAACTTTATTTTTAAATAGTATCATTTGATATTAATACTAGATTTCTTTTGTCATTCAGGAATTTACTGTAATTACACTTGCAGTTGCTCGGTTCGTCCCTGGTTAAAATATTTATAAGCAATCCTAAAGCATTTTTTGTCACATGTTGAAGATACTAACAAGATGGCCAGTATTATCACGTTCTAAACTTTTAAAAACCTAATAATAACAACAAATTTCTTAGTAGTTACTAGTATTTATAACTAAACCATCTAATTTCAAATTTTAGTTTAATCGGTAATCGCTATCCATAAAATTTTGGGAAACAATATATATTGCGAACTTTTCTGTCGACTTTTCAATTGCCAGTTGCGTGAATAAGTTTTAGTGGTAACTTTTGGAGAAATGTGTAATAAGTGGGGTTCTCCTATAATTCCTACCAATTCCATATATCGATAAGCTCGCAATTGTAATTTAGCATAAATTTATCACAATACATAGCAGGACTCTAAAATTTTTAAACATGAATTGCCACTCCCAACTTTCTAATTCATGCTCTAGAAAAGCAGCAAATTATTAGTTAAATACGCATTTTGGTAATGTACCATATCCTCTACAGGAAGTCTAATACTTTAAACAACTCTAAATTTCAGTGTAGCTTGATGTTATGGAAAGCAACTTGCACATGATGGGGTTTTTCTTATGTCTACCGGTGGAACCAAAACATTTTTAGAGGAGTTCAAAATATATCAGTAAAAAAAATTATTTATTGACGTTTGGAGCGTTTTTTTTACATTCATTTTGCCCTATTATAATATTTCACAACATCCTATTTCAACCTTTTGAGTTGTGAGTCTAATGACTTTAAATACACACATATATTTATATATATAT
This sequence comes from Panax ginseng, assembly GCA_020205605.1. Taxonomy (NCBI): domain Eukaryota; kingdom Viridiplantae; phylum Streptophyta; class Magnoliopsida; order Apiales; family Araliaceae; genus Panax; species Panax ginseng. The sequence continues at coordinate 2,281,808 of CM035130.1, read as the reverse complement.
ATATATATTAATTTTTCTGAACTATAAGACTATTAATCAGATTTTGAAGTTTTTAGTCAACTGATTAGCAATTTTTATAGATAAATTATAAATTATAATATTATATATTCAAAACCTTATATTGTGGTTCTGGTCATCTTCTTTGGAGACAACTGAAAGGAGTCACTCAAAGCAATAAAATAAATTAAGTTATTTTTATTTACTATAAAAAATTGATACTAAGGTATGATTAAATCAGCAAGACAAATGAGTTTAATATTAATTAATGAATTATCAAACTTATTTAATATTATTTTATCTTATAATAATATTATTAATTTATTATAGATCAAAGGATATGATGAAACAAATAAATTAATACCATCTCATAATAAAAATAAATTTTAACTAATATTACCGTAATTCAGATTTGAGGGTTAGGTTCGTATGACAAATCACCCCCGGCCCAGTTCCGCCAGTGCGTATGTCATGAGTAGAGTCAAGGATCTATATATTGTCCTAATAAAAGGCTACTTACATGCGTATATACACATTTCTCTGTGGAGCTAGCTAGCTAAAATGATTGTTTCTTTCTCCTGGCTGGCTGGCTAGCTATGATCATATTAATGTAGTGAAATATGAAAGCAGATCTTCTGTGCTTATTTTGTCTGTCTCTCTTATGTTTCTCTATTTAAATTTTGATACCTAACATTTTATTTAATATTAATTAACTCTAAAATTAAATAAAAGATCAGATATCAAAATTTAAGTAAAGAGATAAAAAGAAAACAGAGAAAATAAAGACAAGGGATCTCTCGTGAAATATATAGTGCTTCTTCACTCATCAAGTTCGAGGCACTCAAGTGTGTGAGAAAAAAATAGAAACTCACTTAATTAAGAAAATCACTCCTCTATATGTCCACTCTCTTGAGATGATTTGATTTAAGAATTGTTTGTAAATGAAGCAGTCTCCCTATGACTTATGAGTATCATCTCTCCATCTTTGCTAAAGCATAAGTTAGAATGATATCTATAGTCTATAGAGTAAATAGTAATTTAAGAGCTTTTTTCTCTCTCAATCTCAAAAGCTACATCTAAAAAAGATAAAAATGACAATTCATAATATTTTTTTTAAAAAAATTTGTGTTGACTAGTGTATAATAAAGTACACGGATCCGGTTAGTATGGAGTTTATTTTTGGATAAATTGACATCTCACATACTCGCACAATATTAGGAATATTCACGTTGTTATTTAATACGTGTCACTAGCTAGCTATTCAGCTACGAAAGCAGATTTTCTGTCCTTATTCTTCGTGTTTCCTTGTACTCCCCACTTAAATTTTAACACCTAACTTCTTGATTAAATCCAACTAACTTTAAAATTAAATAAGAGGCTAGGTATCAAAACTTAAATAGAAAGACACAAGAAGAACAGAGAAAATAAGGGCAGAAGATCTACTCTCTTCAGCTACATACCGAGTCTACATATACAACCATACTGTTTTTATAAGAAAAGAAAAAAAAGAGAGGTGTGTGTGCGTGCGCGCACTGTGTGTGTATGTGTGGACACACACATGGCCTGGCTGTGGTCTAGCTCCAAAGCTTTCTACTCCTGCATGACATGCACTCCATTATCCGAATTATTAAATTGATTGAAGGGAAATCCCAAAAAATTCAAAGAATATTACAAAAGAAACACCTCCTTGCATGTACCCAATGTCGTAAATGAAGTCACTTTAACTTTTACCTAACTTACGAGTGAAGTATACTCATTTGTGATCATAAACGTTATACTACGTGCGCCTTTTTTGCCTTCAAAATTCAAATTATGTGGGAACATATATATTAAAGCAACTATACATACGTATATTCTTGAATTTACTTATTTTTATATTATTAATTTTTTCACTTTAAGGTGATTTTTAATTACATCTTAACAACTCACCTCTTATTTGTTAAGAGACATAAAATTTGGTAAAAAAAAATTTTATGAATGCCTCTAAATCGTTAAGATAAAAAAATTAAATCTAAACTACTCAAAGGACCATTAGAATAAAATTAACTATTTTTTGAATAAAAATAACATCTTCAATATTACAAAATTCATATTTTATCCCCAATTACTCTACTGCCCAATTATTCTCTCCTCTTTGCCTCTTCCCCCTTCCCCTCTCCGTATATGCAGTCTAATCCCTCAGTCCTCCCTTCCCTTCCCTCCACAACAACATATGACAAAAAAGAAGTTGGTCTTGGTTCATATGATTAGCTAGCATTTGAAAACCTACACTAGTAGAAAAATAAGAATATGTGATAGAAATTTGTGATAGTTTTTAAAAACAATCATAAAAGATAGTAATTTGTGATGGATTTTTTAAGCAATCACAAAATAATACTCCCTCCGTCCCAAATTAATTGCTCAGTTTTGACTTTTTAAAGTCAAATTGACTATTTTTAGAATTAATAATTAAGCATATATAAATATATTTCTAAAATTTTAAAAATTGGGGTTAGTAATAAATTGTATATATTTTCTTTTGGTTATAATCTCTTTACCTATATTTTAGCAAAAATAGTAAAAAGATTAGTTTTAAAAATGGTCAATTTGACTTTAAAAAGTCAAAACTGAACAATTAATTTGGGACGGAGGGAGTAGTATATATGATGGCTCTTAGTGATGACTAATCTTGCCATCAATGTATTATAATTGTGATAGCCATGTCGATCAATCATACCAATTTTTTCACGCAAAATAAATTTTTCTTTTTGTGACGCTATAGATATACCATTTTCGTAATTGCATTTATGCTATCACTAATATTTTAATGTAAAAAATAATCAAAATAATATTTTAGTGAATTTACCATAAAGAAGGAGAATATGAGTTCATGTGAAACCCATTATTCGGTATTCTAGGAGAAGATAGGAGAAACGGATTGGGTCTATGAGGGTTTGAAATGGGATTAAACGGTGAAGGAGCTGAAGGTTTAGAAAGTGCAGATGAACCTGTTTGATGAAAGTCCTAAGAAAAATTTAGCCTGATTTATGAGAGATTTCAACTGATTCTCTGGCCCAAATGCTAATCTAATATTTTTTTTTTCTCCATGATCTTGTATCAAAATGTAACCCATGATTTTGCAAGCATTTTCTGAATCTAATCTTTGAATTCTTGACATCACTGTACTTGTTGCCTCATCGTTTAGCTATTAATTTGATTTGGTTTAATGACTTCACTTTTGAACTAGTTTGGATAACTGTTCAGAGGGTTAAATTGATAAAATACTGTTATTATGATATTATGACATTTAAAAAAATTAATTATCAAACAAGACTTTTTTATTCAAAATATAATTTTAAACATATGTTTTACATGATATCTAAACTGTTCATGTTCAGATCTTATCAAAGACATCCTGAGATCTAAGTGTGCCTAAAAGTAAAGGATTTAGGTCGGTAGCATGGAAAATGTGGGTGTATATTTGCATGAAATTGCTGCATGCATGCCCCAATTTTAATGTCGCATGCAAATGAAAAGATAAGTGGAAATGGCAAAAGATAGTTAGTGAGGCTGACCTGACATGAGTCAAGATTAAAATTAACACAAGTGGGTAGTACGTAGTATGAGTTATGACATAGGATACCCCTTTATTTATAGTATTCATTATTCGTTTGTTTATACATTCTGTACCCCTCCCTCCCCCTCCCCCCCCAAAAAAAAAAAAAAAAAAAAAAAAAAAAAATCACTCCGCGTGCTGCATGCTGCTATCTTTTTCCTATTCCTCCTATCCATTGAGTGATTATGTTATCAATTTCTCATCATGTCCTTCCCTTAAAAATGCATAATTACGTGTACATAAAAATTAGTATCTGTAAATACAAATTAAAAAAGAATTATATATATATGTCCTTAACGTCGATGCATCCAAATCATTGCATTAATTATTTTTAAATTCAAAAGTACTTATACAACAAATACTAAAATTTTCAAATGTCAGTGCTGCATTTAAAGGTTTAAAACGCAACAAATGTGGTGGAGGAGAGGAACGAACAAGCACATATATTAGACTTGGAGGTAGCTAAAATAATTTGTTCTCATTTAGTAGTACATAAAAGGAACAGTGCATGGGGATGGTGAGTGGAAGTTGTAATAATAATACTACATCAAAGGTTATGATTGTAAAGCTCCAATTCATATTAATTGGGTAGGGTAGGGTAGACATATGGGACCTACTATAAGTATGATCCAACATCACCCTCCATTGGTGGTTAAGCAATCATATAATTAAATTATCAACCCAATAAAATAGTGGCCACCGTCCTCTCTCTCTTTTTTTTCCTTCAAGTCACACTCATAAACAAATACTCCATGTGATATTCTAGACTAAATTATCTTTATCATAATTGCCTTGTTTTTTTGATCATTTAAACAATGAAATCACCATTATATAATTAATTCACCATTTTATTGGCATTTATTTTTATTTGGCCTACACTCATTAACATGACATACATTATTGGATTTGGTAGTTAAAGACAATCTTTATGAGCAAGCAAGATCCTTGGGTTTTCTTCAGTCACCTTTGTTGAGTAGCTTAAATAGTCAATACAGAAATCAAATAAAATCCTAAGGTTGGTTTATATCATCCATACGACTAACATCTAAAATTATTGTAAATTTATTTAAGCTTTAAATTGATTATAATTTATATATAATTTAAAATAGATAATTATATTTATTAAAGTTAAAAGAACTCGTATCAATTTGAAATTCAGAATCCGATAAATGAAATTCAAAAGTCCAAACGATTTTCTTTTTTAAAATGGATTGTGTAATAATATGACAGAAAATACACTTTTTACTTGCATTTGAAACATGTAAGGCTCCTTGTTTGTCAATCAAAACCTAATCTTGTAACAACTATTAATCATTGAATTAGAGTTGGTAAAATAGAGTTTATCATCACTCGTGATGTTTATTTTTATGCCAAACAATTGCTCTAAAATAACTTATCTTTGCTTTCAAAAATTTGGGGGTGAATATAGGGATATGTACCACCCCACCCCACCCCACCCCAACCCACCCCACCCCACCCCAAAAAAAGAAAAAAAAAGAAAAGAAGAATATAGGGATGGATATGTTAGGAAAGGGAAAAAAGAGGTAAAAGGTGTAAATTTTTTATAATGATTAGTTACATAAGGGACAAAGGGTAAAATATGTCGCAACCAATAACTACCTTTCTTCCCGCTTTTTTTCCCCCACTCTTTCTCCTGTCATTTCCCTTACTTTAGTGAAAGCTTTTGACTTTTTTCCTGAAAGAACAAAGTTACAATCTCACTCCTTTCTTAGCGCCTCTTTACCGGCTTAGATTTAGCAAAATTTATTCGCTTGATGCCTGTAGAGACATTCAGATATGAGATATGATGGTGTGTAACTGTAGTTAGTTGTTCCGATAAATCTAACATATTATGTCAGATATTGTATATCAGCCGAGTGAATAAAAATGGTCGGATATATATATATATATATATATATATATATATATATCAGATGTTGAGTATCAACTGACTGTAATTATGGATCCTATGTGCGTATATATGGAGAATAAAAAAGTTGAAAAGTTATGACCCACCTCAGAGGCCCATTGCTTTGGACAGTTGCAATGAACTCCCCCTATTTGACAAAAATGGCCAAAGAACTCTGCCAACAGCAACATCTCCAACTGGGTCTCTGTCTTTCTCCTCACTTGGTTTCCTTAACCCCACACTACTACTATTTTAATTTTTCTATCTTCAATAATCCCATTTTTCTCTTTTGGTTTTCTTACATCTGTCCATGGACAAGCGCCAGCAGCAGCTGTCTTTGGCCAAGTGCTCGCGGCAGCACCGATGCAGTGAATGGTTTGTTTCTTATTCTTCTATGAATTAGTATGCTCTTCTTAAGTTCAACTTCAGATCTTCTGTTTATTGGTTTTGTTAAAGTTTCGATTTTTTTATTGCTTATGATGGACTCTTTTTGGGTGCTTCTGTGTTTTCAAAAGTTTGTTATATTTGGTTACATGACTTTGTGGATTCTGAACTATTTCCTTGACATAAAGGGGGAGTGATGTTAATTTCTTTGAATATTTTTATGTTTTTTACTTGTTTGTTATTCCTTCCTTGTTGTCTGTTTCTTTTTGGAGCTGACAAATAGGATGGAGAGTTTGATTCAGAAATGATCATCAGTTGCATCCAATAGTGAAAGGATGTAGTGGTTATTGTAGAAAATATCAAGTTCCTTTAAAACTATGGAGACTGTTACGTCAGTTAGATTTTAGTGAAGGAAAGGGGTAAATTTCGTAGTTTTAAGATATCTCATCTATAAAAGAACTATGAGATCAGGCTAACTAAACAAGTCTACTCAACTAACCTTACAACGCTAACTAATTCTAAGGAGTTCAATTTTTATCTTTTGGGGTGCATTACAACTGGAAATATGAGACACAAAGTTTCTTGGTACATTTTGGTCCCTAAATTATTTTCCAATCACCAAAAGGGATAGTAGCAGTTAAGTTATTTCCTAAGGTTAAAATTTCTAGCATTTTGAGTGGTTGGTGCTTTGTTATCTCCTCTACCTTATTCTCTCCCTTTTTCTCTTTTGCTGATAGTTTATAATAGGTTACTACTTACTGAAAGCATTGTATTATCACTTATCTTGGTTTTACATGTTATGCGCTGTTGATTTATTGCAGGATATTCCGGGATGTTCCTAGTGATATAACAATAGAAGTGAATGGTGGTGCATTTGCATTGCATAAAGTAAGTTCCTGCGTTCTATATTTGAGTTCCTTTATGATTGACAAAGCTATCTTTCAATATAGAATTTTCCCAATGATTATTGAGTAGTCCCATATGGTTGCAAAAGATCTGAAAGGATTTCATTGCATTATCAAGTAAGAGCATTTGGTGATGTCAATAAATGCCCTCTTTTATACATCATTTGGTAAATGTATCTATATCTGCATGAATGAATAGGATACGGATCTAACTTCTGGCCTTTGTACTCAAACATAGTCGCACACTTGGAAGACCCAGCTTCTTACATTATTTAAGCAATGTCCTCGCAGAACTAAGAAAAACTTATTTCTGTTTCACTCGATTCCTAGGATATTTACTAGTTTTGCTTTTTGCATGTGATTGCAGTTTGTAGAACAAGATTTCTTACATATCTTCTGCTTTGCTGTGGTTTTCTCAATTGATTTTTCTACAAAATCCAAGTGGAAAATACTAGTACACCAATCATAATCTAGGGATCCAAATGAAAAAAATCCCGGGTACTGAATTATTACCATAATGGCTTGTAGTTTCTTAAAAAGTAAATAATATTCCCTATTCAAAATGATATTTTGTTCCATGGTCAAAGGACTTGCAAGATTAATCTTTCTATGAAAAAACTTGCATCATGATCAAAGCCATTGATTTTTCTTTCGATATTGTTTTTCTTTATCTTTCTGTATGTGTTTGTTTATGCAAATAAAACAAGACCGGAATCCCTGATACTAAGAATAACTTCAAGATATATTGTTACGTGCAGTTTCCTCTTGTGTCTCGTAGTGGGCGAATCAGAAAGTTGGTAGCAGAAAACAGGGATTCAGATATTTCAAGGATAGAGCTTCTTAGCCTACCTGGAGGTGCAGAGACATTTGAGTTGGCTGCCAAATTCTGTTATGGTATTAATTTTGAGATCACCTCTGCAAATGTTGCTCAACTATTTTGTGTTTCTGATTACCTTGAAATGGCTGAGGAGTTCTCAAATAACAATCTTGGTTCTCGTGCTGAAGAATATCTTGAGAGTGTTGTCTGCAAGAACCTTGAAATGTGCGTTGAAGTCCTACAACAATGTGAAAACCTACTTCCTCTTGCTGATGAGCTGAAAATTGTTGGCCGATGCATTGATGCTATAGCATCCAAAGCATGTGTTGAGCAAATTGCTTCAAGCTTCTCTCGCTTGGAGTATAGTAGCTCAGGAAGACTTCACATGAATCGGCAGGCCAAATGTGAAGGAGACTGGTGGATTGAAGATCTGTCTGTTCTACGGATTGACTTGTATCAAAGAGTCATGATGGCCATGAAATGTCGTGGAGTCCGGCCTGAAAGTATAGGGGCATCACTTACGAATTATGCCCAGAAAGAATTAACAAAGAAATCCAGTTTATGGAATCCATCTAACCAGCCAAAAGTTGACCCGGTTGCTGGTTCAAGTGTACATGAAAGACTAGTGGTTGAGACAATTGTTAGCCTTCTGCCAATTGAGAAACTTGCTGTTCCCATCACCTTTCTGTTTGGGTTATTGCGAAGTGCTGTGATGCTTGATTGCACAGTTGCTTGTAGACTTGATCTTGAGAGGCGGATTGGCTCCCAGTTAGACATAGCCACTCTTGATGATCTTTTGATCCCTTCCTTCCGCCATGCTGGTGATACTTTGTTTGATGTTGATACTGTTCATAGAATTTTGGTTAATTTTTCTCAGCAAGATGATAGCGAAGATGATATGGAAGATGCCTCACTCTTCGAATCTGATAGTCCTGATTCACCCTCCCAAACTGCATTTGTCAAAGTTTCGAAATTAGTGGACAATTACCTTGCAGAAATTGCCCCTGATGCAAACCTCAAGCTCACCAAGTTTATAGCCATTGCAGAAACTTTACCATCACATGCACGCACAATTCATGATGGTTTATACAGAGCAATTGATGTTTACCTCAAAGTATGTGTTACTTTTGCTACACTGCGATACCTAGTTTTGGAGGATGAACGAAACTAACAAGAAGTTTCTATCATTGATTCTTGAAATTTCTGTCGTTCTTTTTATATTGAAAACACTAGATTTACCCACTTAAACAGAAATTATTGTGTCTGTCTAAAGTTAAAGGAAAGCAGCCATGTTTAGCTACAAGGGGTCTCTTCTAATGATGGCTTCACTTGTTTAACTATTAATGAATGTTTATTGCAGGCTCATCAGGGGTTATCTGATCCAGACAAGAAGAAGCTCTGCAAATTGATTGATTTTCAAAAGCTTTCACAAGAAGCTGGTGCTCATGCGGCACAAAATGAACGTCTTCCTCTCCAATCGATGGTCCAAGTGCTTTACTTTGAGCAGTTGCGACTTCGAAATGCCTTGTCCTCCTGCTCTTATCCTGATGATGACCACAAGCCAATGCAACAATCATGGCGGATTAGCAGTGGGGCTCTCAGTGCTGCAATGTCTCCACGAGATAATTATGCATCACTGAGGCGAGAAAACCGTGAACTTAAACTCGAGCTAGCTCGGTTGCGAATGAGACTAAATGATCTGGAGAAGGAACATGTTTGTATGAAGAGGGACATGCAGAAATCTAATTCTCATAATTTTATGAGTTCCTTTTCAAAGAAGATAAGCAAACTGAACTTTTTCGCGCATAGTTCTTCGAGAGGATCAAGTTCTCCCTCAAAGAACTCACAAAGAACGGATTCTAAGGTAACCGAGAGAACAGTAACAAGCACAGGTTAGCTAAGCAGTTCTTGAATTTTGTTTAACTGCTTCTGCTGAGGAATTGATAAGGTTTTTCCTTTTATCTATTTTCTTTCCACCATATTTTATATACCCTCCACCATGTATATGAGTTTGGGGCTTTGTTCGCTACATAGAAGAGTTTTTGTGTGAGGGATGATTTTAAGCTTTGTGTTACTTAGTATAACTTTCAGAATATCATCTGATGTAAACACGTGAGATGTCTTTATTTATAGTAATGGTCAATTTATATAATGCAGAAATTTTGACTAATTAGTCTTTATGGGTACTAGGTTTGGTTTCCGTATACCTACCAAATTATAATGGCTTCCTGCATTCCATTTCAACCCTCACCTTGTCCTTTTTATCATTTTCCTAACCTTTGGTATACTTACAATTTGTATACATTGCTAATAATCCTATGACTGTCATGAACTTGTTCAGGGTCCAATGTCTTACAGGCAAATTGGACATCCTGATCATTCTGAGTTTTAATTGTTTTTTCTGTCTACTTTAGTTCTTGTCATGTATGCAGAATCTTACAAGCATGAAATTTTTAAATGGCCTACTGCCCCGTTATATTTCCTAATTCTTCTCTAATTGATTGTACTCTAGAGCAAAACTATGAAGCTTATGTTCCAAAATCATTTATTGAAATTCCATTTACTAGCAGTTGCTACCAAACATATAGGATTCATAGATAGATTTTATTCGGTCCCTTCTTTATCATCTCTCTTCCAGTGACCAAGTAGAACATTAATGAAATTTTTTTGGCAGAATACTCCTGGTTGGAATCAAACCTTGGTTAGTAGAATGCTCCATTACGCAGTTTTTTTTTGTTTTTTTTTTTTTTTTTTTTGGGGGAGGGGTTGCTGTGTTCTAAAGTTTTGTGCCGATACTGATCTTGTAATCAAGATACACATCTTTATGGCATTACAAATGTAATGGTGAAACAATCAACTGAAAGAAAAAGAGAGTCTTCTAAGGGGCACCCCTGCACATGTAGCCGTAGTGTCATGGCTACAAGATGAAAAGTTGTCAATAGAAAGCACATTTGTTCTGTTAAACATATGCTGACTCCATTCGTCTTGTAGTCGTCGCTTAAAAAACAAAAGTCACTTTCAGATTGAGTGATTTACGAACACTGTCCTGTTTCCTCAGACAACATCTCAACTTGTTGATTTGTTCACAGCGTGTAATCTGTAGATCACCATTTTCTGTTTCAAGCAACGCTGATCTTTTAGCATGAAAGCATCTAGTGTTGATTGGTGATTTTACCGAGTATTTGTGATGGAACTCTTGGTGGCACTTTTTTTTGTTAACAATTTTTACCTCAGGCCATGAAAAAACTTGGGATGGCTTGATGAGACTCTTATCAGGGTCTTGCTCCCAAGGAATTGCTTCACTTGGTACATATTTTATAGAAAGTTTGTTATGGTCTTGGACACGGTGTTGGTGTCTAGGCGTCAACCCTGCAGAGAACTTGAGAGACGCAAGTTGCTTAGAAAGGTCTTGATGATCATGATCCTCCTGAGAGTGCTTTTGTTGTTCAGGAGGTTGATTGCAGCCTCTGGCCTTTAGCAAGTCATAGATAGTGCGATTAGGGACAATGTAAAACACTTTTCCCGGGACCAAAACTGACTCAGGCCGGACCACAATCCAGGGATATTTAAACACATCAGGTCGGGCAATGCAGTGTCTGGGGTTCTTCCTCATAACTTCAGCTGCCGTTGTGGGTTTTCTGTGAATCTCCACATGCCTACCCGGATGAACTAATTTTAGGACACCTTTCTCTCTTGTTGAACCTCCCATAGTTGGTTTCTTCTAGCAGTTTGTGGTAGAGGAAATTTAGAGTTGAGTTTCTTTTAGAACTTAAAGAAAGACAAACAACTCAAATGGGGAGGGAATATGTGAAAACTTATCACCCCTTCTTATAATGTCCGTCCTTAACTTTTTTTGTGGGGGAATCCTATGAAAAAGGATTTTTGGACAAGTTGAGGTCTCTTTGTTCTAAGAATTTGTTGGAATTTGATTATCTTGTTTTAATATAAACAGTACTAATATTAGAAGAATGTTTGTCTTCTTATTGACAAAATCTAGATATATATGACTGAAGTTATTTCTGTTAGAAATGGTCGAGGTGTCTTGTTCTCATCTTTTACATGATTCTGAAGCAAACACTGGCATAAGAGATTCTGAAGCAAACACTGGCATAAGAGATTATGCAGCTATTTAATATGGTGTGTTTCATTATGTCCTTTCTTATCCCTAAATATGATTTTTAAGAAACAGGAAATGGAAAGAGAAGTGAAAATTAAGTCCATGAAAATATAATGTCATGATTTTGTGATCTTTTTTGCTGAAGAATTCACGAAAATACCATTATATTCTTGCAATATATTTTTCTCATAGGTTTTTTGAAAAAAAAGAAAGAGAGAATATAATAGTAAAATTTATATATTATTGTGTATTACTAGGTGTTGTGGTCAAGTCAAAGTAGCCTATAATGTTGTTAGCAAGGCTCAATAATGGCAAAATCAACTGATTGCAATAACACTGTAAATAAGAGCAGGTGCAACATCTTTAAGTTTGTAACTATGTATTAGCTATAGTGGATGCCCTTGGAAATAACCACCAGCTACCTTCTTAGTACCTTACTTCTATTGAAATTGTGAGGAAATTGCCATTCATGCATGTTATTCATTTCTTGTACTACTATGTGGATCATGGATCTTGTTCAGACTTGTACTCTTGTTATCTCTCCTTGGATCAATAAGACTTCTTTTTATTAAAAATTCCCTAGATAGAAGGTGGCATGGCAGGCAAATAAATGAAGCATATTTGATGCACTAATTTGTCTCATTTTTGCACCAGAGGATATAGGTCCATCTAGTAGTCCCTTTTGTCCTACCCTGGTATTATCATTTGAATTTTTGTATTTATCCTTTTACACATTTAGATTTCGTCACAGATTCATAAATTTTCAATTACTTGTTTTCAATATTAAATTAGTATGAAAGTTTATGTTAAGAAAAAGTCGAATAATGCTCTCATTTTTGGACAGAGAGGTTGTACAAGATATATGTTCAAGAATTTTGCTAGATCTGCTTATATAGAGCAAGAACTGTTGCATTGCAGCACCAACTAGGACAATAGTTTCAAAGGCTGTTCTGATGCTCAAGAAAACCAACAAAGAGCTCTCCCCTACAAGCTTGATCCACTAATGGTGTCTTATTCTTGGAAGTATCAGTTACCAAAAGGCGAACACGATGTAGACATGTTTTTACATATGAAAATTTCAATGACAGAAAAAAACTATCAAGTAAAGCAATTGATTGAGTATAAAAAGGACATGCTCATAAACCAGATCAAGTTCAAACATCTCAAGGACCCATAATTTAACAGTTCCCCTGTAAATGGATACACAAGGGGGTTAGTCTCTCATAACTAATAAAAACTTAATTACTTAAATTGGATTCTGATCCTCAGACACTCCCAACCCTTAAGCAGATTTGTTATAGAAACGGACGCCAACAGCTACACCCAAGATGACGAGGGGAACTAAGAACTGGAGAAGCTTGATGATGAATTCTGATGTCTTGTCCTGATTGTACTGAGGCTGCTTTGGAGGAGTGTAGTTTGTCTTGGAGGGGATGCTTGCTGTATCAATGTCTCCCACATATAATTCATCCAGCATTGCTCTTGCACTGGTACTATGTCCCACATCTTCAAAATCATCAGTTGCATCTTTTCCTGCACAGGCAAAAACATTAAGGCGTAATCAGGGGCATCAACCAGTTCCTATCTCACCAGAACCATATACAAAATCTAATATTGCAACGTATTGTTTTACCTGTGGCTGATAACAAAACATCTTCACCACCGGGATGGTCCTCCAGGAACTTTGTCACATCATATACCTGCTCCAACACATTAAACGTCAAAACATGATGAAATTTTAATAATTAAGCACAAAGTAACACGTTTACAACAGCTAAGGTGGCGTTTGGTTCAAGTAAAGTCGGATTTGAAGTTCAAAACACTCTATATGCAGCTGGTTTCTTGAAAATGGAAATTGCTTAAGCTTAGACTGCCACCAGAGACTGTGGCCTGCAAATAGAATGTTATATTTTTGAGTTTTAATTAGTATCTTCCTATATACTATTATTTCGTATTGTTTTCAAAAGTTGGATTGCTGGAAGAAAAGTGAGATGTTAGCCACTAAATTATCAAGACGAACAAGAACAAAACTTCCAACAATCACATGTATAGGTCTCCCTATTTTATGGCGCGATTTACACCAGGTGCAATATAAAAGTCATGAACATTCAAATCTTCCACTACATCATGCCAAGACGCAGTCTTGTTCACTCAAGCCAATTTGTTCAGGTGTTTGGATTTGAACTAATGCATTTGGGCATGTCGAGAAATTTTGCTCAATCTGTAAGAGAATGAATCTTGTGGATTCAGCAGTGAGATCCAACCTCAGAATATCATATATCGCCAGGGTATCTTACATTGAAAGTTTAAGCCTAAGCATATGATTATGCTTCACGATTGCCTTTTTCGTGAATCTTGCATCCAGTGTTTGGAGATCACGTGCTTTTTCCTTATTCCGTCTGACTATCCTGTTATAGAATTATCATCATAATTGCAAAGTGGAAATCCGAAGTTTCAAGTCATTTGGGAATCTGGCTCCGAAATCTTTGGATCGTAGTTGTGTGTGATAATATCGTTACCTCAAAACTAGGCATCCAAAAGAGTGTCTAATACAAGATAAACAAGATGCATGGTCAAATTTGGGTTTTTCTTAGCAAAACTATCTATTTTTCCTCATAAACTTCTACATGTTTGATGTTTTTATAAGAATGAAAAATACAGATTAACTAACATAATAATTCAGTTTTACCCCCTGAAGTTTCACCAAAATGCACTTCACTCCTTAAAAGAATTGCAATATTTAAGGACTTAATGATATAATTTATTGCAATCAAGTCCGATTGCGCAATTAATATCACATTAGTTTCAAAAGCTCAACCAAATCATGAGATTCTGCATAATGCTCTCCAGGCCATCATCATCTAAAAATTAAAACTCATATCCAAAACGGATCAACATGAGATCAGTAATTAAGGCCAGTTGGAATTTTATTGAGCAGTTAATTAAGTTTGATTACAATAAAATTAAAACATCAGGTCCTCAATCGTTACATATTTTCTTTATGGACTAAAACTTCACAAGTGCATTTAAGCCTAAAATAATGCAATAAAACAGAGAGACAAAAAAAGCTATCATACAAGAAAGTTAAATGCTTCATAAGTTTAGAGCATTCAAAGAAATTTACGATTTCTAATACCATAAAGATATTGCGCCAGTAATTATAATCGTGGTATAAGTGAAAACTTCAAAATAATTAATTTATTCAATTTTATAGTATATATCATTTTCATAAAACCCCAGGTACTAAAATGTGGCCAACACGAATCTTAACAGAGCTTACCCATTTACACACGCAATTACTTACAGACATTTACCTGGTAAAAAGACAATCATGAAAAAAAAAGAGAAAATTAAGATATATAAATCAAAATATAATATACACACACACACACACACACACACACACACACACATATATATATATATATATATATATATATATATATATATATTACCTTGCCATCGATGATGAGCCAACAATCATTGGGCGTGTTGTGATCGGAGACCTGAGCCAAAGAATAGAGTTTGCCGTCGCCACCCATTTTTAGTAGCGGTGTGTGAGAGAGAGAGAGATTGGAAAATATATTTTATCAAGTGGGTTTGGTGAGAGAACAGAAATTAGCTTGCCGGTCTGATTCTGCTGTCAAAGTGTCAGCCATATTTATATCGGAGATTTCTTGATGTGAAAATTTGTCTATTCTGTCCATATTTTTTTTTTAATGTAATTCCATTTTCCCTGGAGTGTTAACTTATTTGCGACATTTTTTATTCAGATTTTTATATATGATGATATATTTATATTAATTAATATCAAATAAATAAAGAAAGAATCTAAGCACTAATTGTGGTCTAAATTAATCATGAAATACTCCCTCCTTCCCAAGATAAAAATCTTTATTATTATTTTAAGTAATCTCAAATTAAATGTTTATTTATTTTAAATGATCTATTTTTTATAATAATTTACCTATAATACCCTTATTATTAATTGTTATATTTTTATTCTCTATGCATATTTATGGAGGATCACTAGTAATGTGCAGAAAACTATGCAATTAAATAAGAATTTAAATATGAATAATTTTGTCATTTTATCCTCTTTTTTAATATGCGTAAGAAGTCAATCAAGATTTTTATCCTGGGACGGAGGGAGTAATAGACATATAAATAGTATTTTTTATTTTTTAATATTCTCTCCTTTCTTTTTTATCTGTCTTTTTTAAAGATTAAAAATTATTTATTTTTATTTGTTGATAGAAACATTAATGACAGTTTTCATATTATTCTTACATTAAATGCTAATTTGTTTATTTAATTTATTTTTTGGATTTTTTATATTGTTTTTATCATAATTTAGAGAACCATTATTTCTAGGGATATGGTATAATTTTATGAGATGATAAATGCACTCAATTTGTCAACAATTGAAAATGATATAAATTTTCAATATGCGTTTTTGGTGGAATAAGTAAAGACAAGATTAAAACTACTATCTATATTTTTGCGTCACATCTTTTGAATTTGAAAAAATAAAAAATACTGATATAGAATATTCATTGTGACGCTCACAAAATAAGTATATATCATTCATTTTGGATCGCTAGATACAAGGTACTGAATACAAATACAAACTAATTATACAACAGTCGTGTAAAATATGACAAAACATAGATTAAGAATTTTAATAAAAAATATCATCATACAGATTAATATCCACACTCAAAGGAGTCCTCAATATATTTATTGTCACACTATTTAATGTAATAAAGTGAGGACTACTATCTATTATCTAAAGCTGCCACTCCGCTTCCCGATTAGTTCATTGCCACGTTCTCATTTCTCAAAGAAAAAGGTGGAAGAAAAGGATGAGCTCAAACTAGCCCAAGAAGAAATATTATGACTAAGATAATGCGAATAAATTATCATTAGTCTTTAACAATGTTAAACTGTTAAAATACAATAGACATCAAATTTAACTGGAATAAGCTATCTACTATCTTCTATCTTCTATAATTTAAAATGTTTTCATCAATTTTTATCGAGACTCGACTTTTTAATAAATAAACCACATCATCGAAGTCATCCTGCATTTTACTTGCCAAGGATATTCATTAAATCATCAATGGTGAGTGACTATATACCGAATAATCTTTGGTCATAATCATATCAAAATCGCATTCATCAATGCACTACTGAAGCCAATTTGAGAATTTTTACCACATCATCCGTCACATTACGATTGGCCATGACTATAACGAATAATCCTCGATCATAATCACACCAAGTCCATCTATGCACGTAAGCGAAGATGACTTTTATCACAATATAAACATGAGAATGATGACAATGATATAAGCATTAATCAAGCGAAAATAAGGATAAATATTAAAGACTTTAAATTTATCCAAATATTATCAATCACTTAATAAACTCATAATCTAATATTATTAATATATAACAATATTTTAATCACTTCTTAAACTTATAAACAATTTATTTCAATTGTTTATACTTTACCAAATAATGCATTTAATCTTTCAAAAATGTCATACTCATAAGATTTTATCACCAATGATCAAATCCCTTATCAAAAATCAGATATACCCTATATAGGATTCCCAAGTCATAAAATCCTATTTACTAATTTTCAGTATTTCACATAACATATTTAACTCATATGTTCAGTAATTAAACCATTTTCATGAAAATTACCAAATTAACTTGTTATTTTTCCATCCTTTACCCAAACATATATACATATATTTCATACACAACAAGTATTTTTTTTTCAACTCCTTAAGTATTTTTTAAAATCAATTTCTAATTAATTCCTTAAGAAATTAGCTACCTCAAGTTTAACTCCGAAATTTCCAAATCTTAGCAGGATCTTACACATGTTAACGTGAGCTTCGGTTTAAATTTCATGGTCATCCTGAGTTATAGAACTCCTCAGGTTATAGCATTTTAAATCGGAAAAACTTAAATATTGAAATAGTCATAACTTGCTCATTTTAAGTCAGAATGAGTTCATTTTTGGACAGGAGGTACTTTATACCATATATTTTTATGTCCCAAAAGGCCAGAATTTTTCTCACAAACTAAGTGGCCGAAAATGCCTTTTTAAATTTACGGGACGAGCCTTTTTGGTACTTTGCAGTTTTTGACTCCTTTGCTAAAATCAGTCCACACGAAAATCTACAACACCTTTTCCAGTGATTCCACTTGGATAAGTTAGAAAACTCATAGATCTAACTCTAGAACTTTACCACACTCAAAAATTCGAAATATAATAGGAGATATGGTCAATTGAATTTCATATTCTATTTTCACCAAAATCTGATTTTCAACCATTTGTGATTTCTTAGAAATTTTCATGTTTTCAAATAATAACCAACATAACTCATCATGACAATGACATGATAATTCAATAAAACAAGTTCAAGAATAAATTTTAAAGATTTATAAGTTAATTTATCCTAAACTCAATAATGTCCAAATTGTTAACATGATACTGCTTTGTGGAGAAAAATTCAAGAATGCTCAGAAGAATATTTCCACGAAAAGATACTGGATGAAACGCAAATATCCAGGATATTCCACTAATTTCAAGGAATATAGAAGCCAAAGCTTTAATCAACTGTGTATAATAGAATATATGAAACTACAAATGGATTTTCGCCCGCCATTCGATAATCCACGTAACTTGGATCATTTCCATAATTTAATAAGAAATGAATACAAAGGATCATTCACCATGCATGTGGTAATCCATACGCATAAAAGTTATTCCAGCGTAATAATAAAGAATGGAATAAATGTAAGGATTCATCATGCACGCGATGATACGATCGCATGTATGAACGAGTTATTCCCAATAGAATAATAAATAATGGAACTAGTGTGAGACCCCAGATTTTATAAATAAAGATTTAAATTTCTCGAAATATTTTTTTTATATTATGGTGTGGATTTGAGATATTGTTATAGTTATGTGTAGTATTTGAAAATTTTGCAAAGTATGCAAGTTGTTATAAATATTCGTTTGGTCGGGGAATATTTTTTTTGTCGGAAATATCCGCATTGACGACACAAGACAATTGGTGGACCCCACAATGTAATAATTGTCGTAGTTAAAAATGACAAAAATAATTTATGGAAATAACGGCGAAGGTTTTACCATTAATCTTGTTGAACTATTCGTAGTAAAAAAAAGAATGTCTGGCGTGGTTAAGTAGTAGTAGCACGGTATTGATTATTGATGCTTATGTAAAAGTCACTCAATTATATCAGTATTATTGCTACGATAATTCTTTGTATCACATCTCTCATATATTATTGATCCAATTATTGTCACAATGTCACGTATGCATAATATGTTATATTATTAAATCAATAATTGAGACGACAAAGTTATTCATATTATTAAATTACAATATTTACAATGTCTAGAAGTTCACAAGGAGAGGTTTGGTCACCTAATTGCGGCGCGTGATAAGGGAGAAATCCTTATTGGAAAGCCCCTCTTTCATGGGGAACGACACGGTTGTTAAATATTGTGAGTTATGATATTAATGATGGATAAGTTCGTGTTGATTAAAGATGAATTTGATAGTTCCATCATGTTAAAATTATTTGTGTTAGTGAAAATTGACATTTATTTCGATAATAATTGATGTCTGGAGGTTATATTGTTCAATCGGGTATTTGGAAAACTTTTTGTGTCGGAGTTACTATTCACGAGTTACTATTCACGAGTTACTATTCATGAGTTTTAATAGTAACTTGACCCTTCAACTTTTCAAGAGTTATTTGCCTCTTCGGTGTTCCAAGAGTTAATTACCCCTTCGCAAATAGTAGTTGTCTCTTCAATATTACCAAGAGTCATTTTGACCCTTCGTTAAGACCAAGAGCCACTCTTAGTTTTTCTATAAATAGAAGCTCATTCCTTCATTATTTTTTACTTAATTCATTGAAACTACAGAGAGAAATTATAGAGAGAAGTTATATAGAGAAAATTATGGAAAGAAAAAGAAGAGTATTCCGCTACTTCACTACTTCTATATCCAGTTTCTTTTACGGCAAGGGTGTTATTCTTTCTTATTCATGAAGAGAACTTCATTATTCCATTCTTTATTATTCATTGGAATAACTTTGTAAAAGTGGCATACCCTATACATAACCTCAGACACGCGGTATACCCTATACTTGGTGAAATCCTTTATGTTATTCTATTCTTATTTATTACATTGAATAACTCAGATAACGTGGAATCCCCTATACTTGGTGATCTTCTTCTCGTTATTCCATTCTTTATTATTCATTGAATATCCCGTGCATGTGTTTTACCCGGACGGGGTTCCATTATTTATTATTCTACATTTATTATTCTCATTGGAATATCATATCCGTGTGTTTTACATGGGACCGGTTCTATTGTTTATTATTCCGCATTTATTATTCTGTTGGAACATCCCGTCGATTGTGAATTTCACCGACCGGTTTCGTTATTATTATTACATTGGAATAACCTATCTACGCCAAGACACGCCGCGCGTGGTGATTTCTATTGTTATTCCATTCTTTATTATTCTCGTTGGAACATCCCGCTTGTGAATTTCACCCGACTTGGTTCCGTTATTATTATTCTGTTGGAATAACTGCTCTGCATCAAGACCGCATGCGTGGTGATATTTTTTTCTTATTCCATTCATTATACTCGGTTGATTAAAATTTTGACTTCTATACTCCATGAAATTAGTGGAATATCCTCGATATTTGTGCTTCATCCAAAGATCTTTTCATGGAAATATTCTTCTTAGCATTCTTGAATTTTACTCTACAAAGAAGTATCATGTTGACAATTTGGACGTTATTGGTTCTTGGATAAATTAATTCTTGAACTTGTTTTATTGAATTATTATGTCATTGTCATCTTTGGCTTACGTGCATAGATGGATTTAGTATGATTATGACCAGAGATCATTCGGTATAATCATGACCTGTTATAAATAATGTGATAAAAGTCCTCAGTGGCCTGTAATGCATTGATGAATAGTTTTTGGTATGATTATGACCAAGGTTTATTCGGTATAGTCATGACCATTGATGATTTAATGAAAATCCTTGACCGTGGTACATGGATGATTAGATGTGGTGGTTTATTTATTGTCGAGTCTCAAATGATAAAAATTGATGAAAACCTTTTAAAACCCTAAAGATAGTAGACTTTATTCTCTACTTAACTCTTTTAATGGATCAGATATTTCACTGCAGATTAAACTTGATGTCTATTGTATATTATCGTTTAACATTGTCAAGACTAATGATAATTTATTCGTATTATCTTAGTCATAATATTTCTTCTTGGGCTAGTTGAGCTCACCTTTCCTTTTCTGCGTTTCTTCGTGAAATGAGAATATATACCGGGACGAGCCTGGGAGCAGAGTGACTGGTCGAGATGATAAGATTAGTAGTCCTCACTATTCTGTTAAATAGTGTGACAATAAATATAACGAGGATCTGAATTTGAGTTTCAGATATCGCTTCTATGAGGACTCCATTGAGAATGGATATTGTCTTCAAGGCGATTCTTGTTTAAACTCTCGCTTTATGTTTTGTCGTATTTTACACACGATGATGTATAGTTAAATTTGTATTTGTATTGTGTACCATGTATTTGGCGACTCAAGATGGGTGATTAATACCTAATTTTGGGGGCGTCACAATCAGGTCACGCAGAACGCACGCATGTGATATTCCGGCGTAATAATAAAGAAACGTAACTGTGTCAAAGTAAATTCAAGACCAAGATGTGATATTCCAAATGTAATAATAAAGAATGGAATAACAACGAAATCACCATGCACGCGATAGTATCGCATGCATAGACGAGTTATTCCAATGTAATAATAAATAATGGAACCGTGTCAAAGCGTAAACGCATGTGCATGTGATATTCCAATGTAATGATAAAAATGGAATAATAGAAGAATTTCACTATGTATGCGGTAGACTTGTGATGTACAAAGTTATTCCAACATAATAATAAAGAATGGAATAACAGAAGAATTTCACCATGTATGAGGTACTTCACATATACAAGTTATTCCAACAGAATAATAAGGAATAGAATAACAAAAGTTCTCTTCATGAATACGAAAGAAATAATACCTCTTACTTTATAAAGAAGAGTACTCCACCCGGATAAGGCGGGGGATATACTTGAAGAAAACTCAGACACTACGCTCAAAGCTTCTTAAAACTCTAAAGAAATATGCTCAAGATTATAGAAGAGAATTCTCCTAATTTTTGTGTGATTTCAATTCTAATTCAAGATCCTATTTATAGGAAAATAGAAAGGATACTATGCAATAAAATATAATATATATATATATATATATTTATATATTTTATTTAAAATCTAATAAAACAATTAACTTTATAAAAGTATTACATTTTTATATAAAAAGATTTTACTATGCAAACACTATCGCAGTCTTATGCAAACACTATGCATAATAAAATATATTATATTCTAATTATTGTCTAATAAAATAAATATCTTTATAAAAGTATACATAATCCTAACTATATTATATTTTAATTATTGTCTAATAATCCTAACTATACATAATTTGAAAAATAATTTATTGACCTTAACCAATGCATCAAATACTCGAACCAACGAATTTGACCCCTCACCTATAAGACCCTCCAATAACGCATCAAACAAATTCGAAATTTCAAAACTCGATTGCTTAATTTTTGACTCTATAACCTCTAACAATCTTCTTTTAATTGGTGAAAAAATGACAATGCAAGACTGGGGTTTTCTCTGAGCGTGTTCAAGTGAAAAGTAACTTTAGAATTTACTAGAAATAATACATGCATATACACACATGGTGCGGTTTCGGTTTTATGCGTGCGATTTTGGCTAGTAACCAAACCGGAATCGTAAATTTGATTATTTAATCCACCTAAAACCGCCACATACGCCGGAACTGTTGGTGCGATTTTAATTGGTGCGGTTCGTATAATTTTTGATGCGGTTTCAGTTCCAATTTAATTACTTATTCAGCCATAGAAAAAGGAGGCTTTTGTTTTCCATTAATTATCACCACCCACCGACCACCTCCCATCTCCCACCACCCATCTCCAGTCGAGCCGAAAAGAATGAATACTACAAGTCATAATTTTGGTGCTTGTAGAAAATTGTGCTTATGCTTACATTCAAAATCCTCGAGAATTGGAAATGACTTATTCAAAGCAACATCTATCTCGATGAAAAAATACAAATAAAAAAGTGATATTTTTTTTGTGGGTAGACTAGACGTTGTCAAACTGGAACTGATGATGATGAGACTTATTCAAAAACCCAAGCCAAAATATTAGTATTACTACTCTACGGAACAAACCCAACCCAACCCAAGCATCCCTCACATATTACAATAGCCAAATATTAATACATGAAATTGGGATAAAATTATAAAAATGATCTCACTTCACTTATTATAAAAGATTATCACTGATACTTATCCATATTACTTATAAAAAAAAAATCTACATAAATTGTCGCAAATATATATCATTAATCCAATAACAAATTACAAATACAAACAAAAACGTCCTAATTTACTTGAATAAAAAGATACTTAAGATTTCTCAAGTTTACTTTTAGGTACGAGACAAAAACTTTTTTTAATTATTTTAACTGCAGGCCCCAGTAGAGATTGTCCAACAATTGTTCTCAGGAAAATCAAAGAGGCCCAGTAAGAAAGAGGCTTGAACATTAGGAAAAATAGAGTTTGGGCCTTAAGCCCAAATCTGTGCTCACATATAAATCAGAAACCCTAGTAAACACTCGATATCATCTTCATCTTCTTCAGAGAAAGAGAGAGTGAGGAGAGAGAAGAGAGAAAATGGTGTCGGGATCCGGAATTTGCGCACGGCGGGTGGTGGTGGACGCACGGCACCACATGCTCGGCCGATTGGCGTCGATCTTGGCGAAGGAGCTGCTCAACGGCCAGAAGGTTGTGGTGGTGAGGTGCGAAGAGATCTGTCTATCAGGGGGACTGGTAAGGCAGAAAATGAAGTACCTTCGATTCCTTCGTAAGCGCATGAACACCAAGCCCTCTCACGGTCCCATCCATTTCCGTGCCCCTGCTAAAATCCTATGGCGAACCATCCGCGGGTATTATTTTCTCTCCCCATTTACATTTGTTTATCTTACACGAAAAAAAAAAGAAAAAAAAACTTAAATTAGAAAAAAAATAGAAAACTTCAAGTTTTTTTGATATTGATTGAGTTTTTAATAGAAAAGATTAGAAGATTTAATTTTTTTTATTGCAGTTCCAAAGAAAGAATAATATCACTTTTACAAAATTACCTTTTTATTAATTATAATCATAATTATAACCATTGAACTGGGAATAAAAATATACAAGATAAATTTAATCAAACAAAAAATTTCTATAATCAAATACAAACATCCAAATAAATGTTAAACAAAAAATACTTCTACAAAGTCATTGTCATACCATACCAAAAGTCATCAAATTTAATCTGTATTATTAATATTAACGGAGAAACACTGCTCGTAAATCAGCCACATCTATTTTTTTCTCATCAAAATTCATTTCTGTTAGTCCTTCAAAGATATCATTTGCAGAATAGACTCGCACATATGAATTGATAAATGCTCTTGCTTTTCCAATATGGTAGCTAATCTATCCATTATATTAGTTAATTTACCTTCATCATTGAAATGTTTTGCCTTTTTCTTTTGAAGTACTTTTACTTTACATCGGTGCTTGAGAAGGTTCAAATATTTGGCCCCATAAGATTTATCATACACAAACAAATCGATGGTCGCTATTCAATTTTCAATTTTTATCAACACCTAAAATGACAAATTTTCAATTTTTCTCCTGGAAAGACAATAAAAATATACATGAATATTGTGATAAATCATAAATAAACGTATAGGTGGAATATACTCTGGAGTTCCAAAATATCAAACATCTGTTACCAAGAACTCAATATAAATATATTGGTGGAATATACTTTTAGGCATAGTACAATGTACAGTAGTTTTCAGTCCTATACTGGTTTAATTAAAGGTCCAATTTGTAGAGCCCTGACTCTCATATTTCCTTTATTGTATAAGACAACAGTCATTCTTGGCTGTAAATGCAGATCGACTGGACTGGTCTGGCCCTACTACCGGCAAGAAGGCATTGTGGTCGCAACAGAAATTAGGAAAAACGGAGTCTACCTGAAATCAATTAGAATAAACATCATTAGATCTGACTACCTTTGTATAGACAATAATAGAGTATTATAATTACAATACCAAGTACTGCAACATTCATAACCATAACAATTGTGACTGTAATAACTACATCTACTTCAAATGTTATGTTGTAATTTAAAATTTATTATATTGAAAGTTGAGTATAATATGAGAATTATAGAAATATTACTTATTCCAATTTTTTTCCGTCTAAATCAGACCAATTTTGGACGGAAAACTTTGGCAGGAAAAGTGGCCAAGTTTTCTATTCATTTTCTTTCTTTTCCGTAAACATATGAATTTTAAATTTTCCGTCCATTTCTTTTCTTTTTCTGTCCATTTTAAAATTCAGAAACAGAGTGTTACTCTTCAGTACATTTGTTAATCTATATACATATTTGTACTGGCTGTGCGCTCTAAATGTTTTACTTTGGTCAATTATTTACCATGTTAATAACAATTCTCTCTCAAACTCAGTTATGAAATGATTGTAGCTGTTTTTGGTATCACTTTGATTCATATGTTTCAGTATTACAATCATGTTTAGAGTGGACGCATTACCAAATTTAAGGTTGTTATTGCTAGTGGTATTGTACTATGTTCCTAACTAATGTGCTATGATATAGCAATAGCAAATATATTCCCTTGGTGATAGGAAAAACATTTTTGTATCTGTGCTTGCATTTCCTATATGTATATATATGATGTATATATGTATGTATTAGGGATAAGGGAATAAAAGGCATGCCTCCATTTCTGTAGTGTGTGTGTACATTGTATGAATGATTTGTTTATGGTTGACACTTTTGTAAATATATGCAGTGAGGTTGATTTTTCTATTGTTTAAACTTTAAAGGGTACATGTGTGGGTTTAAGCAGTGTGTATATACATACATCTTTATATAAATGTATATTACTGATTGATTTGTATGTATTGTGCATTGAAGGATGATTCCACATAAGACTAAGCGAGGAGCAGCAGCACTAGCAAGGTTGAAAGTGTACGAGGGAGTTCCTCCCCCCTATGATAAGATCAAGAGGATGGTCATTCCCGACGCTCTCAAGTGAGTTTCCTTTATTTGGTTTCCAAGAAAATGTATAGAGGAGAAATAGAATTTTATTGATTTTATTCTGTTGATTGTTCTAACTTTTTGTGTTTTGGAAAATTTGAATACAGGGTTTTGAGGCTTCAGGCTGGACACAAGTACTGTTTGTTGGGACGCCTTTCAGCTGAGGTTGGATGGAACTACTACGATACCATCAAGGTAATTCTGAACTCAAATGTTGACTATTAACATATATGACTGTGTAGTTTCTATATAAGTGAAATTGTGACCGGTGATTTTTTGTGTCTGGTTGAAGCAATAGCCATCTAATTGCCTTAAACCCATCCCCTCTATTCTGTGTATATATCTGCCTGTGTATCTGAAGCAAGTGAACTGGGGGTTGAATTTGTTCTTGTCTTGCACTAATGCCGTGATATTTTTAGCCACAGCTATATACTGTCATGTTTTCTGATTTATGATATATTCTAGTTGGGCCTTGCACTATAATACAATAACAGAGCTAGCACTTGGTATGCATTTGATCTTGTTTCTGGTCAATGATCAGTGGTCAGCTATAGGCTTATAAATTAATTTCTGTCTACATTTTCCATCCAATCTAAAATATATACACTGATTTTAGTGTTATTATTTAGAGTATTAGAAGACCTACTTCGGTACATAGCACTTGCAAGTTTCTTTGAACAAATAGCATTTTGGCTAGATGGTATTCTTCTACAGATTCATAAGCATTATGCCAATATCTTGCATGGATATTTTCAAGTACTCCCACGGTTCCCTTTTATATGACGTTTTAGGATAATTCTTTTGTTCCTAAATATTTGACGTTCTAAGATTTTTGGGAGAATTGGTTATATTTTTTCCCAAACTACCCTTAAAATAAATTATCTACAATTTTCAATGCTTCTTTATCTTCTTTATTTATATCGGTGCAATCCACATACTATCCTATCTCTCTCCTTTTTCTTCAGTCTCCTTCCCTATCTGACTCACTCTTTCCCTTTTCTTTTTCTTCTCTCTCCTTCCTATTTGACTCTCTTGCAATCACTCTTTTTAATATAATCGTGTATTCTCCACAAAAAAAAGTAGGAGTAATTTTGTGTATTTTGAATTGCAAAATATTTAAATTTATTTCTTTAATTAGCTATCTATGGTTAATATAGTTTAGTTTGTTATTTTTTATAAGATCATGCGTAATCTAAATACTCTACGGAACTACTTTTTAATTATAAGAAAAAATGGTGGAAAGCAAAAAATAGAGCTAACAAAAATTTTATTCAGCAAGTAATAAAAAAATAAAAAAAGAAGATGAACGAGATGACATAAATAGAGGGAGGGGGTGAGAAAAACTGGCTATATGAGAAATTGAGTTTATGAGATAACTACATATTGGTTAAGGATGAGGAGAGAGAAAGTAGATGAATAGACAAATGAAAGGCTGTTTTGGGCATTTGGTAGCCTATTTAATTAGTAGTAATTAGGTTTGTTAATAGATGTGCTCAACTCTAAAACGTTAGATAAAACGGAACCGAGGGAGTATTGTAAAGCAATATCTTTTGTGTGCAGTAAACAACTTGACTGAACCAGTAATTTTAAAATACATGTGAATCAGCTATTTGTTACGAAATCTGATGCAATTTATATTCACTTTTGTATGTACACAGGAGCTCGAGAAGAAGAGGAAGGAGAGGTCCCAGGTTACATATGAGAGGAAGAAGCAGCTGAACAAACTGAAGGTCAAAGCTGAGAAAGCTGCTGAGGAGAAGTTAGGTTCTCAATTGGATATCCTTTCCCCTGTTAAGTACTAAGAATCTGTTGGGATTAGTTAGTGGCTAAAAATGTTTGTTAGGGATCATGGCATGTCAATTTTACCTTCAATTTTCCCTGTTAAAAAATATTTACTTTTAAATTTTGATCTTCTTGGAGGACATCTAGTCAAATTTGTTGAGTGGATATGATGTTTTCCTTTAGTTCTTGTGATGAAATATTAGAGATATAATTCTACTTTGCTAGATAATAAATTTCTTATGTTGCGAGTCTTTTTTCTCTTGAAGTGCATGCAGCATGGTTTATCTGATACCCCATTGGAAATTCTGGAGTTTTTAATCATTCATTCTGGCAGAAATGATGGGCATCTCTGTAGCGTATCTGTGTACTATGATATCGAGTTTTTTTGTTATACTTGTTTATAACAACTTTTTAGTTAGATTAATGCGGTTGCATTTACTATATATATATATATATATATATATATATATATATAGGATAATGATCCATGCTATATTTGTTATGGAACAAAAATAGGCAAATATAATTTTTACCTTCTATTACATTTATCAACGGTCAGGATTATTTTTAATCCTTACCTTCCGTTACTAGTGGATGGGATTAAAATTGGGTTTGGCCGACTATGCCCCCATCAAGCTAAAGTCAATGAATTGTCAGATATTGTGTACCCACTCTTTTCTACTTCAATGGAAGTTCCAGGAAGGTTGGGCAGCTTTTACCTCGAGCGGGCAAGGATTGATCTTCTCTTCCTGTTGACTGCAACCTTGTATGTCCCAGTGATCTCATTTCCATCTGGACGAAGCATCAAAATGTTGGGCATTGCCCTGAAACTGGCCAAGTGCTCAATAGGCTGATGAGTTTGTCCATCTTCTCATAATCCTATTAAATCATGGATCATGACATAGATAACTCCAGCTTCACTCCAGGCGGAGATCCTTATGGCCCCTCTCATGTAGTCAGTGAACACAAAGAAAGTTTAGGAAGATGTGCCCTTAGCCCCAATTCCCAATTCTTTTTCACTTTCATCGCAGGGAGAAATCGCAGCCACAATTTCAGCGCTAGAAATTGCAGCAATAGAAATCGGTAGAAATCGCAGCCAGTCCTCAGTAATTCTAGCGGAATCAATATTTTTTTAACTGATGTTGGCCTGATGGGGGCATATTCGGCCAAACCCAATTTTAATCCTACTAGCGGATGACAAAGACTGTTTTTTAATCCTAGCCGTTCATAAATGTAACGGAAGGTAAAGATTGTATTTGCACATTTTTGTTCCATAACAAATACATGCATTACCCTATATATATATATATATATATATATATATATATATATATATATATATATATATGAGATTCCATCCACAAAGAATCGGTTCTTTGTAGAAAGAACCCTTTTTTGGCCTATAAAAAAAATTCAATGACTAAAAAAAGAGGATGCTCAGATATATATATATATATATATATATATATATATATATATATATATATATATATATAATGAATGAGAATGTTAAAGTGCAAGTGGTTTGTCAACCCCAGAACAGGAGAGGAGCTGAATTGGTGGGTGTGGTCATTTTTTAACAAGCATTGTTATGTGATAGTCTTCAACAACTGTTTTTGAATCCTACAAGTCAGGCTTATATAGGCTCGTAAATTACAAGTTATCTATTTAATAAAACATAACCTATTTTAAATCTTTTATTTGACAAAGTACAAAGACGGTTCAGATTCATTATAACTTAATCTAAAGGCTCATATTTCTTTCCGTCCAAATCAAATTCATTCTTACACCCTATCCTCTCTCATATTCACACACAAAATCTTTTGCTCTCCTCTCTTCTTCACACACAAACAAATAATAATAATAATAATAATAATACTAATAATAGTAATAATAATTATAAATATAATTATATTAATATTAATTATAATAGTACTACTACTACTAATAATCTATATAATACAGATTCATTTTAATTGAATTGGGTGGGAAAGCACAAGTACGGTTCAGATTCATTCTAATTTTAATTCAAAATAATAATAATAATAATAATTATTATTATAATTATAATACTAACTACTACTACTACTACTACTAATAATAATAATAATAATAATAATAATAATAATAATAATAATAATAATAATAATAATAATAATAATAATAATAATAATAATAATAATAATAATAATAATAATAATAATAAATAATAATAATAATAATAATAAAAATAATAACAATAATAACAAAAAAATAAAAATAATTATTATAATAATAATAACAATAATAATTATAATTATAATAATAAAGTAATAATAATAATAGTAGTAATAATAATAATAATAATAATAATAATAATAATAATAATAATAATAATAATAATAATAATAATAATTATTATTATTATTATTATTATTATTATTATTATTATTATAACAACAACAATAATAATAATTATTGTGGTGGTGTGGTGAATTATAATAATTGTTATTGATGATTGTATATTTTGTGAACAAGTTTATATTTTTCTTGATATCTATTTTTAAAGGAAAATTAATTATTGTGGTAGTGTGGTAAATTATGATAATTATTGTCTAATTATAAATTATTTTAAGTTGAAAAGAGTATTTAGGTAATATAATATTTTTTTAATTTTAATCTTTTTTTTCGTTACCTCGTGCATTCATGAACGGGTAATTAATAATATACATATAAAGCGTGTATATTTTAGAGAGAAAAGGCATGTAATCTTGTTTAATGGAAAAGAGATGGAGTTAATGGGGGAGTATGAATTTGAAAGCAAAGGTAAAAGAGGTCTCGAATGAATGATTTGTAGGATGCGGGCGTAAACATATAATCTTTTAGGGACAAAACTAAAGTTTAAGACATCTCTGTTGTCTATAACTCTCACATGTTCTTTTTTGATCAATTCGTATCATCATAATGCACAAATAAAAGAAAATATAGTGTGGGAACCAAACAAGAAAAACATCTTCAATCAAAACTTCATCAACCAAAGCTATCAAATTCCTCAAATATTAAATTGGATTGTATAACATAAACTATGCTTGTATAACATAAACTATGCTTCTTCTTCTTCTTCTTCTTCTTCTTCTTCTTCTTCTTCTTCTTCTTCTTCTTCTTCCTTTAGTTTTTCTGTTCTGGTCTTTAAAATGATGTATCATACATCAAAATCAAATAAACAAAAAATATATAGCTTTTCATTTGGATATTTTTATTTATCTATCTTTTTTAATGCTCATGTATGATACAAAGGAGAGTTAAAGAATGACAATTTGACATGTTAGTTAAGCAGCAGGCAGTATCATACTGAAACAGGGAACAATCATCATTCTCATTTCTACCAGCTGCTATTAATACTATTGCCCAACGGAAAGCAATCATCATTCTCATATTTCATCATTGCTCCTCTCTCTCTCTCCCACCCTCCCTCCACGCCTTCATCATAATTCTCTCTCTCTCTCTGCTCTCTTACAAGCCCTTTTCATATTCACACTCTCTCACTTTACTCCACTGCTTTAATCAATTTGGCACCCACAAAAAATCCCATTTGTCTCAATCCCATTAAGAAGTTCATAGCTTCATTTTTCTACTTCTCCTTTGAATGAGTTTAAAGGGTTGGTTTCTTCAGTATCTAAAGAATCACTTCTTGGGTTTATATACTTGATATATGGACCTGCACTTTCTTTTTTGGTTTGGGATTTTTCTCTTCTTTGCCTTTCACAAAGTTGCTCTCAGTGACCCAGATGGTAAGTACTCCTCAATTGCCCTTTAACTTTTTCTATTTGGAACATTTTAGCAAAATGTATTTTCCTAGTTAAATCCTGGACTTGTTTCAAGTAAGACCATTATTTTTTACCTTTTACATATTGCCTATCACAGGTTAACTTATTATTGGTTTTTTACTTGTTTCTTATAGCATTTCTAGCTACTCTGTTGCTTATATTTGTTAGTATTTAATCAGCAGCTTAATTACACAGATGTACTTAATTGATTGGTTTTGGAATAATTGACATAAAATGCATGATTTTGGACCAAATGTAGCTTATATGATGTTAATGGCCAGGTTTCTTGAGTTTATCTTGTGGTGGAACTGCAACTTTCGTGGATTCTTCTAACATTACTTGGATTTCAGATAGTACTTATGTGATTACCGGCACAACAACTACTGTTAATTTCACTGAGGGTATCTCCTCATCATTTATCACAATTCGGTTCTTCCCTGAATCTAAAGGTCGAAAATGTTATTGGCTACCAATAAGGAATGTGTCATCGCTTGTACTTGTTCGGACACAATTTGTGTATAAAAACTATGATGGACTTGCAAAAGCACCTGCATTCTCTGTTTCTCTTGGAACAGCTATGGTTACCACTGTAAACCTCACCAATAATGATCCATGGACCGAAGAGTTTTTATGGCCAGTAAATAAGGACTTTCTCCCTTTGTGTTTGAATTCCATACCAGATGGTGGATTTCCTGTTATTTCATCCATTGAAGTCCGGCCACTACCTCAAGGAGCTTACAACAAAAGCTTACAAGATTCCCCCAATAAGTCACTTAGGAAGTTCTATCGCATCAATTGTGGTTACACAAATGGATCACTTAGGTATGAAAGTTTCCCATGTCAAATCATTGTTTCAAGTCTTTAGAAAACAGCCAAATTTTTTTAGATGTGTTCATGCAATTTCAGGTACCCTTCAGATCAGTATGATCGTATATGGGACGCTGATCAAAATTTCTCTCCTTTTCATTTATCAACTAGCTTTGATATCCAAAGCACCTTCAACTTGTCAAGTATTGAAGAGAGTCCTCCTTTTGCTGTTCTTCAAACTGCGAGAGTCTTGGCAAGGAGAGAGAACTTAACATATAACCTTCCTCTTGGTAGCCTACTAAGAGATTATAATATTGTTCTCTATTTTGCTGGGATTCTTCCTGTGTCCCCTACATTTGATGTGTTAATTAATGGGGATTTTATTCAATCAAACTATACGGTGAAGAGGTGGGAAGTCAGTGCTCTATCCTTTACAATGAAGGGAACTAAGAGCTTGAACATTACATTGAAGAGTATTAGCTTCTATCCTTTACTCAATGCAATTGAGGTGTTTGAGATTGTTGACATTCCGGCAGAGTCGTCTTCAACGACAGGTTTAATAACTTGATTCATTGGAAGGTTCTATCTAGTTGAAAAATCAACCACATTTTTAGGATTTTACCCAAACAATTTTTCCCTTTCAGTTTCAGCACTTCAGGTTATTCAAAAATCGTCTGGTCTAAAGCTGGGATGGGAAGATGATCCCTGCTTTCCGATGCCATGGGATCATATTGGATGCACTGGCAGTTTGGTTACTTCATTGTATGCAACTCCAGTAACTTTTAAGTAAAGCACTTTGGTTTTTTTGTTAAGTATGTTTCCTTTTATCCCAAATGCTTAAGATACGGGTTTCCAACTTTAACTTAGGGAGCTCTACGATGTCAACTTGAGATCAATTGGCCCTACATTTGGTGATTTGTTGGATCTTCAAAACCTGTAAGATTTTCAACTTCTCAATACCATGTTGCTGCTAACATTCTTTACACATTTCCGTCTTCTGTTTCGTATATTTAATTTCTCAGTGTCATGCTGGCAGAGATTTGCATAATACATCACTTGCTGGAGAGATACAAAACCTGGGTAGCCTGCAACATCTTGAAAAACTGTAATGCTTATCACATAACTTGTACTCCAGTAATTATTTCTTTATAATGCACAACTGAAAACGTTGCATGGTCTAAATCTTGCAGGAATTTGAGTTTCAATCAACTGAAATCATTTGGTTCTGAATTAGAAGACTTGGTAAACCTTCAAATATTGTAAGTTTCAGCTCCATTTGATTCAGAAGAAACTTACCCTGAATGGTTCTGCTGCTTCTTGCACTTTTACAGAGATTCTTAATTTTATGTACAAGATAAGATTAAAGATTGTTTCTTCTGAAGTAATGATAGAGATTCTTGATTTTTTCTACAAGATAACATTCAAGATTGTTTCTTCTGAAGTAATGATGCACAGAAGTATGTTACTAATACTGCATCCAATATTTTACTCTTTTATTATGTGAAGGGACTTGCAAAATAATAGTTTAGATGGTATAGTTCCCGACAGCTTGGGAGAGTTGAAAAACCTTCATCTATTGTAAGTCCAAATATGCATGCATATTTTTCCTGTATTTTTTTGGCAAGTTTTCTGCAAATTTAATGAAAAATCACCTTTTTCATTGATACCTCCTGTTCAACTGATAGGAATTTGGAGAATAATAAACTGCAAGGCACCCTTCCCCAATCTTTGAACAGCGGGAGTCTGGATATTAGGTATGGGATTGACATTTTTATTATGAATGATTTAGATGTCAGTATCTTGATGGATCAGTTCTATGCAGAACATCTGGAAATTTGTGCCTATCATTCTCTATGTCGTCGTGCAATGAAGCTTCAGTAAATCCTTCAATCGAGGCACCACAAGTCACTATCTTTAGCAACAAGAAGCATAATGGTCATAGTCATATAGCAGTGATACTTGGAGCCGTTGGAGGAGTTATTCTAGCACTTTTCATTATTTCTCTTTCGGTATTCTTGTACAGAAAGAGAAAGGATTCCGAAGTCACATATTCAGAGAGTATGGAAAAAATTTACATCTGTTTTACCAATAATATTGCTTTGTTCTTATGAGAGTTTTTTTTGAATGAATGAATGAATTTGAGCAGGAATGGATATGCGGGACTGGAAAGCAGCAAAATCATATTCCTACAAAGAAATTAAAGCAGCAACAAACAAGTTCAAGGAAACTATAGGCCGAGGTAGTTTTGGATCTGTCTTTGTTGGAAAACTTCCTGCTGGAAGACAAGTAGCTGTGAAAGTTCGGTATGATAGAACTCAACTTGGGGCTGATTCTTTTATCAATGAGGTGCGCACAATCTAACCTTATAAGAAGTTGCCTAGTTACCATCTGTGTAGAAAATAATAATTTGGAATGTGATATTTGTATTTATTTGAGCTGAGACTAGCTAGCTATATAGAAAATATTCTGGTTCTATGAACTGTCTTGTAATTTGTAGGTGTGTCTTTTATCACAAATTCGTCATCAGAATCTTGTATCTTTGGAAGGATTTTGTCATGAACCAAAGAAGCAAATACTAGTTTACGAGTATTTACCCGGTGGATCATTGGCTAATAACCTTTATGGTATATTATTATATCTAAACAATTTCTTTTTCTCTTTTCCTATCCACTTATTTTACCTTTACATTTTCCATTTTGTGATTGATTATGATTTTGAAGATCATAATAACTACTCTTTCAGGAGCAAACAGTAAAAGAGTGACATTAAGCTGGGTCCGGAGATTGAAGATTGCTGTTGATGCTGCAAAAGGTATTCTCTTGGAGGAGGAGGACTATAAGAAATAGAACAATGGATTGATACTATTAGTATGTAAGACCAAAACTGAACCTCATTTCTTTAAAAGGGTTGGACTACTTGCACAATGGGAGTGACCCACGAATCATACACCGTGACGTGAAGTCCAGTAATATACTTTTGGACAAGGAGATGAATGCTAAGGTCTGTGACTTTGGCCTCTCAAAACAAGTAACGCAGGCAGATGCAACTCATGTGACCACTGTTGTTAAGGGCACTGCTGGCTACCTTGATCCAGAGTAAGCTTGTCGATTGCTATCTAATTGTCTTTTTAATAAAGCTGACCCCCCCCCCCCCCCCTCCCCTCCCCTCCCTCCTCCCCTCCTCGTCCTCACTTTTGTCTGTGCAGATACTATTCGACCCAACAACTAACCGGGAAGAGTGACATATTTAGTTTTGGGGTTGTTCTTTTGGAGCTCATTTGTGGTCGAGAGCCGCTAAGCCGTGCTGGAAGTCCTGATTCTTTCAATTTAGTTTTATGGGTAAGGTCGCAATTTTTTTCTCTAGCCTTTCTCCTTTCCTTCAAATAATTAATTTATGCTATGAAAATGTTATGTCAAGTGTTAGCAGGGAACAAATAAAAGTTTTTAAAGTTAGATGATTCATTGTTTTTATTCCTACAGTCAGATATCTTTGAGCTGCCTGTATTCTTATGTTTCTAAATTTCTTGCATTTATTTAGAGTAGGAAACCAACAGCACCTGAAAGATGAAGGAGCAAATGGAAGGTTATTATAATTTATCCGATGCTCCTTCCATATTCAAACCTTAAAATTTGATGGAAATTTAACATGCTGTAATATGCACAAAATTTAAAACACACAAGATGCATGAAAGCAGTTTATTCGAGCATCTTACTGATTGACTGCGAAAATATAAATACGGATGGACAACAGACTCTGTTTCCACTTGCAGGCCAAGCCATACTTGCAAGCAGGTGCATTTGAGATAGTGGATGAGAGCTTGAAGGGAAGTTTTGCAGTAGAGAGCATGCAAAAGGCAGCTGTAATTGCTTCAAGGTCTGTGGAGAGAGACGCATCGCAGAGGCCAACTATTGCAGAGGTATTGGCAGAGCTAAAAGAAGCCTACAGCATCCAGCTTTCTTATCTTGGGACTGCTGGAATTATTAATTGAAATTAATCACATACATATATATAAGATTATATGATAATAATATCATAATTTTGTCCCGAGTTTTTCTTCAAATCAAGTTCTATGTAAGAAGATGAAGAAGCTTTTCTTCTCCTGGTTGAGAGGGCATAAATAATTTATGCTAGAGAATTCTGATACGTATATCAATCATAAATTTATATCAATGTATATACATATTGTATTGTATACATTTTCTGTTTCTTCTATTTAGCACTGAAAAGTTTATTATTTATTTAGCAATGTACGTATGTACTTGCTCGATCTCAAGAAGTGAGTCCCACTCAAATGTTAATAATTATATTTCCGGTTACAAATTCCCATCCTAAATCTAAATTGAAAATAACAAACATATAGCATAAGATGTTAAATTATTTATAATGAAAGGAAGTACTCAATTAGCTAGATAGCTAGTTATACATAAATTTTTACATTTGTTCAAGTTGCTTTCTATAATAACTTTGTATTTGTAAAACCCCAAGCAGACAATGGGAAGAAGCAGTTGTGGAAAATAATACTAGATTAATAGTCCCTGAAAGTATTATGGTATGTATTTTGTATTTTGTGGGATCTACACTCCACATTCTAGGGCAACTCATGAATTCACTAAAAGCTAAGAGCAGGACTAGCTGGAGTAGCGCCGTTGGAAATAAAAGAATAACGCTGTTGAAGCAGCTACAGCATATGGGAACAGAGTCCAAATTCCCTGCACGATTATGGACATTAGATTCATGTGTACAAAATCACTACTTCAGCGGATTATAAGGATAGTTTTTTACCACTACGGTGGCAACTGTGGCAAGAGCAAAGACTGGACGCTCTCTCAATAAGAACCCAATCCCCAACTGAGCTCAAAAGGACAACAAAACAGCATCAGCTATAACCAGAGCATGAGAACTTTTAAATTACTTGGAAAGTATTTTGACAGGTCATACAAATTTTTCAGTTACTGTAAATTCAATTGTCTAAGTATAGCAGATTCCAGTTTAAAAACAATATGGCCAATACAAAACATTTTAAGCATTGAATATCACTAAACATAAATTGCAAGTACAGAAATTAATGTTGAATAATTAATTAATATGGAATTCAAGCGGATAACATTACCATGCTATTTCTTTAATGTGTATGTACTTAGAGGGGTGGTTTTTTTTCATATGTTATAATGCAGTTTTTCTAATAGAACTCCAATCACCTGAAGCGGAAGAGTAACCACCCCACCACAACAGACACCAGCAAAGAAACACTCTGGGGATATACCCTGCAATCAAAGTAGGAGGCATTTCACCAAATATTGGTGCAATAAGCACTCTGGATTGTAGTTGTACTTCAACTGACATGTGACTGAATCAAATGAACGAAAAAAATTACGTTTAATCATATTAGCATGATAAATACATCATCAAGTTTATAAAAATTTGTGTACGTCGGTACCAACTTCCAGACTACATGTCAATAGCCAAACTGAATAAAGATTGATGTATAAATAGTGGTACCAACACCCTCATTACTAGTGACATCAAACTACACAAGACTACTTGAAGTACAAATAATAAAATTGCACTTGTGCCTGCTTATTGTCCATAGGTACCAAGGATATTGCTACCAAATTATTAAGATATTAATCCAAACAAAAAGAAATATTTAACATCTTGGAGAATGGGAGTGATGATCTGCTTATACTTTAGGGAGGTTGTTGCATATCATTCTTCAAAAATAAAGCTGTCTTAGAAGCTTCACTTATTGCTAAATCACGTTCACAGGGATGAAACAAAGAATAGCCAATATAACAGGTATATAGGAACTAGCATCTCAGCAACAGGAATTGGCCAAGTAATTCAAATGAAAGTCAAGTGATGTTAAACTAGTACAAAAGGAAACTATCACTAACCAATGCCCCTGCTAGGAAAGCTGTTGGATTTCTCACTCCAAAGGAAAATCGTTCAACTGCAGATTAATGCACAAAAAATCATCAAATGACAGTGATGAAGTTTCAAGAACAATCAACCTAGTACTAGCTAAAAAAAACCCGTGCACATCTGGCTGAGACCAGATTCAATTAGAATCTAAACCAAGGTTAGGTTTAACTTGAAAGCATAGGGAAATCATGACCCATCTAAGACAACCAGAAGGTAGTATATTCATCTTCTATCAAAAAATTAATAAGGGTGGCCAACAAAAGAGAATATTAAAAAAAAATATGAGAAATAGTCACCTACTAAAAATATTTTGAACTTATGCTCCTACTCTTATTGTTTTCCAACATTGATATACAAACATATGACACACCTCAATAGGGAAATTATAACTTGGTGCTCACTAATAAGTTCTCACATCAGCAATTAATTGTGATTGAATACATCAGGAGTTCGTATAAGGTTGGATTCTATTGACGAATATGTAAACTAATGATACATATGAATAGAATAAAGAATAAAACAAAGATAGGGAAATATATATATATATATATATATATATATAAATATATACACACACCCTGTGAACTCACCAAATCCTATGAGATTCCCATATCTTTGCACAATACGTGTAATGCTCACCACTTTGTCTTTTCCAATTCCCAACTGCCATCATCATCAGGGTAACACACGTTACATAGAATGATATAAACCTACCTAAGTAGGTTGGTTTTCTGTGTGCATGTGCTAAAAGCATGTAGTCAGGAACAAACCTTTGAACATACATCATTTGACGCCCCAGATGTCCTAAAGAGCTTACCAACGTAAAATGGTACCATATCACTAATACATACACCCCTGAAATGTAACGTTATCATGTTTTACAAAACAAATTTTAGAAAAATTTGATGCTTCAAATACAAAGCTTTACAGAGTAGAAAGAAGCTTCATAGTTTTGCACGTGTTGCCAGAACCAGGGAAGACTCCATCATGCTACTAACTTTTAGATAAGGCAATGGTAACTGGAAAGAATTATTCAAAGGAGATGGATTTGGCTTTTACCAGTATACCCACAAAATTGTGGATATTATATATGGAGCATTTCTGGAGAAGGATTCAGCGAAGGACTGCCATGTCCCATTCAAAGTCAGCCTCCGTGCCAAGGAGATGCCAACCTACACCGTTCATTAGAAAATGGTTTTTAACTTCAAAAGAAACAGTCAAATCGTAAATAATTGATATAAAAACAAGTACTCAATTAAGTTTTGAGAGGTGTGAACACTTGCATCTGTGAATACAAATACCACTACAAAGGACAGACCCATATATTTAAAGCTTCTTCACTTATGAAGAGTCCAAATCCTGCAGCCATCAGCAGCCAAAAGTAGATCCATCTGCAATAAGGAAGTGAGGAGGCACTTAAAAAATCCCATGTCATCAAGAAATGGACATCAGAGTCAAGGAGTTTGCTGCCTTATTGATCGCAATAATATGTTAAAATCCAATAAATGAATTACTTGGACGGCTATTGAATTCTACAAGAATTAAAAAAAATAAAAATTGATGATCAATCACATCCTAGGGTACCAATGATGACAGTCAACTGCAAAAATACCGAAGAGAGATAAAGAGTATGGAGTAAATAACTTGATTTGTAAAAGTCCAAAACAACGGGAGCATGTGGCTTATATGTCTTTCTCCAACCAAAAAAATGCGGCTCATCAGGAAGGGTAGGAGTAAAAAACAGATGCATTGCAGAGAATATAGATAGTAGCATACCCCGGAGCGTACTCTGGAAGTACAAATTTGTATCCAAAAGCTTTGAAAGTAAAACCAACATCAGGAGCGGTGAGAGTGGAAGAGGATGAGCCATCAGCCAGGTATTGAATTCCAAGTGATGGCCCTTGATTAGGCTGCTTAAATATAACTGATAGTATGGTCACTGTTGCAGCTATACCTAGTAAGATTGCTAATTTTGCAAGAAATGAACTTCCTGTACCCCCGGTTGTATTTTCCTGATTCACAAGCAACTCATCAATAACTTTATCTTGCTCCTCCGGAGTGACTACAGATCTTGCACCCTCGTAGTTTTCTTCATCCTCACTCTGATAGCTTTTAATTCTACCGACAGTGGACAAAGATATATCATTACACCTCTGAGTGAATATATGCAGCAAAGAATTGTTAAAATAATATAACATAAATGTTGGCAGTAAGGGAAATAACTCAATAATTTCCCCCGACCAATGTGCTCACTTGGGTAAAGCAGGATTCTTGTAGTTTTGGATACAGAATTCCGTAATCAAATTATAATCATTTCAATTATTTCTAGTTTTAATAGGGGGGTGGAACTGGTATTGATTTTTTCATATGATTTTTTTTTTTTTAAAAAAAAAAAAAACCATATTCAGAATACAGCAACATTCCTATAGCAAGAACAATTTTATACAAGAAAATATAATACCGAAAAACCTAAACATTAAGCAAGATTTACCGGAAAGTTGAGGGCTTGAATAAATGGGGCACAAAATCGAGTTTTGTTTGGACTGAGAAAACTCTGTAACGGAAATTGATACAGCTTGATACATACTTCAAATGTCGGCGACTGGAAGAAGATTCAGAAAGAGTTGGCATAAGATGTGAAGGACCCCTAGTCAGAAACGCCATTGCAGACATGGGCGAGTTCTGACAGGGCCAAACTGAGCTACACCACTGCTAATGGTAATGGTTTCTTGTATTGGTGGAAATGGGTGAGGAGAGAGAAAAGAAATGAATGATGGATTTGGTTCCATGTGGTTGGGTTATGGATTTGAATGGTCAGAGACTGAGACTGAGACAAGAGACAAAATTAAATTGAATAAAAGGATTATTTTACAGTGGGGTATGCTCTTTCTTAGGCAGGCATGTGTGACACCTTGGAATATTTCTCAAAATAAAATAAAATTTCAAGAATTGAATATAGTGGGTTTCATTTTATCTTTAATTATTATTATTTTAATTTTATCACAAATAAAGTA
Source organism: Panax ginseng (assembly GCA_020205605.1). Classification (NCBI taxonomy): domain Eukaryota; kingdom Viridiplantae; phylum Streptophyta; class Magnoliopsida; order Apiales; family Araliaceae; genus Panax; species Panax ginseng. Next base: position 2,240,392 of record CM035130.1, on the reverse strand, counting down.
GATATTAAGTTTGTTTGGTAATTTTTTTTTTGAGTTTTATTCCATTGCTTCAAAATTGAGTAAAGACCATTTCTTATTTTCTGACCATCTAGTCTCCAGTAGGTAACTTTTTGTTGGACTCGAAAATTTGTTTTGTTTGTACGTAGAAATTTGTGTTATTATATTTAACTTTATGCGACTAAGGATAACTTTATGACTATGCACATTAAAAATTAAAAAAAGACTTTGAACTGTAAAATATAATTAATTAACTATTAGCGCGAAAAAGAAGATAATCTATAATATTAATATTATTTTAAAGGGGGTTGATTCAAATTTAATTTTTTTAAGCTTCGCGATATTAAAGTGCTGATGTCAAATAATAGATATGAGTTTTATGATTTTATTTATTCACTCTTATCATTGTGAATCAATGAAAATTAAAAAAAAAGACATATTTACTTTCTCTCTAAACTTATAAATCTCTCAAATAACTCTTGAAACTTTGAATTCGAACACATATTATAATTATAATTACAATTTTTTTATTTATATATTATATACATAATTTTGCTTATATATATATATATGTATAAGTAGGTTTTTTTATTACATAAAAAATATATATTATTTTATATGATAGTAGTATTTTTTATTTTTTTTGTGTAGAAAAATATCAGGTAACATTATATATGTGTGAAAAAATCCTTTCACAACTTCTATTACTGTGCACTATGAGACATACCTGGCGCATTTTAGAACCACCCAATCCCACGCACTCCTTACGCACACCCACCAACACAACCACCACCACTACCACGTCCTCCTCCTCCTCCACCATCACCACCCATCACAAGAAAAAGCATAAATACCAAATTCCCTCAAAACCCAATCCCAATCAATGGCCTCACCTTCTCCATCACCCTCCTCATCTCCATCACAACCGCCGCCGCCGCCGTCACAGGACCAAAAGCAATCCCCACCTTCTCCCTCTCCTCCTTCAAATCAAAATTCCCCAAAACCAACAACACCCACCAACACCACCACCAAGAAAACCCAACCCCTCCCCTGGACCCACCAAGAGACCATCAATCTCATCCAAGCTTACCAAGAAAAATGGTACTCCCTCAAAAAAGGGCAGCTCAAAGCCGGGCAATGGGAAGAAGTTGCCATCACCGTCGCTGCCCGCTGCAACTACGACGAACCCTCCAAATCCGCTACCCAGTGCCGCCACAAGATCGAAAAACTCCGTAAACGCTACCGTGCTGAAAGGCTCAAACCTGGCCCCAATTGTTGGCAGTACTTTGATCTGATGGACCACATGGAACGCTGTCCATTACCCATTTCAGCAGCCAGACCCATGCCCATTGTTCAACTCAGCCCGAATAACCAACCCAATTCGTCAAGTGACAGCGATGTTGATTATAATTACAATCCCAACTCCAATAAATCCAAGAGCATTAATCACATTGTTAGAGGAGGGAATAGTCTTGACAATGTTGAAAGAAGTGCTAGGGTTAGAGAAAGAAAGGATTTTTCCGAGGGCGATAATGAGGAGGAGGAAGGAGGAAAATGGAGTGCTATGGTGACAGAATTGGCTGTGGAAATTAGGTCATTTTCGGAGAGATTCGTTAAAATAGAGAATAAGAAGATTGAGATGATGAGAGATACAGAGAGGTACAGGATGGAAATGGAGAACAAGAGGATGGAAGTGATTCGTGAATCGCAGCAGAAGCTTGTTCATACAATTCATAAGGCCTTCAGCAGCTCTCACAAGAAAATGAAGGGGCTCAATAATTGCTTTTATTTTGATACAATTGTTAGGCTATGGAGATTTTGGTTGATATTAGTTACTTATTTGAATACTGTTTGTATAATCGATTACAATTGATAATATGAATCTTTATATTGCTTTGAAAATGCATATTATGTTTTAGTTGAACACTAGAACTATGGCATCAAATAACACAAGTGGATGATGATCATGCTGTAATGTGCATTTTTTTCACTCTCAAACTTATGGTTGGATAAGTTTCTTATAGAATCATTATACTTGAGAAATCATTTTGATTTTACAAATATGTTATATCAGTGTTTCTTACTTTTTGTTGTTTACCAATTAAGTATTATTATAAGTCGTGATTATTATGGCTCGGTCGTTATCTTTGAACCCCGAGGTAAGGATAAATTTACTTTTCCATTTGTGGATATTTTTTAGTGAATTCTTCATTTTTTAGTCCCAAGAGGTATTTCCAAGCTTGGTTAGTAAGGCTGCTCTAGCTTCCCTTTCCCCTATATATATATATATATATATATATATATATATATATATATATATTCAGTAGCAAAACGATTAGCTTAAGAGTGATGAGCCTGTATAAGCAAGCACTAGTGTAGTCAGTCTTGTTCTTCCGTGTATATAGCTAGCTAGTATATAACTCTTGTTGCACTCATCTTCTTCCCTATGCATGCACCAATTCTTTTCCGCACTTGCATCATTTCTTTGTAAACACGAGTTAATATGTAAATCGGATGAATATCAATTTAATCGTAAAATTCACAAATACACGGTTTAATAGTCCAAACTCCAAAGCTCCTCCTCCGCATACATCTATCTGTCACTGAAAGTCTCTACTCTGCATTTGTTGGTTTTACAAGGCTTGTCAAATTTATTACACAACAATTTTCTATTGACATAATAATTATTCTTTCACAAAGTAATAACCTAATAAGCTAAAAGTGATTCTTCTTTGTTATCATAACCAACTAAATAATTACATACTCGACAAAATCTCAAATAGGGGATTCATAAATAAAAAAATTAACTTATTTTATGATTTGATATATAATCTTCTCACTGATCACTTATTTGATACAACAATTTTTAGCGCCATATTTTACTTTGAACCAACTAGGTCACTACATTTTTTCAGGAAGGTTATTGCTTAATATTTTCAAATACTCCGGATATTAATCTTGCTTATTTATTAAACATTAGTCATAAATTGTTGTCTCCAACCTATATTCAAAAAGCAGGCTCGCAGTAATTGAACATTTCTTGTTTGGCAGTTAGAATTTGAAACCATAATTGATTTGAAGACGATCGATCAAAAAGCTTACCATGAATTAAGAAAATGATTCTCTCTTCAAAAACAAATGACCATTGGGAATTTCACACCAGGCAGACCATTACTTAAAAGGAGGAACTGGACATTGTAACAGAAGATTTTGGATGAGGCCGCTTTCAGCATTTCCTACTTTGCCCAACCAAAAAAAATATAATGCACAAGGTGTCCACTGCAGTGTGATGGATGATGACTGTTTAAACAACATTACTTGGCTCATGCACCAAAAGACTTGTATTCACAAAATTTTAATTTTGCTCGGGCTTCAGCCATATCAATGATGACTACCCCTAATAATACAAAACGGCATAATACATAGACTAATCTATGGGCCAGAAATAGGGCCCCTCCTTACACGAGGAGCATGGGAATCAATTGAGGGGGGCAAAAATAAAAACAAAAAAAAGGAGTCGAAACCCTGTACATGTACCTCTATATCGGTCTCTATCTACCCATAGCTCTAAGGTAATGGTAATATACATAATTCCCAAAAATTAACCCTGCCACATCCCTTCAATTGAGTTAATAGATATAACAGTTATAATCCTCATCAACCTGTGTCTATCTATGAGTTTCATCTGCACAAAACATCATGTCATTAGCATCTCTGTGTAAGAAACATGCAAATGTTGATACCTACTAATCAAAAGCCTAACTGTTAAAACTTTCTGAGATGGAAAGCTCACCTACACATTGTTGTTACAAGGGCATGCCGACCCAACCTGAGCAGTAGGACCAGCTGCTCCAAGAATTACTCGATCTACAGAGTACTTCATTTCAGTTTAGAGTTTTTTTTGGGGGGGGGGGGGGGGCTGACATACAAACTATTACTCCCTCCCTGCAGAAGTTGGGTCTGCTGTTGTGCTGATTCCTCTTGTTGATGCTGCATGGGAGGCAGCGGTGCGGGAGGTTGCAGTTGCGAGGGCTGCTGCGACCACTGTACACCACCCTCATGCCCTACCTGAGACAAACTCCCTGAAGACTGGCTTTGTCCTAGCCCTTGACTGACAGGAGCCAGAGGCTCACTACCTGAATTTGTCAAAGGTGGAGACCCAACAGAACCCAACTGTGTTGCATGATTAGGCATACAGGAATCATACACTGGTTCTGGTGCCTTCCACTGAGGAGCACTGGCAGAAGAGGCTGCTGATATTACACTAGCCATATCAACGCAGCCTGGAACTGTAGCCTTCGTAGAAATTTGAGAAGAGTTATTGACAGAGTGCAGGTCAGCTTGATCTTCTCTGGCTTGAAGTTTGTTTGGCGGGTCAGAATTCACCTGGCGGTTCTGCTGAAGCAATCTTTTAACAGTCGGTTGAGTTTGATTTACTAAATTTAGGTGTGGCTGAGGTTGTAACTGCTGCTGCTGGTTGGAAGAAGGTATAACTGCTGGTGGAATAGCTTGAACAGAAGTGGATGATGTAGGACCAGTGACACCTGGCAAAACATGATTTTGATTGTTTATATCAGAATGTGAAAGGATCTGTTGGTGCTGCTTTGATGGAGTGGCTTGACCAGAATACAGCTTTTGCTGACCTTGGGGCTGATGAGAACTATGAGGAGGAACTAACTGCTTCTGAGGTTGAATGGAATTTAATCCTGGCCCGGAATATAATCCCTGGCCTTGGATCATATGCATAACCTGCTCCCCTTTCTCTGCAGATTGGCTTCCTGAAGTAGTTGACAGGCCATTTAGGAGTGTGTGATCCATGGGAAGGTTCTGATGCATCATGTTCCCTCTTCCTACACCTTTCAAAATCTTAGCTTGCTGTTGAGGTAGCGCCTGTTGCCGCTGCTGAGGGTGATGCCTGCCAGCTTGTTGAAATTGCTGGTGCTGGGGCTGACGCTGTCGCTGCTTCCCAGTTTGATTGGTCGACCTACTTCCACCAACTTGTGGGTTCCGTCCAACCCCATGAGGTGGCATCTGATGTTTCTGTGGATGCTGTGACATTGGAGTCATCGAGGATGATGCCGTCAACGGTGAGAGTGATACTGGTGGAGAAGAAGATTGTGATTGAAGTTGGGAAGTATTTTGTGGAGATGATACAGGTAATTGAGACTGCCCTTGAACATGTGGCATCAAAGCATTGGATGCAGCAAATTGTTGCTGCTGCTGTAATAAACGCTGCTGAATATGCCTCTCTTTAGCTAAACGAATTGCATAGGCTTGCTGCTGTGTGTTGTTTGTTGCAAGATTAGATCCTTGAAGATGCGGATGATGAGAAGTACTAACCACATGGGACTGTTGTCCAGACATTGGATGTGGCTGCTGGTGATGGAGTGGGTATGATTGAACAGGAGGCTGAGTTGTCTGATTAGAGAACGAAGAACTAAACCCACCAAATGGAGATACTCCTTGGTTATTCCCTTGTGAACCCTGCATCTGAAGTTCTGGAACCATCATTTGCCTTTGATGTTCCGGATTCTGGACAGGCTATCACAGCAAAAAAAAAATTATAAATGGAAAAAAAAACATGGAATATAGAAATTTAACAACTTACGCATAGTACAACTGAAGAAACACCAGAAGTAAAGAACTAAAACCATATAAATACTTGATAATCAAATTTTACCACAAAAGAAAATTTGTTGCAAACTGATAAGCAATATTAAAAAAAAATGTGATTTAAAAATTAATAATCTTCAACAACGAGATATTCTGAGCATTTCCAATTCTAGTGACAGAATAAATTCTTCTTCCACTTGCCAAAACACCTAAACAGTCAATCTACTCGAGGTCAAGATTGAGGATTCAGATTCATCAAGATTCAAGACTACAACTGAGCGGGTAATTAAACACAAAAGGACAGAGAGGTGCATATATTATAAAGCAGGAGGAGAAAACTGACAGTTTCTTTTGGTGTAAACAATTTTGTAAACCCTTTTTAACTTCCAAATCTACAATTTAAGAGATGAGCAGTTACTTTTTAAGCTCCAAGACTTCTCTTGTCCTTCTCTCTCCACTCCTTTATCAATCCCTAATTTCTCTCCAATATTTTCTCATTTATCCTCACAGAATTTATTTAAATATTTTTTTAATTACACACAAAGAGTGCGCCACGAATACTAGTTAATATAAAATGGCAGTATTTTCTCCAGCAAAAAGGAATCCAGAACCTCCAACAATTTATGTAAGAATCTTCTGATTGAAAATCGTGTCACTCTTTATGGCTTAGGAACTAAAAGAATAGCATAAACAAGCTTATGCGGAACACACCTACATGTGTGTTAAAAATGAGAGAATGTGATACTAAATAGTAGGGGAGATCAGATATGGGAGAGGAAAAATAAAAAATTAGTATTAAAAGGGTAGGATAGAAAACTCAAAAGGCTTCAAAGTTTTTGTTTAATAAAAAAACCTCATTTTCTTTCCATTTTATTAGTGGATATACAATTATTTATACACGAGTTCTGAAACTGGAAAAATGAAATACTAGACTACTCACCCGCATCATATGCAAAGCATCACGAGGTCTTATCACAGAGTTCCCCTGACCAACAACAGAGTGAATATTGACAGGGTTTGGCATTGCCACCATACCAGAAGAAAGCATGCCACCAGAATTCAGCATAGATGACGAGGCAATTCCTTGAAGTCCAGGCCTTGCCATTGGTATGCTTCTATTTAATCCACAAGTAATGCCCACACCATTTCCACTGGTCAACATACGAACACCACGATCACTTCCTTGACGAATCCCAGGAACAGGCATACTGGACTGCTGGATGTTTCTACCAGATAACATTTGATTGTACTGATGTATTCTCTGCTGTTCATCAGTTGATAAAGATGCAGATCTTGTAATGCCAAATCTACCATCCCTAGAAGTAGAATAAAATGAGACAGATGTACAAAAATAAAAATATGATAAATGTAAAAGCAGACAGATGACCTCAAGATCTTTAGCATTACCTGACAGAAGCATTGATTGGACCGGATGGCAATGAAAAATTACTGCCAAGAACCACATTTGTGGACGCCTGCACTGAGGGATTTACACCAGAAGCAGGAAGCATTGGTGCAACACTACCCTGATTAGAAATTGGTAGCCCACCAGTGTGAGGGCTCTGATAACCAAGGGAAAGAATATCTGGACTAGATGCAGTTGCATCGCACAGATCAATAGGCCTTCATTGGAACAAATTACATCCGGGGGAGGGGGGGTGAAGAAGAAGTTAATACAAAAAAATTATTGTGTCAAAACAAAATCCATACATACATGGACACATGAAAAATAAAATACTAAATTCTAACAAGCATTACTATAAGATAGAAGCATAAAATGTAAAAACTAAAGCATATGAGTAAAGTAATAACACCAACACTTACGTGAGGACAGGCCCTCCATTCATGTTATTTGGGCAAACTTGAGAAAGAGCAAGAGTATGAGAATTATGAGGCTGCTGGAGTTGCTTCGGATCCTGATTATCATTCTAAGAAAATTCAAGAGAAAAAAAAAACAGAATATTATACTAAAAAATTAGCCCAAAACAGTAACTGTGGCGGCAGACTTCAAACAGGTTAATTTAATATGTAGCTTTCAGAATTTAATTTGGTGGTTCCTTCAATGACCTTTGAAAATAGTTTTCATGCCACATTATGGTACTGTATACCCTTCCAGAAGACTGATGGCACATTCTTTCAAGTCAGTAGTCAAGTTGGAAGCTACTCCCTCCGTTACAAAATTAGATAAATATTCCGACTTACAAATCAATTTGTGAAATTCTAAATATAACTATTATAAACTACCAAAAAAAGTACTACTAATTGTCATATTTGTTTTCATTTCAATTGTGTTTTTAGGATTTCAAATTAACTTAAAAAGTCACAATGTGTCTCTAATATTGGATTGGAGTATCAAGTAAACAATCCTTAAAATCATATAGTGCATTTCAATACAAAGTATATCTTCCCTTCATCCCCCAGAAGATTCCTCAAGTTCAAAAAAACAACTGTACACCAAAAGTTACAAATTGCTCAAGTACAAACGTAAAAGTAACAATGTTGGGGTAATTTTATGGGACCCAATCATCCCGTATTTACTACAACTATAAGGGTATACTCTCTCCGCTAATTTGAGTACCTTAATATGTGTGAAACTTGTACTTGAAACATTTTGGAGGACAGAGTGAGTATATTAATACTACAAGTTGGGATGCATTCGATCATGATGCCAGAATACTGATAAAACCTAAAACCACAGAAGGCGTAAATCATTGGAGAGAAGAAGTTAATTACATGTGAACACACATTCAAGGTGTTATTAATTTGAGGAAGGTATAAAATTTCTCATATTTTACATAAGTAATAATATCAATTCAATCTCTAGTATGGTCAACATCATTGGTATTAAGCCAGAAAAATAATAACAAGACCAACCAAGTTTACCACTTCACTAGGCGAACTTTATGGAATCAAACAAATATTATACACATCAAGTAACACAATCTTTAGATAAAGGAAAATAACATTGGCCAAGGCAAAAGTAGGCTAAAATGCAAAGACAAATTTTAATTTGCAATGATGTTAAAGCGTACATTTTTTTGGAAATTAACACACCTGAGTCCTTCTATGATGCTGTTTTTTCCCAATTGCAATAATTTTCTCTAAATGGGCTTTGATTGTATCCTCTTCCATAGGCCCCTGCAAACGTTGAAATAACTGTCTCGCACTACCCTGTGTAACATGCAGCATCCGCAATTAATTAACTCAACAATAAGGAGATACGATCATAAGGAAACTCATGGGGAAAAGGACATGAAAGAGAACAAAGGTTTAAATTTTTAAAAATATTAAGCAAATTGCCTTTGGAATGCCAGGTAAAGTAGACTGATAAGGTTGAGATGTCCCCGAATCTTCAGCACTATCAGCCCCATCGCCAGCAGGGCTATCCATTAAAACCTTATGACGCTCCTTGCATTCTTTAGGCATGCGGAATATGCACTGAATAAATTAAATTAGACAATCAAAATTATTGCCCACAAGAGATAAATAAAATGGACAGGAAAATAAAATAATAAATATAACTAGCCCAAAGAAATTAATTAGTTAAAATAAGGTAATCCCCTACTGAGGCCTGAGGGTATATTAAATACAACTAAGAATATATCATAGTCCAGTGAAGACCAACACAACACATATATACATGATGAATGAAACCACAAAGCTCAAACTACGTATCAAAAGGAGGGGGGAACTAAGAAGAAAAAAATAATACACATTATGTTTTACCTTGAACTTCAAGGTGCTGTTGAAAGCATCACTGACGAGCTCCCAATTTGGACCCATATCATGAACCAGAACAACAAGGGCCTAAGATGTCAAATAAGATGGTATTAGAGACCCGTCTTTCATTGATGCACAAAGGTCCATCATTAATATTTAGACTGGTAATTCTATGATACAACATGAAAATCTAGAAACGGGAAAAATGAATATACCTGATCTTCAAATAGTGACCATGGACTTCCTGAACCTGGCTGCCCAGTGGGAGCCTGCAATGATTTATAGTTAAAATCATATCATAATCCAAAGTAGAGAAACAGAAATAGGAACAGGTTGGAGTTGCAAGGTTGACTAGGTCATCTCCTTAAAGTACCTTCAGTGCTTTCGCTTTCCTGCCCCGATCCCGGCCACCAAGCATTTTGATGAACTTATTTGGGGTGGACATATTACTCATTTGGGAAGCCACTGGAGAAGGAATTGAACCACCCATAGGAGTAAGATTGTCAACTGAATAATCTAGTGATTGCTTCACCATCTTTGGCTTCTTCATAACGTGTTGACCATATAAACCTTCACATACACATGGAGATGTTATGGACAGAGAACACAAAAAAAATCAGTGTATTGTCAAATTACAAATTAAAGAATTGTAAGTTGAAAAATAAGCTGTACCGCTGCTTCCATTCGATTCAAGTTGATGACTTTCCAACCTCCTTTTAAAATTATCTCTCTGCATCACGAAGGACAGAGAGATTTTAAAACTACTCTTAGAAAGCCACAGATAACACTTTGTTTAAAAAACCCACTTATTTGGAACAGGAAATGTGTCTCAAGCAGGGTAATTTAGACAACGGTATTATTACAGGCATGGCGGCATTCTATTTCTTTTTTTGTCAAATCCCAGGAAAAGCAAGGCCAGTTTATGACGTTATCACAGTATTTGCACAACATCATCAACCAGTTTATGAACAATTGTCAGATACATCTTATGCTAATCTCTAAAGGATCCAAGGTACATAAACTCTTTAGCTAGAGGAAGGATATACTCACACCATGGATAACTCTATTGATACAATTGAATTGTTAAAAAATAGCTATTAATACAATATGGCAGTTGAATAAGTTTTGTTGAGGAACATAAGAAAAAGTATTGTTTTCCAACTAAAAGACATGTACTTGGACACAAACCAAGACCACTTATTAACAGAGGGAAAACACCAACTCCCAAAATAACTAGGTGACATCTCTTTCCCCAATAGTCCCAGACAAACACATGTATATGCTCACAAGGGACCCGTACAACCAAAATCCTAAACAAAGAGAGATAATAAAGGGGAACATCGCTCAATATAACTTGACAAGGTTGATCATCCCCTTCCGAGGAGAACACCCTTTACTCACCATAAAGATTAAGATCTTGGGTTGCCACCCAACGGAATCCCAAGGAAAGTCACTGGCAATGGGCTCACATGTACACCCAACCAATGACAAATAAGTTCCAAAATTCGCTTCTCTTCTTCTAATAAACTAGCTTCCTTTTTTACTTATAGGATCAAAAAGTAGAGAAATATGCTACATTTTTTATAGAATAAATTTAATAATAGAAATTTTATTAAGTGCATATGCTAGGCATTTCATAATATTTCTGACTCAGTTTTAGGTAGAAGTTGCACCAGCGAGTTAAACATTTGAAAATAAGTGCACGTATCTCACCCCTCAAGCCACCATGTTTTGAAAAACAAACAAAAGTTACCTGCTCATTTTGAAAATTGGAATCCATCTGCCATCTGTGCTCATATGTGGAACCCTGAAAAATGTATAATTCCAGAAAGAATAAGAAAGGGCAAAAAGACTAAAAAGCAAATCATTACGCTATAACAAGGAGAAGTCTCCTACATTAGAAGTTCACAACTATGACTATTACATACAAAATTTTTTGCCTTCTTTTTCTTTTTGGGTTTGTGTGATATTTCAGTGGAGTCAAACGGTAGTTGCTTCTCAGAGTCCCGAACTGACTCAACCTCCAAACTATTTGGGATGTGCGATCCATCCTGTAAAGTGCTCTGATCATCCTGAAAAGAGTTGGTATCACCACTGGAAGCATCTGTCTTATTTGGTGCCTGAACACTACCATGAGTTCCAGCATTAAAAGGACTTATAACTCTCTGCCGGGAAGCAGTCCGCACACGTTTTATTGGAATTGAAACATTAAGAGTGTTGGAAGGCCTTTTTCCAATTATTTCAGATTGATGATTCCCAACTTTATTTTCGATGCATTGCATGAATGGCAAATCCGATCCCATTTCATATGGTCTTGCTGCATATGCCTTCATCAAATGTTTCCGTTTCTTCTGGGAAAATTTGGATAACTTTCTACCTTCAAAAGCTCCTGGCAAATAATACATGCTTGTTTCTCCTTCTTCCTCTTTAAAGGTATTCTCTTGAGATCCAAAGTCTATTATAGAGATTAAATTTGTTAAAAATAAATTATGAACAGAAAAGCAATGCAGAAACAAATCACTAGCAGCCTCCGAATACCTGCTAGAGCATCATAGCCAGATGTTTCTGCTTCCTCTTGCATGCTACCTCCAGTTTTCTAAGAAAGACGAACCAAAAAAAGTAATGAAGTGATCAATACGAAAAAGAAGCCATGGCAGCCAGTTGAAATGAATATTTCATGACTACAACAACAATCATATTTAAAAAATAAGATAATTTAAGGAGGCACAAGACCCTCAAGTAACATGAAATATGATAGATGCAGTAGTGAGATTTTTAATCATGATAGCCCTCTCTGATGCTGTGACTTTTTTCTTTTTAGATAACAGAAGAACTTATAGGAAAGAAGAGAGATACAGCCAAGGTGGACAAGCAGTCCACCAAACAATCAAAAGTGGGGAATACTACTAGTCCTTCACAAATGACAAACAACCCCCAATCCATATATATATTGCTACACCCTGGAAGGCTCCTATTGCTGATGCCCATAGAGAAACCAAAAAAGGATACCCATCCCAAAGCAGGTGAAAAGTGAGATAAGAACTGGCAAAATCCACTAACAAAAAAAATCAGTGAAAATCCTCTCATATCTCTCTGGTGCATTCACTTGTTACCCTGTCCATCTGTTCCAAACTAAAACCTCAAAATAACCACTTCTACAAAAAGAAAGTTAAGAGCCAAGAGCCCCAGACCTCCAACAACTATATCTTTTCATTCAATGTCAATTACAGTAAAAATATCCATTCTAAGAATCATCCTCCTTTCCTTTCAAGTGAGTTTAACCACTTTTTAATGGTATTGATCCCTGATGACAAGTTCAACCACAGTGGAAAAAGTAGCCAAGAAGTTCCTTAAACTAAACCTATCAAACAAAATGGTTGCATAAGCTACACCTGACCGACCCATCAGAAATTCAAATTAAGACACAACTTTTGTGGTTTTCAAGATTGAACTTGGTTTATTTCCTATAATCACTTAATAGTATTTCTGCTACCCAAGTATGTTCTATCTATTTAAGATATAATTTCTAAGTTTGTCATTACGGCTGTTTCAGAGAGAGAACATGAAGAAAGAGAAAAAATTAAAGTGTAATATAAATTTAGAAAGAGAAAATGAAGAAAAAAATTAGAGAGAGTAAGAGGAGAGGGGAAAAAATAGAGATGGAGTAAAGGAGAAAAAAAAAGGTGAAAATTTTCTTTTTGCTCAACTATTTACACTATTGTATTGTCCTATGATTTAAAAGTTGACCAAAATTCAGCCAATAACAATTTGGATCCAAACTGTGTAACCTATAGTAAAAGTGGTTAATGGTTTTCAATTTTGATTGACCAATAACCTATATTGTCTAATCCAATACCAACCCAACCTATTTCTGCCAGGCCTAGTGTGTGGGGGTATGCATACATGTCCGACTCGGACATGCCACATCGCTGGTAGAGAAGGAAAAAATGAGGGGGGAGAGAAGAAACTAATATTGTTCAATCTTGTTTGGATGTCTTCATGTTCGTGTAGATGTTTATTATAATGTTTTGCTTGAGGAGAACAATATAGTGGCACGAGTTGTCAAACTTTTTACCTATACATCATGTCTTTGCGCTAGTATCAAATATTAAAACACTTTTCAGCCATTTCCACATGTCTGAATAAACAATTTTACCAAATCCAACACCTGGACACGTACCCGCACGGCTGTAACTGACAACCGCACCCAAGTCCATGTAACAGCAAATACTTGGCTATATGCAAGTGCAGGCAGAATGAGATTCATTATTTAAAGAAATAGATACACACAAGGTACAGATAGGTTTATCTATCACAGGCCAAGTATTATAAGGCTATGTTACATGGACTCGTTAACCCCTAGAAGAATCCTTAATTTTTAAAACATTTTGGTTCATTTTCCATCAAATTGTCGTGTCCGACACCCTTACCAGTGTCGTATCACGACACGGGTACTTCTGGATTTTAGAAGAATCCATGTAAGTTGTAAGTTGTAACACTGATTATAAGAAGTGATTAATCAATTACTCATCCTTCCCCATATGATAGCATGGTGTACATTTAAAGGTTTTCATGAATAGGTAAAAAAAAAGTTTGGATGTATCAATAATTAAAAATAAGAGCTGGGTAGTCTAACAATATGGATTTTCTTTGTTTAGATGGTATTCAACAGGAAGCACATGGAACATATGAGAGACTTAATCAGCAACATTCCAGTTATCCCATATAACACATTGTGAGCAATATGTATACCTCACATTGCAGCAAATGGGATTCAATAGATTTCCTATAGACTTCCATTGCACCAGCAGGAACTGAATAGAAGAGATTCTCCTGAAGAAAATGAAAAGGTAAATGTGGATACAAAAATAAGAATAGAAACCATACAACCAAATAGAAAGTGAGAACATAAGCATTCTTTAGACTACAGTGGTCAAGCTGATAGTTTACTTAAATTACAAAATATTTTCTAGTGTTGGTCCTTACTTCTGTTGAGTTAACCTCCCATGAAATTTCCACAATGCCCAAATCAGACATACTATCGGGAGTCGCAGGCACTTCTGCATGGATATATTGAATGCTGGAGCTATTATATTCCAGAAATCTCAATGCATATCCCTGGACTGGATGTGCAAAATCTTTGCCAGATTTTTGCAACTCCTGTTCTTTGCTCATCTCCTGCCACAACAACAACAAATAGCAATGTAAATAATTAATGATTCTACAAATAATCCCACCAACTCCTGCTCAACCATCCACATGCAAACCACTTCCAGATGCTAAAAACACAAGTTTTTAATAATTTTTATACGTTTTTGTGTTGCTCACTCGACAGTGGAATGGATGAAGACAATTTTATGTCCCCGTGTTTCAACAGTTGACTAAATCCTCTCTGATCTATTCTAGAAGGTGCAAATAAGTCCAAGATTAACCCAAGAAGAAAGAAAAGTAAGATGCAAAATGCATATTTTTATGTACATGTTTGTTATTGTTAGTTAAAATAATAAAGAATTCCAAACATTGATATTCAATGCATTCTATACATATACAAATGGCAGCTACTAAGAAAGTATATGCAATGCAGAATCCAACCTAATGCCGCTAATTAATGTAGTTCCCAACCATTCAAATAGGTCTCAATGTCATCTTGATTTGAGCAATTAGTAAGAAGGGAAAAATAAAGACTGTTTATGTATGCAGTAATATGATGTGAACCAATCCAGAAGTGATTCCCTCATTCTTTTTAACAAACCTGATGCTATCCAACCTACCAAGATTTTTCTTTTGGAACTATGGTGCATCTGTATTCATCCAGAAATTTGCCCACGGGTGGGAAGGAGGGGTCCCCAACAAGGAGAGATTGACATTGCAATATATATGAGAGGAGAAACAAGAATAACCTATAATACCTTTTAGACAGGTAACTGAACGAACAACGCATGCGTTACACATAAATAAATGAACATGCTAAATTGTCAGCCAAAAAAATTGACCTAACTAGTAACCAGGAAGAAGGAAAATTAAACACCCAGCACCATATAAATATTTTAAACTTATCCTCAAGTGATGACATAAACATATTGTGTTTCAGTCTTTCGAACCCAGCAATCAGCTAATTAATATCTATTAGTACCTCTATCAAATGCCAGAAATCCATTACAGCTTTTGCCAAGTTGTGAGCTGCTTTTTTTTGCTTCAGACAAGAATTTTGTTCTTGAAGTTTTACTCGTGCAGCAGAAGCAGCTTGATGACTGATTTGAGAAGCAGCATTTATCTTCCAAAGTCGCTCCTAAGAAGAATTGAATAGGGAAAAACAGTATATTAGGAAGGAGATAAGCTTATTTTATAGCGAGTACTATAACAATCAGAAGGAAATTAACTCCAATTCCAACTTGAGAAGACAATCTCCATAAGTAGAAAAAAATGATACAGGATAATAAAAACTTTCTTAAGCTATTAACAACATCAGACCTGCGCAAAATCATTTGCCAACCATGCCATTTCCTCAAGGACAAAATCCCGGTGAGATTTCCGACGATTCTCCAGCAATAATGTACGAACAGATAACTCAGCAATTCTCTTACGTTTGGCCTGTTTACCAATTTATGTCAGGAATAATGGTGAATGCAGAGACAAACTCATCAGAATAAATATTACAAATATATTACGACATGAAGTAACAACCTCTATAACCCGCGCCTCTTCTAAAATAGAATCTTCATGAGCCTTCATCGCCAATTCCAAGTTGACCTGAGAACAGGTTTGTGGCCCAGGGGAAGCAGCAGAAACCCTAGCAGACAATGTATTATCGGGAATCTCTCTAATAGAGGAATCCATTGAACAATTAAGTCCACCAGTACAGTAATTTTCATTTTCATGGGTGGAATTAGAACCCAATAAATTATTGGGCATTCTTTCGTTTTCTGAAGAAGTTAATCCATCTGGTTCCATTCCCTCAATGGCACTAGGATCTTTCATCTCAATCTGAGAAGCAAATACTTTATCTTTTAATGATTCCTTGTCTTTCAAATTAGAGCCATTTTCTTGATGGCTTTTATGGAAGGAATTGCTGTCGTCAGAACAAATAGCATCAGCTTTGGTCTCATTATTTTCCTCGACTGATTTATCACCTTCCACATTTGGTGTCTCCTTAAATGCAACAGTGTCTTCCTTAGTATTCTTATTAGAGCCACCATTTCTTAAATTGGTACAAACTTCACTATCAATATTCCCATCTTGAATAAGGCTGGTTTGTGTGAAAGACGACTCTGAATCCAACCCGCTAGTGCCGAGTACTGTGTTCTTTTTTTGAACTTCATTTAATGTGCTTTTTGTATCTCCCATTGCACCACTGAACCCATTCATTTGACAGGAAGTAACTTGATCTTCAACTTTTGCCATAGCCAAAGATGCGGCACATCCATGACCATGAATAGCAACTTGTTCTCTTTCCTCGTGAGATTCAGGTTTTGCAGGAGTCATATCAATAAGAGTTCGCTGAGCAACAGATCCTAAAAGCTGATTATGCTGGTTGTCATGTAAATTATTGGGAACATTGGCATCTGCCTTGGCATCATCCAACTCCAAATCTAATCGACTATTAGAGGGTTCAACCTTGGGAGTCATACAATAATTAGGACTTGTAGGCTTCGAATTAGAATTTGCAGAAACGGTATTATCCTTCAGGTTGTCTGCATCAACTGGTAACCCCTTTGCATCCCTGAGAGCATGGCGAGAAGGTAAAGAAGCATGACCACCACGAGACGGGACTACATCTGTAGAACTTGATCGAGCTCCATCACGACTTGGCCGTGATCTGTTCCTTCTCCTATATGCTTTCCTCGGGAGCCCAAAAGCGTCCGAATCACCTAATCCTTTGGCATTTTGACTTTCACCCAACTGGAAAGACCGTTCAGAAGGACCTACATTACTCCTACCAGAATGTATTGAATCCCTTTCACTTTTGAGAAAATCATTTTCACCATCAAATAGCATTAGATTATCAGCACTATTGGGTTCATAAGCTGGAGGAGCCCCTGGTCTACCACTACTCTCAACAGAATCACCAGGAGGAGAGGCAGCCAGAGCAAAACTACCTTTTGCTTCACTGAAATAACAGAATATATCTATGTAGTCCATAAAGAGTAAACCATAAACTGAATGAATAGTAAATGTATCCATGACAGAACAAAAAATTATACCTGGTAACAAGCTGTTCAGGATAATTATCTGTCAACGAAGTAGACTGAACACTAAGTGAAGCAGCATTCCCAGGTCTGAAGTCCAAGGGATCGCCACCCTGGAAATAAGAATATGTTATTCATCCCATATTAGAGTGATTCGAGAACCATTTAAAGATTTAAAAATTGCAAGAATCCGAGTTGCTTACTTTCTCAAGAAACTCTAATTCTCTTCTTGCTTCCTCATAACTAACATTATGCTGCCTGTGGACAATGAAAATTGCTCAAAATATTACCTTGAGAAATATAGAGAGTTTCCATATATATGAAGTAACAGAACTCAGGTCATAAATACAAAGGAAAATGGTCACATCACCTAAGTTCTGCTTTAGTCTCCTCGATTACTGCTTGCCGCGGAGAAAGGTTGATACCAATACCATCTTTGTGGTCAATAACTCCTCCCATGGAAACCTCCTCAGCATTGACTAAGAGCGCAAATCCAGAACAACATCCATGCATTCATAACACGACTTCTAAAGGTGCTCCAGTCCCATAGATTAAAGATTGATCAGGATTTATAAAACAAAAGAATAGAGATAATTAGAAAAAAGTAAAATTGTTTAATGAACAAAGTTATATTGCAAAAGACAGAGATAGCTCAGAAACAAATATTTCCTTTTTCCTTAGAAATAGAAAGAAAAAAAAACATAGTAAAATTTACTTAGAAAAATATAAAGAAATAAGGAAGGTGGTTCATAGTTCCTATTAAAGGATACAGATTGACTTCAATACTTCTCATGCTTAAACAATCCCTTGTTGGACAGTACTAACTTTATAACTACAGGAACTGAGAATCTCAGGTACAGATAAAATAGTTACTAGAGGTGAAAGTTGTCATCTGGACACAACTTTAAGAGGTTATAACATGAAATTGCAAAAGCTACATGAAACTGCAAAAACTAAATTTGCCCATATCGCATGTCCATACACATTATATATGTACAAATGGGTAGTTGCAACTCCCAGCTGTTAACCATGTTTGTATCCTCTCAATCTGCCCTTATTTTGCATCACTTTAATATAGCCAATTAGTGCGAGTAAAATCAAATTTGGAACTTTAGTTAAATATGCATGTTTTTTTAACCACTTGTTTTTTGGCTTTTTTTTTGTGTGTGTTTTTTGGGGAGGGGCTGAACCGGTAGTGCAGACACAATTCAATGCATATCTGGGAACATAAATACCACAAGGAAATTAGGCACAGAAACCCAATAGGTATAGGCATAATTATATACTACAATAAGTTTGTTTAACAAGAACAGGCATACAAGAGCCGACGTGCACAAAATGCATTGTATAACTATTAAGTGAATGCATCTAACAATAATCTGACAAGTTGTACTTTAACTGATCATAGTTTTCACCACTAGAATTATCACTATCCAGGAAAGGAAAGTACATTGTAATAATGCACTTATAGAAGGTCAATATACTAGTGCTAACCAAGGCCCTGACTTAACCACTCGCAAAATATTTGTACAAAAGACAAAGTCAACATGCAGCAAATGATGTAATATGATATAGTGCATATTAGGTTACTACCTAAAACTTAAGCACAATAGGGAAGAGAAAGAAAGAGAAGTTTACCAGATACATATAGGGAAATAGTGATTACACACAGTTACATATAGATGGAGAAAAAGAGAGTACAACATTTCTATCGTACCTTTGCCTGACTTTGAGAAGGCTTTAACAAACCAAATGAGACGGTGGCAGGTGTTTGTGGTGTGGGGAGGGGGAGGAACAAGAACAGATGAAACAGAAATGTACGTAAATATGCTTTGGCATGTGCCCACTAAATAGTCTACGGATAACTATTGAAGAACTACGTCATAGTAACTGCTAACTAGTAATCCACTAACCCATGACACATTCTTGATCTTTACTCATTAGACTAACGAAGTCAAAGTACAGTTAAGGAATAGGATCATGTAATCCCCACAAACAAATGTGCACAAAACTAACTATAATAAATGCATAAATAAAATAGAAAAATATTAAAAAATAGCAATCTACTCCACTTTTTATCAGTAACCCCATGTTCAGCATAATAGCACACCACTACAACATTCAAATTCTACCAGGAGCAACTCAATAAAACAATAAATAGCAAAGGGAATTAGTGAGCAATAACCACAAACCCCAAGTTCATTATCACCAGCAAGCCCATACCAAATTCACAAGTATAATTGAAAAGGCTCCAAAAATAGCCTCACCTGTTGTGCAAAACCTCTAAGAATTCAATTAAAATGCACTAACAGAACCAAATGATACAGAATTACACACTCATTGCCTCATAATCAACCCTAAACGGCAATTCGAGCACTACTCCTCATTCTAGGGTTTGCAGAAGTCTAAATTCTAGGGCTTGTAGAGGAATATACCTGAATTCTGCAAAGGTATGGAACAATTCGCAGCTAGAGCCTTCTATCTCTTTATAGGGTTTTGCTCTGATACAACGTCCCTCATCAATTCAAAGCAATCAATTAGCCCTAGAACATGGTAGGCATTAGCCCTCTCTCAAACTCCTTCCTCTCCCTTTTCTCTCTCTCTATATATAGGTTTGCGTGATTTTGTGCGTTTATATATAACGAATTATTATGTATGCAGGAGTATATATCGTTCTGGTTCGTCTTCGTGCTCGTTCCCTAAGTTTTCTCTCTCTAGGATCATAAACTTAATGGGCTGGACATGCAGACGAAGTAGAAGAGGCCTTTCGCGTATCCATTTGGGCCAAAAAAAAATCCCCTGTACTCCGATGTCATTAGATGCTTTTTTCCAGGGATATATATGGAAAGATTTATTGCCACATGGCTTGTTTTCTTCTGTTTAACCAATAGGAAACAAACAACGATCTTGTTCAAATGAAGGGAGGAGGTTGAAGATATGTAGTACTAAATTTTAACTGCCCAACAAACTTTTAAACTACTTGAATTAAGCAAAATTTGACTTAAATCATTTGAATTTATGAAATTTCCAGATAAAGATCACCTTAATACAATATTTATAGTCTTAGATTATTATTATTATTATTATTATTATGCAATCTCTTGCTCAGTCAAATATTTATAATACATACACTTAATTAATATGACAATGCATTTTTCATGCCGAATAAATAAATAAAAACATAATATGATCATTAATCATATTTTAAATAAACTTGAAAATACTATGTTTGCTTCACAATTGTTTTAGATGTATAACATAGTTTAACAAAAAATATTATCAACACCATCTAGTATTAATAACTATTTTCATTCGTTTATGATCTATACATATAAAAGATATCAACTTCACATATTAAAACATTATATTCAAGATGAGATATTATATATATATATATATATTTGTCACGCCCTAATAATGTTGTTTAAAATATATGCACTTTATTTTCAATCTCAATAAATATCTATTTAAAAACCTCGTGAGTTTGATATGTTTTTTAAGAAATGGGATGCTTAATAAAATATTAAGTGGGACACTCAATTTTGTTAAAATAAAAGTTTGAAATGTTGATACTACAAAAATCATAAAATATAAGAAATACTCAACCTTTCAAAAATTATTAACGGTGACACTCTAATATTTTGCTTACATTGAAAATTTATTATTTCTTCCTACCGCTTTATAATATAATATATAATATAGAAAGAAAGAAAGAAAGATATAATTCATTGTCTCTAACACTACATATTCATTAAAGTACTCGGCCCATCACATTTGAGGGCTTGTTTGATATTAGAGAAACAGAGAGATGCAACATGAATAATATTAAAAATTTCCGGATCATTAAAAAATAAATAAATAGCATATGTAGTCCCCAAGTCCAATACCTAGCATTTAATGCCCGAGCCCAATGTTGATGTGGACCATGCATACCCGACTTAGAATCTACATATAATGCTCGAGCCCAATCCAATGTCGATGTGGTATCCAACTATCCATGTAACACTAGCCAGCCAGCCAATGACTAATCCCAAACTCAATGAATCCCATGTGGTGCCCGAACTCAATTAGCACGGCACAAGAATCCAAGTTGGTGCCCAAGCCCAACATGAACATTGGAAGACTGATCTTGACTCTGATGGCAATGTAAGTATCGGAGATGTCACAAAAACCAGACCCGCAAGTGTGGAAGACTGATCATCCCATACAAATCTCGGTGCATTTATTTCACAATGCTGAGATTATTACTCAGACTAGTTATTTCGGTGCATCAGGCCGAAGTTGGTCATTTATGCAAAAGAGTCAACTAAAATTACAGAGTCAGAAAGGCTAAAGGATTCTTGGCAAGTAAAATTTGGCATAAACCATAAAAGTGAATCAGACAAATAGTTATGAATAACAATCGAGTGGAAACCTCCCAAAATACTACAATGTATATTACGCATAAATGGAAAACAAACAAATAAATCCAAATTTACATCATTGAGCATATTACGCATTGCTGATTTCTTTCCTTTGATGACATCGCGATATTTTAGAATTATACCCAATTCAATAGAGTTAGGCAAACACAACTTCACAGTATGTCAGACAGTATTAGAAAATAGAAACAACAGAGACTAAACCATCTGAAAAAGGAAATTGAATTGCAAATCACAGAGTACAAAGGTCACAAACACCAGCTCACCACCTTCTATTATATACCCACATTGACATGAACCCAAATCCCAAATCTCAAATCTGATCTATCCAAAGACAGCCTACTTATTTATTTCTTCTTATTCTTATTACCTAAAGCACTATCATTGCTGTTCCCTCCTGTTGCTGCTTTTCTTGCTGCTTTTTCTTGTAGTGCTTTGGCATCCCTGCACCATAAAATCAAATACCCACATTACATTTTTACTTTATTATGTAATTAACCCAATTCATCAAGTATTAAGAGGGAGAAACCTCTCTCGTCTTTGCTCAGGGGTCAATCCATCATCTTTCCCCTGTTTGCCTTTGTTGCCAGCTCTGGCTTGAGCCCTTTCTCGATCTCGATCTGGATCTCTTTGGTTTCCCCGTTAACTTTAATTAAGGCTCAATCAAACAAACATATATGAATATGCTGAAGAATTCTAGTCTATGTTGAAACTAACAACAGAGAAAATATATATTTCCAATTATTGAATAAGAATTAATTATCTTTTCAAATCAACTGTGTTGTTTGCTGTTAGAACCTCAAATCTAAGGGGTCAAAACAACTCTTTATTTGAACAACAGTACAAAACAACAAATTAGTTTATAAAAAACAAATCTTTTATCTGTTTCCCCAATTTTCTCAGCAACCAAACAGAAGAAAGAAGAAAGAAAAGGGTGATCTTAAATCAGAGGAAAGAAACATATCATAAGGATATGAGACATTCTTGATTCTTGAACAGAGCCCAAGAAAAAGATTCAATCGACAACAGCTATAAGAGCCTGGCAAAAAATTTACAAAAAGAGAAGACCCATCAATTGATAATCAGGTAGACAAATGGAGGGGCTAAGCTCTTCAAGTTGACTTTAATCCGGCAACAGATACAGAGAAAGATGATGAAATAGAGGTATGGAGAGTGTTTTCTGGAGAGGGTATATATATATAGTAATGTCCAGAAGAGTCAAGAAGCCGCAGAAATTAATTTTTAAAGATTAATGTTAATATTAGGTGCTAATAATGGTATGTGATTAACTTGATAGTGGCCTGTTTGGAGTTCTTTACACCCTTGGATTTTATATTAGGATTGTGATCTACGGTTGAAATTTCGGACTGGACTAAAACTTTTAAGTTGACCAATCAGAACCATCAAATTTTCTACAGAAAAAACGTCAAAATTTAACAAAACTTAATTTGGGAAAATTAATTGACAAAGACGCCCCTCATGTCATGTGTGCCTTGTCATTACAAACCCAAGTGAAGGGTCTATTAGGTCTTCCATATTTGGAGAAGATAGAGTTTTGGGCCTATACTTGGAAAAATAGTAGTATCAATTTCTTATATATATATATATATATATATATATATATATATATATAAATTGATATTTTCACAATATTTTTTTATATTTTTACATAAAAAGTGTCGGTATTAATGTATAACGACGGTAAAAACCGTCACTATAAGATCTATAGTAATAATTTTTCATGTGAAAATATCATTTTTTACTATGAATTTATCTGTTTCATATATGTAAAGAGCCTTCCGGACAATCTATTATTTCTTTTTCTTTTTTTTTGGTGCAAATTACATGCAGTTTCTTTTCATGAAAAATATATATTTCCAATTATTTGTAAATAAAACTATAAATTCACTAATTTGAATATTATTCTTTCTCAACCAAGTATTAATTAATTTTTATATATTCGTACAAGAACACAACTTATTAATAAAAGAATGAGTTTGAAAACTTGTTTAAAAATTTGGGTGTTTCTTTCTTTCTTTGGATTCGCTTATATATAATTGTATTTTTATTTAAAGTCATATATATAATTAACTGCTGCTGCTGCTGCTGCTGCTGCGATCGAAACTTTTACGTTTCAGTTGGTGTTCGAATTGTTTATAGAAAAGAAAAATGAATGAAGTAATGAGAATGAATGAGAATCCAAGTCATATAAAAAGTTCCACATACATTCGACTTGTATGGCCAAATCATTGCATGCAGCAAACTGATTACGTAGGTTTATTAGATTGAATATATAATAGTATCTTGGCCTGTTGATAGACAAATGAGTAGATAAAGAATTGAAGGGGTTAGCATGAATTTTATTTTTTGGATAAGTTGGTCAATTGGCCAATAGAGTGCTAGATTGTCATCATTCTATTGGTCAATTAACCAACTTACTAAAAAATAAACTTAATACTAATCGGATCCATATTAATCTAATTAAGGGCACTTGGGTCGGCCTTCATGAGTCTTAATACTGTTGTAGCATGGGGTTAGGTCTTTGTTTCCATAGGTTCCGGGTGGAACCTCAAGACATCTTTTACAACAGTCATTGCATACATCTATACAATTTCCCCGATGATGTGTTGCTGAGCATCGATAATCACATCTCGACGGGCATTCTACAACCAAATTAATCACACCGGCCATAAAATAAATTAAAAGTAATTATATATTAAGTTGAGTGAAAAATAAATAAATTAATATAATAACAAATTAAGTCTTGCTTACTTACGTGCTAGAGTGCAAGAATATTGTCCAGCCTGGTGCATGCGTAATTTCAATTAAATATAAATAAATATATATATATATATATATATAAATTATAAACTGAATATTGAACTTAATTTACATACCATTGAAACTTGAATAATGGAGGCAGCAATGAGAAAGAAAAGGAAGAGAGATTTAAAGGTTGCCATTGATCTTCAAATCGAAACAACTACTAATACAAGTTTTACCTAGCTCAGTGCATGCGTAGGTGTGTGTATATATAACGCTCTCTCTCTCTCTCTCTCTTAATTAATTCCATATATTTTGTTAATATCATAATTTAATTTTCACAATCTGTTGTTTAAGATATTGATATGTGCATAATTATGTGGAATTAACCAACTCACCTAATACTAATACTAATACTAATACTAAATTAATGTCTTCACTAATTTCTCATTCATAAATTAAGGATACTAATTCAGTGAATTTTGATCGAGTGCATTAAGACACACCGTACCTTTAATAATGGTAATTTTGTTATGATCAATCAATCAACCAACCAAAATCAGTACTTAAATGAAATTGTTTCCTATTTACAAAATTCAAAGGTTCGTTAAATGATTGCATGATACGTGATTTGTGCTTATGCAAGTAACTGATGTTTAATAAGTTACTTGTCCTAATTTCAATATGCCTATTAAAAATATATATTTAAATTATTCATCTTAACTACTCTATTTTCATCTTTTTTATTTTAATTAATCTTTTACTTCTTAATTTCTTGAAATAATAAAATAGAGAGAGGATAAAAAAAGAATATATATAGTTGTGCTTTCAATATCAAAATTAATTTCAATATGTACGAGTCATATAGTTTTCAATTAATTAATTTTCGTTAAATGAGGGTAGTTAAAAAAAAAAGGTCAAAGATTAGTAATAAAATATAAAAATGACAAATAGATTTAGATCAATCAAAAAGGAAATTAGGACTAATACACTTGAACGGATAGAGTATTATCTTTCAAAGATTGTGATACTTCCAACACAATTAATTTTTGTGTGTGTTAATACACACTTTTTAATGTACGTTGTGTATCAAAAGTTGTACTTTTAGACACTACGTCCGTTATAAAATTAGAGATATATTTCTATTTTAAAATTATAGAATAACATAATATTTATGAATAATCAATTTCTCAATGACATACTTTGAAATTAATTTTAGAACGGAACACATGCACATTAAACATTTTCCTTCTAAGAAATTTAATAGTAGTAATTTTTCTTAATATTTAGGAAAAAATAAAAATCCAAAAGTTAGGATTCTTTCTGAATTAGGAATGAAAAATTATATATATGGCTAATGTTTATGATATTATATAAATATTATTGATAATTTTTTAAGAAAGATGTGTAATAAGTGGGACTTTCTTATAATTCATACTAATTTCATTTTTTATAATTACAATTGGGCGTAATTTTATTTTTATTTTTATTTTTATTTTTGTAATACATAACCGGACGGACTCATTAGGAATTTAATTTCAATATCTTTTCCAACCGACACATGCATCCCCTATATTTTGTTTCACATACTCTCTTCCAATAAATTAGTGGGAAGATATAAATCTTATTTAAGGAGATAAATATGAGAGACACCCTTATATTAATGTCAAGTATATGGGAAAGACTTGATGAGAAAAATGCTAGAGATCCTTTCAAAGAAAACTTGAGTCATAACGTAAACTCAAACACTCGAGTTTTAAAATAGATTGGAAAGAACAGAAATAATCCCTTTATTACTCAGTTTTTTAATACATGAAAAAAATTTAATTAAAAACTTAATCAGTTTTTTATCAAATTTTTCCGTCTTAAAAAGATGAATTAAAGATCATTTTTTATAATGACTGTTATATCCTCTAAATTATAATCGTTCTATGACATAAATCGACCATAAAGCTGACAGGCAGCTTATTAAAAAAGCAGGCCCATTAAGGTCTCCAAGTCAAACGTAATGTGGTCCATTAAAAAGATGCCCACGCATTCCAATCCACTTATATTAAGTGCTCCGTACATATTTAATTAAAAATACTAGTAGTAGTATTATTATTACTATTAAAAATAATACGGTGCTGGTCCATATGATAAATCCCTCATATTCCATATAATCCCAGTACTTTTTTATTCGTTTCAACGAAGAAACTGCATATTAGTATTAATATTAATATATATATATATATATATATATATATATATATATATTGTTAACGCTAATATCTTACGTAACGTCTCAATCACGTAAAGGCGTTACGATCCTCGTGACACTAAACACAATTCAACACCAAAATCTTGACGACTTTTGATTGTCTGGGGATAAATTTCGCGCGTGAAAGTCGATCTGAAGATTCAAGAGGTTAACAATGGAGGATAAAATATTTAGTGTATTGAGAGAGAGAAAGTTATCAGTTACCTTTACTCAGAAGACTCCCTTGCTCTGTTATTCGAATCAGAATTCTCCTCTTCGTGTGACCCCAATCAATACTGTTCCGCCCAATCCAATCCCTGATAAGGAGGCTTCGAGTTCGAATCCTAAAGCTGCAACTCCTAGTAAGAATCCATCAACAAAACCCCTTCCTAACCCGCCGCTTCTTCGAGCGAAGCAAAGAACGTTACTTTCTTACGCTAACACTCCATCGATTGTCAATGAAATCGATTTGAAGAGGATTCGAGCTCGCTACCATATTCCAGACACCCACCTAGTGAGAGCTCCCAGGTCAGAGGAGTGAATGTATCAACGACCAAAGGGATGGACGGCTGTCCCGGTGACTATCCTCCCAGGGTTTATTGGCGTCGGGTTTGCCCAGTTGGTGCCGAATTCCTACATACACATCTTGGCATTCGTCGCCTTTTGCCATGAACTAGGCGTCGAACCCACACTCGACTTCTTTTTCACTGTTTACAA
Organism: Panax ginseng; assembly: GCA_020205605.1. NCBI lineage: Eukaryota > Viridiplantae > Streptophyta > Magnoliopsida > Apiales > Araliaceae > Panax > Panax ginseng. The sequence goes on along the minus strand of CM035130.1, from coordinate 2,212,736 downwards.
AATCGACCAGTCCAGAGAAAAAGGGTTCAAGGCCATGTTAAAGCGATCCCAAAGAGCGGAGAGAAGTTCGAGAGACGCTCTTTGGTTTCCACTCCTTCCAGTAACAGAGGATGGCACGAAAAGTGATTTTTCGTAAAGGGACCAGAGATTGCTTTTCTGCCCAACTGGGCTACCGATGAGAAGATATCTGCTGACTTCGGGGATATTCCTGAGGAACGTGAAGCTAAAATGGTAGAACTCTTTGATAATTTCCCGAATGAGGAGTGGAACTATGGGCTTCTTTCCAAACAGGCGTGACTATATGATCATAAACGTAAGTATTGATCTGTCTTACATATACAAATATTTGAAATTTTATGTGATGTGAATTCTGACATATGACTGTTTGCTTTGTGCAATATCTCTGATCAGACCGAACTCCTCAGAAATAAAAGAATTTGAAGATTTCTTGTCTGGAAAATCTTCAGAAGTTGTTGAAACTCCCATATTAGAAGTTGTACCCAAAGATAATCCAAACCCCGAAGCACGTACCACTGAAACTCAAATAGATGAGCCAGAAGTTGATGATGCCATTCAACCGGAAGAAAGCCTTCAACCACGCCGAAAAAAGAGGGCCATCCAAAAACCCCGATCAACTCCCATTCTAAACTCTGCCGATGACAACCCAGAAACTGAAACCAGTTACCAAACCAGTCCCCCCTCGAGGAGGTTTACTCGACCTGCCTGTTCATGATCGATAAAATCTTCTTCGAGTCAAGAAGTTAAGAACTAAAGTCACCCCCCTGACAACAGATGAGCTTCGAGTGCCCTCGGCTTCAGCTGATCCACCCCATGTAATCCCTGTGGAGATACAAGTCTCTGAAGATGAGGAGCAAGTCGAACCCATTCCTGTATTATCCCGAAAAAGAAACCAACCATCGATAAATTACCAAGTCCCACTTTGAGCCTTCACCGGTTTCATGATCCCACTCCAGTTCGCTCTCCATCACCCGAGAACATATACATGGATCCATCACCAACCCATGGCCAAACCATACCTTCCCCCCCAAGGCCGTCATTGTGACGCCCCCAAAATAGGTATACAACACCCATTCTGAGTCGCCAAAATACATGGTATAGAAAGCAAACTATAACTTTGACAATACAGATGTCGTGTAGAATACGACAATACAACTGTGAGTTTGAATACAAATATTGTCTTCTAGACAATATACACACCCAAATAAGTCCTCATTAATTATTTATACACTATTTTACTGTAAATAGTGAGGACAACTAAAACATCTTCCTAGAACCATCACTCCATACCCCGACTCGATCTTCTTATGTTCTCACCTCCCGAGAAGAAAAAATGGAACAAAAAGGAAAAGGGTGAGCTCAACTAGCCCGATAAAGAATATTATGACTAAGATAATATACAACAAATTATCGTTAGTCTTCAACAGGAAAAATCTAATAGAATACAATAGACAACAAGTTTTAGATCAACAAATGCAAATAAAATAAAGAATCCATTAGAAGAGTCACGTAGAGAAAGAATTCTACTTGTCTTCTAAGGTTTAAAAGTCCATCATCAATAGTTTATCCTCGTAATAACAATCAAAATACATCTTTAATCATCTTTGCACTACTGAGCCAAAGATATTCATTTCATATCACCCAGTTGGTCATGTTCATCTCAACACTGTTCATCTTTGCACTACAGCCAAAGATATTCATCGATTAATCGTTCATCTTTGCACTACAGAGCCAAAAATATTCATTTATATCACCATTTAGGGTGAGGATGATGAAAAACATTTTTAAAAAGCGAATCCAAAGGAAACAAAATGACAAGGATTAAGGATTAAGGATTCAGACTTTGTTTTTGTCCGAATAGATATTTTGGACAAAAGAAAAAAATTTATTTTAAATTGAATAGTCTTTGTATTCGTGAATAATGTCGATATCGTGAATAGTGCCAGTATCGTGAATAGTAACCCAAACACAACAAGTTCCAAATTTGATAAAAAAGTTCACCAATACTTTGGCATAATGATATTGAAGAAAAAAAAATCATTTAAGAAGAAAATAATACCCTTACCTCAAAATAAGCAAATCTTACATTGAATTTTAGATATAGTCTTGATGTGAAACCCGCACCAGTAAAGAACACTCAAAGTATACTCACAAGAATACGCTCGATAATTTAGAGAGAGAAAGAGAAAAAACTTTGTTTCTGGTGTGATTTTCAATTCTAACTTAGCCCTCTATTTATAGGAAAATGTTAGAACGCCAAAGGAGACTAAATTAATAAATTATTATTATTTAAAATTACATTTCCACGCATGCCATTTGAAAACTTCAGCCACCAGCCAACCTTGACCAAATTTCCAGCAGCCCACATGTTCAAACAAGAGTGGGTCCCACCCATTATTTAATAAAAATTATTTTATCTTCCGAAACTTCAATAATTCGTAGAAAATAGCTCGTTTATCAGAAAAATTCAAAACTCGCGACTTTCCATGGGAAATTCCATTCTCTACAACTTTGCAGAAGAAAATATTTCCAAATTCCAAACAGAAATTGTCCGAAATCCACAAACGGGCGATTTTACAGTCTATAATCAATTTTCGGTCAAGAATTGTGTCCACCGACACACAAAACATATGTTAAACATTTAATGCCACAAAATACTCTACCTCCTCGTATACTCATATATCCCACATAAAAATATCACCATTAAAATAATATATTTAAATGAATTATTTTATCAGAAAAAGATAAAATATTAATTTTCCACAATTGTCACATTAAAAATTTTCTCCATCTATATCCACATAAAATAAATATTTTCTTTATCATAATAATCAATAATTACTTATTTAAAAATAATATTACTGAGAATCACGAAGATCGACAACGGTAGTTCCAGGAAAGAAGGGGCTTTTCAATAAGGATTTCTCCTTCTTGTAGCAATTGATTAGGTGATTCAAACCTCTCCTTAGACATAACTTTCTAGACATTGCCAATAATGTTATCTCGATAATATTATTCAAATAATATGAATTATTGATTTGATAATGGAAAATCTTTGTGTAATGACAATTATTGAAACAACAAGAATACAAAATATCAACGCAAACAATTATTGAATCAATAAAATATAATATTGAGCAAGAATTCATCGTAACAATTATTGAGTAGTGCCTTCTACGTAAGGATCAATAATTCAATAATCTTTGTGCAATACTGGTGTCTTCTTTATGCGAACCACGCCAGACATCGTATTTTAACCACGAGTAACCCAACGGTGTTAACGGTAATAATTTACGTCGTTATTTATAAAACTCAATCTTTGTCGTTTTCCTTCATCCAATAGTTTTTTTCGTTATAGGGCCCACCAATGACCGCATCGTCGCATTGAAGATTCCCGCAAAAAAGAATATTCCACGACCAAACGAATATTCCCTAACAATAATGAATATTTTATAACCACTTTACTTATTTTGTAAACTTTGCACATTTCACCCATAACCAAAGAATTATATCAAATTAACCCTTATTAATTTAGAATAATGAATAAAGGAAAATTCAATTTTATTTATAATAAGTTGGGGTCTTACAGTCATCATACGAATTTCAAAATGATGCAATGGGGTCGCCGACTATGTGGCCTCGATTTAATGCAAACTTTCCCTTTCAATTGTTTGATGCTTTCGTTCGGGAAACCGACGATCACCGATTCGGTAACAGTTCGATCAGGGATCTTGTTGATGAAGGCATGAAATTTATCATGCAAAGGTAAGTGATTATTTTCTTATCTTGTACATTTTTTTTCTTGTTTAAGTATTCAAACCGATTACATATTATTGAATATATGCGAGTAAATGCACGGTCTTGAGCGTTACGTCCAGGACATATATAGAGGTGAAGCTGCGAGAGGATCTTTGAAGAAGGAGAATGCCATGCCATCGACCTCAAAGCATTGCCCGAGAAAGGAGTCAGTATGGAGAACTTCTTCATACTAACGAAGGTCTTCGGAGAGAGCTGACTCAAGTCAAAGATGGTCTGAAGGCTTTCAATGACGAATTGAAGGCAACTAAGGAAGAATTGAAGACGACCAAGGTTAGTCAGCAATCTCTAATCGATATGAATGTCGACCTCGTGACCAAGAATGAGGCTCTGAAGATCAAAAATGACGAGCTCGCCACATCCAATCGAAGCTTGGCGATACAAATTGATGAAGTCCAGACCAAGGCTCAAGAAGATAAGAAAATACACTTGGCCAAGCGTCGTAAACTTCACAACAAGCTGAAAGCGCTTAAGGAGCTAGTTCCTCCTTTGACTGATGAACTGCGTAAGCAGATACAGATGGACTATAGGGCATCCGATGAGCTCAATGCAGAAATTCTGAAAGTTTATTCGGAAGGTTATGAAGTCTGCAGGGATCGAGGCAAAGAAAAACTGATTGCAGCTCAATTAGACCCAGCCCTTCTTGATTCTGAAGACGAAGATGGGGCTTAAATAAGATCTTACTGCTTTTTAGTGTTAAAAGTTTTGTAAAGAATTTCTGTTTTTGTTTTCTGATTATGTGAACTCGTTTTAATATTAATGAAATGTTTGTTATTATGACTTCTGCATAATTCGTTTTTTGTCAATAATTCAGTATCAATCAATATGAATGAACTTAACTTAAATTGTGAATTAGGTAAGACATATAACAGTTAAGTTAAAGAATAATACTGAACATAATGAACTGAATTGAATGAACCGAACTCAACACTTGAACAAAATAAAGTAATGTATACTTATCGTTTCCGAAGTGTGAGACAGATCATACATAAGGTGGATTCGGCTGATCCTCCTTGCACCATCGGGATCTTGTTTACTACTCGGGATAAAACAAGTGTATAAGGACCATAGAATTTGTTTACCACTCGCGGTAGAGCAAATTCATAAGGACACACCTAACGATAAGGCTACCATCGAATGGTCAGCGAGTCCGACCGAACCTCTTTACTTCGGTGCATTTTGTTTACCACTCGCGGTAAAACAAAATTAAAAGGACTATGGAATTTGTTTACCACTCGCGATAAGACAAATTCATAAAGACACTCCTACCGATAAGGCTATCATCGAATGGTCAGCGAGTCCACCCTGTCCTCCTTACTTCGGTGTATTTTGTTTACCACTCGCGGTAAAACAAAATTAAAAGGACTATGGAATTTGTTTATCACTCGCGGTAAGAAAAATTCATAAGGATACTCCCACCGATAAGGCTACCATCGAATGGTCAGCTAGTCCACCCCGTCTTCCTTACTTCGGTGCATTTTATTTACCACTCGTGGTAAAACAAAATTAAAAGGACTATGGAATTTGTTTACCACTCACGGTAAGACAAATTCATAAGGATACTCCTACCGATAAGGCTACCATCAAATGGTCAGCGAGTCCACCCCGTCCTCCTTACGCCGTTGTGAATTTAGGACCAATAGGAAGAAGATCAATTGTGAAAAAGTGAATCTTTTATTGATGATGACCAAATATTTACAGACTTCCGGGAGACTGACTCGATCTTTACTGAAAATACTTCCGAAGCCTACCAGCATGCCAAGTATTCTTGATTTCTGATCCGTCTAATGCCTTTAACCGATAAGTTTTTGGCTTTGGTACTTCAACTACTTCATACGGTCCTTCCCAGTTCGGCATCAGCTTTCCCAAGTTCTGGGGTGTAGACGCTTCGACTTCCCTGAGGACGAAGTCCCCTATTTCAAACCTTCGAAGCTTTACCCCCTTTATTGTAGTGTTTGACCACTCTCCGTTGATAGGCTGCCAGTTTGAATAAAGCCACTTCTCTGATTTCTTCCAACAAATCCAAGTTGAACTTCAGCCCTTCATCATTGTAAATCTCTTTGAACTGATTGACCCAGAGACTGGTGGATCCAATCTCAACAGGGACTAAGGCATCAGTGTCATAAGCCAATTTGAAAGGTGAGTTCCCTGTCGTAGTCCTCAACGTAGTCCGATAAACCCATAACACGCTGAGAAGCTCTTCAGGCCATCTCCCCTTAGCTTCATCCAATCTGCGCTTGATCCCATTCAGCAGCGTTCTGTTGGTCACCTCGACCTGCCCATTTGACTGTGGATGAGCCACTGAAGTCTTCTTGTGTTGAACCCCCAACTCCTTCAGAAATCCTTCAAACTTCAACCCCACAAACTGGCGTCTGTTGTCCGATATCACCACCTTAGGAATTCCGAAACGAAACACTACTGACTCCTTCATGAACTTCAAGCATTCTTGTTAAGTTATCAACCCAAGTGGCTTCGATTCTACCCATTTGGTCATATAATCGATAAGAACTATAACTAAAACCGACCGACCTTTAGCTTTTAAGAATGGACCCAGAGATATCTACCCCTAGACAAAGAAAAGGTATAGGAGATATGATCGAGTATAGCTCTTCTGGTGGTTGATGTGGGATCGAACTGTTCAGCTGACATTTCTCACACTTCTTCACATACTCCGTAGCTTCCTTGAAGATTGTAGGCCAGTAGAACCCCTGCCGAAGTACTTTGTAAGCTAATGACTTAGCAGCCATATAGTCGCCACAAATACCCTCGTGAACCTCCCGAAAAGCATATTCAGCTTCGGATGGGACCAAACACTTTAACAATGGTGACAAAAATGCCCTTCGATAAAGATCCCCATCAATAAGAACGAAGTTGACACTCTTGTACTTGATATTCTTTGCCAGCATTTGATCCTAAGGAAGGACGCCATCTGCCAAATATTCAATATAGGGAGTCATCCAACAGTCAAAACGCTCAATGCACATCACTGCTTCGTACTGGATACTCGTGTAAGACCCCAACTTTTTGAATAAAGATGAATTTTCTATAATTATCATTTTTGAGTATTATGGAATGAATTTAATATAATGTTATAGTTGGGGGTAATATAATGTTTTAGTATTCGATTGGTCAGGGAATATTCTTTGTGTCGGGGAATATTAAATGACGACCAAGCACAATCATTAGTGGACCTTATTAACGGAATTATTTTCGGATTGAGAAAACGACAAAAATATTTTATTAAAAATAACGACGGAAGTTTTACCGATTAATCTTTGTTGAACTACTCGGTAGTAAAAGTATAGTAATACTGGCGTGGTTGCATAAGTAGCACTTGCAGATCGATTATTAATGCTTACGTGAGAAGTCTTTCGGTTTTGTTCAATTATTGCTATAGTAATTGTTGCATAATATCTCATGTTATTTGATTCAATTATTGTCAATATTTTATATATTATTAAATCAATAATTGAAATGACAGAGTTATTAATATTATAAATTGTAATATTAACGATGTCTGAAGTTACGCCAAGAGAGGTTTGGTCACCTAATTGCGCTAATAGGGAGAAATCCTTATTGGAAAGCCCCACTTTCCTGGGAACGACCTGGTCGATTAATATTGTAAATTATAATAATGATGATAAATGTTGTTAAAAATATTAAGGGAATTTTATGAAGAATTTGATGTAAATTTTACTTATTATTTGGACCCCCCACTTTCCATTTTTTTAAAAATTGTCGATAGAAGTTATCTCATTTTTTTCGTTTTATATATATATGTATACATATATATATATATATATATATATATTATTTTGTTAATGGAAGGTTGGTGGGGGGGGGGGGGAATAATGGACGGAAGGTGTATGAATATTATATATATATATATATATATGCAAGTTGGAAAAAAAATGGATGGAAGGTGTATTATTATGCAAGTTGAAAAAATGGACGGAAGGAGTATTATTATGGATATTATATATATAATATATTATATTTTATTTAAAAGATTTTGCTTTAATTATGGACCGTCCGATTAAAGTAAATCAATCTGGACCGCTCATGGATTAGTTCTTATTCATTCCATTTTTCTATAAATATAAGCTCATTCCTTCATTATTTTCTTACGAATTCAATTGAACTCTGTAGAGAGAAAGTTATAGAGAGAAATAAGAAGATAAGTCCGCTAACTTTCTTTTCCTATATCCAATTTCTTTTACACGGGTAGTGGATATTATTCTTTTGTATTCATGAAGAGAACTTCATTATTCCATTTCTTATTATTCATTGGAATAACTTTTGTGATACGTAAATTTACCCTATACTTGGTGACATTCTTCTATTATTACGTCTTTATTATTATTACATTTGGAACATCCTCACATGCGTGTTTTACAACGGGACTGGTTCCATCTTTTATTATTATACATTGGAACATCTTGTTTGTGTTTTTAATCAACCGGTTCCGCTTCTTTATTATTATTCTGTTGGAATATCATGTTCGTGTGTTTTACGGACTTTAACCGGTTAAAATCTTTTACTTATTATTATTCGTTGGAACATCATCATTATGTGTGAATTTCACCGACCTTTTTGTTCCGTTATTATTATTCTGTTGGAATAACTTTGTCTACGCAATCACCGCATTGCATGGTGATTTCTTTTGTTATTCCATTCGTTATTATACTCATTTGGTTAAAATTTTGACTTCTATACTCCATGAAATTAGTGGAATATCCTTGATATTTGCGCTTCATCCAGTATCTTTTCAAGGAAATATTCTTCTGAGCATTCTTGAATTTTACTTTACAAAGAAGTATCATGTTGACAATTTGGACATTATTAGTTCCTGAATAACTTAATTCTTGAACTTGTTTTATTGAATTCTTATATCATTGTCATCATCCTTATGTTTATATTTTTGAAAGTCATCTGTGGCCTGTAATGCATAGATGGACTTGGTATGATTATGACCAGGGATTATTCGGTATAATAATGACCGTAATGTTACAAATGATGTGGTAAAAGTCCTCATTGGCCCGTAGTGCATTGACGGACAGTTGTTGGCATGATCATGACCATTGATGAATACACAAATATCCTTGGCCCGTAGTGCATTGAATTTGTGGTCGTGACCCTAATGAATATCCTTGGCCGTTGTGCAGGGATGATGTGAATTATTTATAAAGCTGAGTCCCATCGATAAAAGTGATTAAAAACTTTTTAAATCATAAAAGATAGTAGATTTTATTCTCTACTTGACTCTTTTAATGGATTGCTTGTTCCGCTGCAGATTAAACTTGACGTCTATTGTATTTTATATCAGTTTAACATTGTTGAGGACTAATGATAATTTATTCTCGCATTATCTTAGTCATAATATTTCTTCTTTGGGCTAGTTGAGCTCACCTTTTCTTTCACCGTTCTCTTCGTGAAATGAGAACGAAATTTTTGGAGACAGTCGGGAAACGGAATGATGGTTCGGATGATAGTGTTAACTAGTAGTCCTCACTATTCTGTTAAATATTGTGACAATAAATGTAATGAGGACATATTCTGAGAGTGGATATTGTCTAGAAGACAGTATTTGTATTTAAACTCACAGCTCTCTTGTTGTATAATTAAGATTGTATTTATATTTTGTACCATGTATTTGGCGACTCAGAATATGTGATGTATACCTATTTCGGGAGCGTCACACTTGGCTGCTGCAAAACCTCCAAATAGACTGATCCATTGAACACAGTAGCATCCGTAGTGGCCAGCTTTGACAATGCATCGACAATAGAGTTGTCGTTGCGCTCCATACCCTAAAACGCATAGGAGACGAAATACTGAAGCCGGTCTTTCAACTCTGCCAAATACTTGATCATTCTCGCTCCACGAGCTTCATAATCTCCTGATACTTGCTTGACGACCAACTGAGAGTCACTATAAATGATTAACTTCTGAACTTCCAGACTCTTCGCTAATCGGACCCCAGCTAGCACTGCTTCGTACTCGGCCTCGTTGTTCGTTGCTCTGAACCCAAATCTGATGGCTTGCTGCACTTTAAATCCCTCCGGACTTGTCAAAATAATCCCCGCTCCACTGACGTCCAAAGTAGAAGACCCATCTGCATACAGAGTCCACAAGTTCTGACCATGCTGAAGAACTGCAACTGCTCGATCGGACGTCTCGGCTCCTGGCAACTCGGCATCTGCTTTGGAGAACGAACACTCCACCAAGAAATCAGCCAAGGCTTGACCTTTGATAGCAGTTCGAGGATGATATTCAATAAAAAATTGGGACAACTCCATCATCCATACTGCTAATCTCCCCGAAACTTCTGGCTTGCTTATCACCTTCTTCAGTGGTTGATCCGTGTAGACGACCAGGAGCCGACCTTGAAAATATTGTCTGAGCTTTTGACTAGCAATTATCAAAGTAAAGGCAAATTTTTCAATGTTCGGATACTTGGTTTCAGTATCTCTTAGGACATGACTGACGTAATAAACCGGATGCTGCTTCCCCCCTACTTCCCGAACCAGAAAAACCCCCACCGCCAACGAACTAGCTGCCAGATATAAATATAAAGTCTCAGCCGGAGCAGATTTCACCAATAAAGGAGCCGAAGACAAATACGTCTTTATGCCTTGGAAGGCGTCTTCACACTCCGAAGTCCACTTGAACGTCTTCGCATTCTTCGGTTCCTTCAACGTATCAAAGAATGACAAGCATCTCTCTGCCGATTTGGACATGAACCTCCTCAGAGCTGCAATCCTATCAGTTAGACGTTGAATGTCTTTGAATAACTGAGGAGTTTTCATATTTAGAATAGCCTGGATCTTTTCTGGATTGGCCTCAATGCCCCTTTGATGGACCAGATATCCTAGGAACTTCCCTGCACTGATTCCGAAGGTGCACTTTGTAGGATTGAGTCTCAATTTATGATGACGAACAGTCTGAAAGCATTCCTTTAGATCATCCAGATGCTTCTGAACAATCATGTTCTTCACTATCACTTCATCCACATATACCTCCATGTTCCTTCCTAGCTGCTTTTGGAAAATGAAGTTCATTATTCTCTAATAAGTGGCTCCAGCATTAATCAAGCCAAAGGTCATCTTCTTATAGGCATACACCGAACGGTGTGTCATGAGTGTTGTCTTCGGAATGTCCTCTTTGCACATGGAAATTTGATGATAACCTGAAAAAGCATCCATAAAGCTTAGTAATGCATACCCCGAAGTGGCATCGATGAGCTGATCAATATGGGGTAGAGGATAGAAGTCCTTCGGGCAAGCTTTGTTCAGGTCCGTGTAGTCGATGCAAACTTGCCATTTTCTATTCTGCTTCTGCACCAGCACTACATTCGCTATCCACTCCGGATAATCGATCTCAAAGATGAAGTCAACAGCTATCAGCTTGGCAATTTCTTTATCAATGATCCGTTGTCTTTCAGGTGCGAAGATCCTCCTCTTTTGCCGAACTGGCTTCTTCGTTGGATCTACATCCAACCAGTGCTCTGCTATCTTCCAGCTGATTCCAGACATATTCTGTGGTTCCCACGCAAATATGTCTGCAAAACAGCAAAGAAGTTCCATACGGTTTCAGACGGGAAAGGTTCCTAAGAAAACCGAACCTATCTTCATTTGTCTTGTCGTCTTCTTCCCAAGAACCGATTCGATCTCCTCCGTCTCTCTCCCGCAGCATAACCAATGGCTCCGAACCGCTTTCGAAGTAAAGGGCTCGATCTCAATTGTCATGGTTTGCTTTTGCTTGCTGATCCCAACTCCCGAGGCAATAACAAAGATTCCGATAATGACCGGGCCGATCCAAGTCCTCGCTACCTCTCCAACTCCATGTGCCGTTGGAAACTTGATCTTGAAGTGAGGGATGGAAGTCACTGCTTGGAGAGCAGTCAAGGTAGGTCTACCCAATATGGCGTTGTAGGCCGAATCAACATGTATAACATAAAATTTACATGTTATTTCTACCTGTTGAGGAGCTGTGCCGAAGATTACTAGTAGTTCAATAGTGCCTGCTACTTTGACCGGATCGTTGCTGAAGCCATATAAAGGAGCCTCCTGTCCCACCTCCATCTTTCGCCCATCAAGATGTATTATCTGATAAGCATGGGCATACAGAATATCCACAGAAGACCCGTTGTCTATCATCATACGTTTCATATCCACCGAACCTACTTGTGCAGTGATCACCAGTGCCACTTCATGATGTTCGATGGGCTCCGAGGGATAATCCGCATCGGTGAAGGAAATAACTGTCTCTGGAAATGGTCTATCAGTCTTCGGGGGAGCACCCGCCACGGACATGACCGAATTCAGGTATCCCCTCCTTTTCTTCCCTACCAATTTCCATGTCGTCCCACCGGTTATTACATCAACGACGTGCCTTGGTGGTTGATTTGGAGCAGGTTGAACGGGTGGAACCATTTGAACCGTTTGAGCGAAGACGGCCAACATTTTGCTGCTCTTGTTGTTGGTCCCTTCCGACCACATACTAAACTAACAAACCGCTTTGAACCTTCCTCTCCACAAAGTCCTTTAAATTACAACACTCATTAGTGTCATGGCCTGCCGCTTGATGATAGCCATAATATTTTCGAGCATTGCCTTATCCCGGCTTGAGAGCGTCACGAGGTGGTTCAAAGAACGGCTGGTTCCTGATCTGATCCAATATCACCGACCTATCCATGTTCAGTTTGGTGTAAACCTTATTCACCTTTTGGGCAAGAGTAGGTGGGCGATTACTTTTCTGTCGCCATGTGTTGTTGTACTTTTTTGAGCTGCCCTCCGGCCGATCATTATACCCTCCCACCTTCTTTTGATCGCCTTTAGCCTTAGAAGTGTCTGCCTCCTTCATCCTGTCCGAAGAAGGACGCTTTAGGCTAGTCATAACCTCCTCCACCACAATGTAGCCCTCCGCTTTATCGAAAGCTTCGGCCAAGCTCTTCGGATGGTGAAACATCAGATTCTTCACTAACTTTTCGGACTTCACTAGATCCAGCCCATTCTAAAACAAACCCACAGCTTAAAGATCATTGAGATCTGCCACTTGGCCAACTGCTTCCCTGAATCGCTTCACATACTGACCCAAGGACTCATTAGTAAACTATCGGACCTGTGCCAAAGAACCCGTAGGCTTCTTCTTCTTCAGTTGCTCCCAAAACGAGCATGAAATTTGTCACACAGCTCGGACCACGGCGAGACTGAATCAGTGGGAAAAGTCCCCATCCACTGCCTTGCATCCTTCCTCAATGTTGTAACAAACGTATGGCACTTGGCAGCATCAGTGAAATCATAATAATCCATCAGCCGGTCGAACACCTGGCTATGGTCATAAGGGTCTCCAGATCTATCGTAACTCTCCAATGGGGCAACTTCTTTGTGGTATCTGTCTTCTCCCTAAGAATATCGAGGAAAAAGGAGACCCTTTTTTTCCCGGAGTATCTTTCACCTGTTGAACCTCGACCAACTGCTTTCGAATCTCCTTCAACTCCTTTACCAAGAAATCCACACCTTCTGGTTACAAGGAGACTTCTTTCTCCTGGGTAGCCTTCTGCTTTTGGGCAGATCGACCTCCTCTATCTGACCCCACTTCCTTTGTTGGACTTCTAGATCTACTCCGGCGTGTAACTCTATCCTCATGATGAGAATATTTACGTCGATGCTCTCTCCTTCTACTCTCAGGCACATGCTCCCTTGACCTACTTCGTTGTCTGTCATAGTTTCGACCCTGAGAACCAATGACTACAAGTGCTTTCTTTGATACCTTAGGAGTTCTGCTTCTTGATCTCCTTCTCTCCTTATGCTGACCCTGAGACAAATGCACAGAATGTTCCGGCTCTTTCCCCTCCAGATGTTGTACATCCTTATGCCTACTACGCCTTTCGGACTGAATATAGGTGGACGCCTCGTCCTTCAGATCGGCCATCTGAAGCATCTGTACAGCTATATCCTCCCTTTGCTTTAGAAGAACCTCTAAAGCTTTATCTACTTCTTCAGCCATCCTCGCCAACTTGGCAGCTTTGTCATCTCGACCACTTCGGTGATGGGTTCTAGGTGGCGAACCCTCCACCTGACTTCGGTCTTGGTCCCGGCCTTTATCATTAGCAAACACCAACCTCCGTCTGGCTCCACCATGAGCTCTTGAACGAGAACCCTTGGAAACATGTTTGGAAGCAAAGTCTTTTCACTCATGAACACTCTTGAAGGACCTGCACGATCCTCGGCGATGTAAATATGTTGGATGACGAGCTTACAGCCTTTCTACATTCTTCCGTATATCGCTTCCACTCCTCACCATCTTTTTCGATGTAGAACAAATGAAAGTTGTGATTGAAAACTCAATGACACTAGAACACAGCCCTCCTTCTAGCGCCAATGTTAACGCCAAGATCTTCTGCCACGTCCCAATCACGTAAGACGTTCTGATCCTGCACACTAAACACAGTCAACATCAAAAGCTTGACGGCTTCGACCGTCGGGGGATAGCTCAGGCGTGAGAGTCAGTACAGGTGATCACAAGGGTTAACAATGGAGGATAAAATATCTAGTGTATTGAGAGAGAAAAAGTTATCGCCATTACCTTTACTCGTAAGACTCCTCGGCTTCAGAGATATTTCTAAATACCGGCTTATTTGCCACCCACTACTATCCTATCGACCTGACCCCGATCTTGATGGTTTCCGCCGACCGCACACGTACCCACCCACTACACCGTGGTCACTTTTTATCTATCGCCCATAGTCAAGGATCTCATCCACATTAATGCACGATGATATAATAGTCAACTATCATGCTTTTTCATCATTACCGGTCAAAGGTGGAGATATTTAATATCTAAGAGGTCAGCCCATTGACCCGACCCAATATTATAAAGACTTAACAAAGATAATATAAGGACTAAGCCCAATAACTTTAGGATCCAATAATGATGACCCAATGGATTAACCGAATAAGTAGGCCCAATCCCTTCGACCCAATATGTGAAATATCATGACCCAACATATATATATATATATATTGATTTATTTTTGTTCATTATATGTTAAATGTTAAATTTACATAGTTTCAATTGATTAGATATAACTTAGAAGTGCTTTATTAAGCCGGCATTGTTAATATAAATTAGAAACTAAATTAATTACATATCACTCAGATAATATATTTAAATTAATTAGCAACACTAAATAGTAGTAGTAGTAGTTAGGGGTGAGCATGGTGCGGTTTGAAGTCCAAACCGCACCACCGCACCCGAAATCGCTTAAGTGCGGTTTGAAAATTTCAAAACCGCACACGAAACTGCTTGTGATTGGTGCGGTGCGGTTTTAAAGTGTGCGGTGCGATTTTAATTGGTGCGGTTTCGGTTCCAAAACCAATTGAAACAACAAAAAAGGTTTAGGCCTTCAATAAAATTTAACATAGAACTTATATCGAACAATTAACTTAGTGACAAAGTCGGCAATGAGAATTATATCAAACATAGAACCAAAGTTCCTTCTGCCAAACATGTCAAATATTTCACCATCAAATCATAGAACAGTGAGACACGTAAAATAATTTTATTTTATAATAAAGGAATGATGCTCTAAAACTAAAACATACGCTATATAACACAACGGAGACCATATATTCGATAACAAGCAAGAAGGTTTATCTAGTTCTCCAAAAATTAACAGTATATACTGGAGATAGAATGGAATTTTATCTTATATATTGCAGGGAGGACTTATAGAATATAATCCTAACTATACCTAATTTAAAAAATAATCTATTAGACTATTACTATTATAGTATTGACCTTAACCAATGCATCAAGTGCTCGAACCAACGAATTTGGCCCCTCAGCTATAAGCCCCTCCAATAACGCATCAAACAAATTCGAATGACAATCTTCTTTTAATTGGTGAAAAAATGACAATGCAAGACTGAGATTTTCTTTGAGCGTATTCAAGTGAAAAGTAACTTTAGAATTTACTAGAGATAATACATACATACACACACATGGTGCGATTTCGATTTTATGCGTGCGGTTTTAGTTAGTAAACAAACCGGAACCGTAAATTTGGTTATTAAACCCACCTAAAACCGTCACATACGCCGGAACTGTTAGTGCGATTTTAATTGGTGCGGTTCGTGCGATTTTTAATACAATTTCGATTTCAATTTGATTACTTACTCAACTCTAGTAGTAGTAGTTACAAATAAATCGGCCATAGCGGGGAAACGGCCGTTAAACAGTTTCAACCACAAACCGCAACCGGTGGGGGTGGCCGACCCACTCATAAATTATGAGCCAAGGAGCTTCATTTCATAAACATGGAATTACTATTAAAATTAAGAATTTTTTTTCTTGTTATTGTCACAACTACTACCCTGTACAAGCCACCAGTTCTCCCACCCCCACCCCCACCCCCACCCCCACCCCCCACCCCACTATTACAATTAAATACTACGTTCTGTCAATAATTTCAGGATTTAAATATAAATTATTATTTATATTATTAATTTTTTTCATTTGGATGATAGTCATTTTAATTTGACATTTGATAATGTATAATAATAATTACTTTATTTATTTTTAAAAATTTCAAAATATAATTAAAATAAATATAACAGTGTTGTTAAATACATATATATATATATATATTTGTTTTAATAACATAGATATTAATCTGACATTATTTATAATCTTTAATTTTCAAAATTTTAATTTGAGGAGTTCAATTGAAAATGTAACACGGTCCACTAATTAGGCAAATAAGACATTGGTTTGTATCCTAGTTTCAAAAAGGAAGGGGAGGAGAGCAGATCCTCCGGAGGGGAGTTGATAACTTGAAAAAGTGAGGAGAAATTGAAACCCCACAAACAAGGGTGACCAAAAGGATAATGACTCGCTTGATTCAGAGTCCAAACTGACAGACAAACAGACGGAGACAGAAAGAGAATACTACTAGTACTACAAGTGAAGGTCCTGAAGGAGGAGGAGGAGGAGGAGGAGGAGAAGAGGAAGACAAAATTTTCCAACTCCCCTTTCTGAGACCACACAAGAAAAGTCCTTTTTGTTACCGGTGGCCACCACCTTATCTTTTCCTCCGCTCTGCTCTGTTCTGCGTATCCTCAAATTGATTGATTGCAAACACAAAGAAAAGTTGCTGTCCGTCTCCATTCTCAATCTCAGATCAGATCTGTTGCTCCTCTCTTTTCCATATCTCAAAGTATCCAATGCTCCTCCATTTTCTTTTCTTTTAAACATTTTCCCACAAATCTTACATTTCCATTTACTCGATTCCCGATAAAAAAAAGTTTCCTCACGCCGACCAAGAACCGAAGTTTCCGTTCCTTGGTTTCTCCCCTTTCAGATTTCTTTTTATTTGTGTAGAAATCTGAATTCCGTCACAGGTTTTGTAATCTCGGAAATTGATATTTTAATGGAAAGTGGAGGTGATCGGTTGCGACGAGACAGAAACAGTGACACATCAAACCACCTTCGAGAATTGCTCCGTCTCAGAGAAGACGAAGCCGGTGACGTACGTAACGTTCCTAGTCGAACCCTTGGCTCCGTGTTATACACTGAGAAGAGAAATTTGTCGAATCGGACACTCCTCGACATTATTCGAGAGGATTCCACAAAGGATAACAAAAACACTTGGAAACACTTCAAGGACAGGCTCCGCCTCAAACGAGCCGGCGCCTCCTGGACTTCCTCCGTTCGCATTCCGGCTTCCGACGTCTCAGTGCAGCCGAACAACAACAGCAGCAACAGTATGAACAACCGAATGATGATGCGCCGGCATTCCGCACGGATCCCGGCGTCGGATCCCGATTCGACTCAGAATCCGGCTACGAATCAACCACCGATGTTACAGAGTACTGAGAGCAGCGCAGTACAGAACAATGGGCATTCAGCCGCGGCGGATGAGACGCCGGAGATAGCGTCAGAGGAGGAGGAAGGGATGGGAGAGACGGTGGAGGGGGACGGTCCGGACGGAGAAGGAGGGCCGGTGAGGATGTCGTTGATGGCGTTGTTGGCGGAGACTGATGGAGAAATGGGAATCGAGGGATCGTACGATGATGATGATGATGATGAGGAGGAGGAGGTGGTAGAAGAAGAAGAAGAAAGTGGTGGTGGAAATGGTGGCGCAGGAGTATACAACAACTGCTGTGTGTGTATGGTGAGGCATAAGGGGGCAGCTTTAATACCTTGCGGCCATACATTTTGCAGGTTGTGTTCTAGAGAGCTTTGGGTCCAAAGAGGGAATTGCCCTCTTTGCAATGGTTACATTTTGGAAATTCTTGATATTTTCTAATCCAAATCACAAATTCAGGCCGTCTGGTTTTCCATAGCTATAACAGGCAGGGGAATTTGAGTTTTTCGGGTATAGAAATGGATGGTACAAGTTTGTGGAATAGCTAAAAGTTGCACGAAGGAAGTGTTATTTTCTGGGAATTTTAGAATCTCACAACTAGATTCTCTGATCTTCTTAAAAAAACTGCCTTCTTTGTAAGCTTTGATTCTTTTGAATATAGGAGCTTGAGTTTCTTTAATCTAGACATTAAAATGTGTTGAAAGGATCTTCTAAATCTCTTATGATCTTAAATCCCTATAGTTTTTTTTTTTAAAAAAAATTAAAATCTGCATGTGTAGTTAGTTAATGTTGTTTTGGGTAGAATTTGAGCAGCTAAACAGGGGCGGATGACCGAAGCGAAGGGAAGAGAATATATTATACGCCACCCTTTCCCTTTTAAATTGGTGGATGTATAGTTCATACTTTTGCGATGTAGTGAGATTTTGAAATGGCATACCGTCATTGAAGTACTTATTAGGCGCAAAAATAAATCTTATTGGAGTATACTCTCAACGGTGTCTTTGGCATTTATTTTTTGTCTTAGTATCATTTCTTGTCGGTTCATTGGAGTGGGAAATTATTATCCATTCAAACTTTATGTTCAGTCAGTCGGATGATTATGTGTTTTATTTTGGATTCTCTTAGTAGTCAAAGGGGATTGCATATGGCCCAAACATTATACACATTTTTGTATCAATCATTGCAGGGGACTTTAAATTATGAGGTGCTGTGTTCTGTTATGACGGAGTTGTCTTCTCAAATTTTAACATTTATTCTATTAATTTTTTATACCAAATATATGACCATTATTAATTTTATTGATTAATTATACAAGGCCAGCATATGGAATGCAGATTGGGCTGGAATTGTTGATTGGAATCAAGGACCCTTTATTTCTAGCTATCAGTATTTTGGTATAGAAGGTTGTGCAGTGCCCCTGGAATGTCAATGTAATTCTCCTCATTTTTACTGGAATAACCAGTTAGTACTACACCCTTCTGATCACCAAATACAATACAATATGAGAAAGTTAGAAAATAATATCCATCTGAGCTACAATTATTGTTCCGACCGGCCGGAAAATCACCCGGAATGCCAAACCCCGCCGGTGTAGCTATAGGCCTCCGAAAGATCATATTTCAGAAACTTTATGCTGGATTATTTTTTTATTTTTAATAAAAAATGAAATTAGTTGTTCATTGGAATTGAATGAACTATCAAATTTGTGAATTTTATTTTTTGAGGAGGGTATGGAATGGAATTATTCATTCCATTTTTTATTCTATTCTCTTCTTTATTTCATTTATTTTTCAATTCAATTTTATCATATGTTCTCGTGATATGATTTTTTTTCTAGTGTCACGTTTACAATGTTCCAAGAAATTTAAAATTAATGCAACTAAAATTAGAATATAATAAAGACCCTGTATTTCAGTTCTTGGTGGATATAAAAATTGGATATGAGTGTATTTAAATTTTAATTATTTATATTTTTACCCACCATTGAGGTCAAAATATAAATAAATAAAATTCAAATACAGTTCTGTCCAATTTCCATGAGTTTTTGAATGTCATAATCCCTCTCAACCCACTAAAAAAAAATACTATTATTTTTAAACATATAAAATAATTATTGATTTTTTTTTTATGTTTTAACTTGAGAAATTGATATTAATTTATTTAATTTTAATTTTAATTTTAGTTGCTATTTTAGTCGCTATAATCTCAAAATCTCTATATTCTCCGGTTAACTCTCACTTAGAAAAGAAAATCGCCAACAGCATCGTCTCTCTCTTTCAGTCAGTCAATGAGCTTGATCTCACTGCTTACTTGTACTCACACTATATTTGGACCTTCAATTTAATGGAGGGTCCTTTAAATACTACTACATCCACTTTATCTTGTAATTAATGGCCCCAACTCTTGGATCTATCTTCATATTCTTTCTACTCTGTTTCGCAACAGGGCAACAAGAAGAACAATTCACTGAAGAATTACTATTACGGCCACTTCCCGATCGGAAAATTCTTTCACATTTTCACTTTGAGAGCAGAATTCCTCCCACTGATGCCTATGGCTCCCATCACCACCTCTTCCCCAAAGCCATCTACCAGCTGGTAAAATTTATGTATTAGGGTTTCATTGATAATTTACAGCATTCCAGGATTTTTTAGATATTTATCTTTTATTCTGCTTTAAATTTATTACATTCGAGTATGCTTTTAGGGTTTAATTAGTTTTAAACTAAGACACTGTAATTATCGTGTTGTCTCCAATTTTGGATGATGAAAATGCGTTTGGTAGTTTTAGAAAAAATTAAACTTTTAAGGACTATAATTTAAGAAAATGCTAAATACACCTAAACTATTTAGCTTAATTGTGCATGGTAAAAAATAATATGGGAGTAACATATTGAGATACACAAATCAGTTTTATATCTCTTTATATGTCCAGATTTATAATATTAAACGTGCGGAAAATGTCAATAGGCAATTAGCAATTCCTTTATCTTTCATCGGATTGTTGAAAATTAGATCCTATCAGTCTTTTTAAGTTCAAGAAGAATGTAGTCAACCAATGGCATCAGGGTATAATTAGGTGTGCAGAATAGGTATTTGTAGCACTCCTCTTTTATTTATTGAGAAGCATATACAAATGAAATTGAGAAACTGAAAAAAGAGTGAAGACCCATTGATCTAACCCACATGTTCCAATGCAGGACTGGGTATTACTTCACAAGTACGCACATAACTTCTCTAAATAAGCCTGGTTAACTACCATTAATGCCTTTTAAATGTTTCCCTGATGAGAAACAGAGTTTGTGTGTACAACTGTACATTTTCTTAAAGTTTTAGGAATTAGTTATTAGACATGTACAAATCATGTTTACATATTTGAGCTAAGTGAACCATACAATTGCAAATGATAGCCAATTAGCCATATTCCTTTTTGCGAATGCACTTTCAAATTAACAAAAAGGCTTACTGTTATTCATTCACGGGTTACTATGATACTCTCACGGGAAATAACCATCTACTCAACATTTTGCAATGATCATGAAAATTATGTTTAGAACTACTTTTTATGTGTTTTCTTTTAATTTCGAGGGTTATAACTCCCCCTCCATCCCACACCCGCACACACTCAAAATCCCCTTCAACCTTATCCTGGGAAGTAGACAAGTAGTATTTGATGTTTTCTAAGATATGGATGATTTTTTTTATCTATTTTTGTATCATGAAAAACCGGAGTACAGAGTAGTCCTGTCAGTGAGGAATGCCTTTCAATGTGAATTTTATTAATGATAATTCATTGCCTTCTTCTTTGATCTTATTTGGTGGTATTCTTTTTCTTTTAGTTTATTTTTTTTTCTTATAACATATAAAAAAGAATAATATTTACTTATTGTTTTAATTTCATTAGCTCTGACTGTTTAGCACATAATTGGCTAGAAATTCATGTTAGGTTATATAATTTTGTGGTTTGGTAGTCCAATGTGTATAACACAAGCTTGCGCTACTTAACCAGGTTCAAAAATTTCAAGTACGGGAAATGGAATTGTCTTTCACTCAAGGTCGCTGGAATTACGAACACTGGGGTGGTTATGACCCTATATCAAGCAGCAATGCAAAGCCTCCTGGAGTTGAATTATGGGCTGTATTCGATGTCCCCCAACACCAGGTTGATGCTGCCTGGAAAAATCTAACTCACACTCTTTCAGGTCTTTTTTGTGCTTCAATCAACTTCCTTGAGTCTTCTACTACATATTCCGCTCCTAGCTGGGGATCGCAGCCATTTAAAGGCAATTTGAGGTATGGTTCACTGCCCCGTGAAGCTGTTTGCACTGAAAACCTTACACCCTGGTTAAAGTTGCTTCCTTGTCGAGACAAAGCTGGGCTCTCTGCGCTAATGGATCGACCATCAATATACAGAGGATATTACCATTCTCAGAGGCTGCATTTGATCTCAAGTGAATTTGGTTCAAAGGGGTCAAACACCGGAATAGTTCTGGAGCAAACCCTTACACTTGTTCTTCAACCAAAGATTACGGAAACTGGTGTGGCTTATTCCAGTGGCTCAATATTCCAGCCCAATTGGTCTATTAGTTCATTATTTGGAAGGAAAATAGGTGGAAAATGTGTTCTTGCAAAGTCCAGTAGTGTGTATGTCCAATTGGAAGGGAACTTAGTTTCTGAACTGAAAAATTTATGGAAGGAAAAGGAGAAATATGAGTCAGACATTCTTGCCATTGAAACTTCTTGGAGTAATCCAAGCTTTGAATTGTCAGTTTCCCCTAACAGGGTAATTGAAGAAGTAAATAGTTTGCTTAAAGAGGTCCCGTCCATCCTGTATGATTTTTCAGTTAAGAATTATGAAGAATCTAAGCCATTTGATTTGAGATTCAGGTGGAAATATCCTGTTGTTTGGTCATGTCCACGGGCACCATTACATGCTAGCAGGTTCTTAACAGGAAGTGGGAATGAGAGAGGTGCTATAGCTATCTCCTTGGAATCTAGTGGGCAGAGAGGTGCTATCCAAAGTGCTGATGTAAAGCAAGAAAGATGTAGGTTGCGGGTTGATATTTTCCAAGTTGTACCCTGGTATGTGAAGGTATATTATCACACAATACAACTATTTATAGATGAACAACCCCAGTCTCTAACAGAGTTTGTCGAGAATATGCATGTTTCACCTTCTGAAGACAAGGTGTCTCCTGGTGTAATGGAGATGATCCTGAGATTACCCTGTGGTGTGAAGTCAGCAGCATTGACTCTAGAATTTGATAAGGTATTCATTCAATTGATCTAAAGCTAGTATTTTATAGCTAAAAGAAGATGAAATTATTATGTCATGTCATATTTTTCAAAATGTTGTCTTTTTCAATGTTCATTAAAATATATGTTTGCAACTTGAAGAAAGATGACTTTAATGCTCTGTGTGAAAAATGGGTCAAAGAGACAGCTACTTCAATATCACAAATGCTGATTATTGTATCATTGAGTGAAAATGAAGGAGCTATGAACCTTGTCTACCCATTGTGCATACTCCTTCCTCTTCCATTACTTGGTTCTTATATTGTTTCCTAAAAGTGGGTCAAGTGTAGGTGGAGTCTTTTGTTTCCCCAAGAAGATAGTGGTGCAATATTTTATATGCAAGTCAGTTTTGCAGTTGGTGATACTGCAACCTTGTCATAACCTGGAGCATTTGTAATCACTTATTATTATATTAGGAGATGGTCTAGTTGATTATCTTTTGCATTAAATAATTGCAATTAGTTGTAAAATATACCTAGGTGCTTCATTTCCTGAATCATGGTTGCATTTGTATTGTAAAAGAAACTTCTAAATGTGTTAATGATGTTCATGATTTCAGATGGTAGTACTGTAGTAGAATGGAGAAGAGTAGAGAACTCGAGTCAAAAAAACCGTGTAAATAATTGTGGCTCAATGAAGTTGATAATACTTGTTGAAGTACCAAAGTTCCTTATTGTATCCATGTAAAAAACTGTTCAGGTAGTTTGCCTACATGGGGTGGCAAATTATCAGGTAAATGTTGCAGAAGTAGACCTTTAACTTTACCCTCTAGAGTTGGGTTATGTTAATCAAGGAATTTTGTACAAGTCTTGAGAAGTACCTTGAGTTTTTCTCTAGATAATCCTCTAGATTTTGTAAATATTGCTGCACATGCTTAAAGGGCTAAAGCTTAACAAATTCCTACTTGCAGGTTGTGTCAGACCTCTGCTGCTATTGAACCATTTGATAGTAATACAATCTACAAGTAGAACAGCAGTAGTATCATCTGTAACTATAGACATATATTAGCTATATCAGACTATATCACCTTTCTAGACTAACTGACAAAAGAGAAAAACATCTAGTAGGATGGTCCTTGATCTAGGCAGCCTTGGTTTCAATATCTACTTCTGTTGTCTACTTGTTGTCAATCCCATTTAACATTTTCTTGATGTTCTTGATTACTATTCTTATAATACTACCTGCAGGGTTTTTTGCACATCGATGAATATCCTCCAGATGCTAACCAGGGATTTGACATCCCATCAGCTATAGTAAGCTTCCCTGACTTCCAAGCAAGAATGCATTTTCTTGCGGGTAACTCTTTGAAGAAGTCGCCCATGATTTCCAAGCTGCAGGTAAAAATAAATGGTATTATTTATAATTATAACTTTCTAAAGTGCATCATTTCGTGCATGCGTTCTTCCGGTTTCACCGTCTGGATTTATATGTAGGAACCAAGGCGTATTCAGTCATACACAGAAGTACTGCTTGTGCCTTTGACAACTCCTGATTTTAGCATGCCTTACAATGTCATTACAATTACATGCACGGTATTTGCTTTATATTTTGGATCACTACTCAATGTGTTACGCCGACGTGTTGCTGAGGAAGAAAGACGTCAAAAAGAGAAAGGTATGTATAGACACACTGGAGTGATTACTATAGCGAAGAGTGTTATTATTCTCTTTGCTTTTCCTAATTTGTTTTATGTTTGATATTGTTTGTTTCATATATATGTTATATCAATTTGGTAAAAGTTTAACTCACTTGTAATCTACACATTTTTTAAGTTTAAGAGTGCACTATTTTTGGATGGCATCTCAAGTTTCACACTTCTAATGTTTGATCCTTTTTTTTTCTTCTCTTCAATTGCAGCTGCCAAGAAGACCGGCCGTTTTCTCCTGCTGTCCAAGTTTTTTGCTAAGTTGAGAGGAAGATCATGGGAACCACCACCACCGACCTCTTCTTCAACATCCATTTCAAATTCGAAGCTAATTATGAAAGTCATAGTAGTCGCCGTCATTGCTGCTGGTTGGCACTTTTATTTTGGGTGACATTCAAAGCAAGCTGCAAAGGCACATCTTTTGTGGTCTGTAGAATACGTGCTACAACTAATTAAAATTAGTTGGATTTTTAGTCATCAGGCAACCTTCACTCCTTCATATTTGTGGGCTTTGCATCCCCATTTGTGTATCATTTGAGTTAGAATTTAATCGTTATCGAACTTGATTGTTACACTTGGATCAAAGACGTGATAAAACAAAGAAAGTGCAAAATTAAAGTGTTGATCATAGAGTATAGACCCATTGCAGGCCAATCTATGAACTGAGGTGTATATATACCACTCCACAATTTTGTCAGATTTTACATCATATTTTGAGGTCGAGGCTGCAATCTGCACTATTATTTTGTTCGTGCACATTTTACCAGTTTGGTTTGAAACACTACCAATTGGGTGATATCTCTCCGGAGTAATTTGGAACTTGATAAAACTTCAGCACAATTTTTTTCCAAAATCATATCTTGCATCAACTTCATTCGCTACCATGATGTACAACCCCTTGAGAAGTTACGATAGGAAATTATTCCTAGATAACAATTGACGATACATTTTTTTGGTTATCATTTCCAGCTACAACTAGTATACAGGAGTCATAACCATCTCATCTTTATTCATCTAATTCTCTTGCAAAGATCAGTCACAACCATCTCCTCATCTCTCATCCGCTTCATATTTTTACCGGCTAAATTGCACGGAAATTGCATATTGGGGAGGGCACTAGAAAGGCTATTTTCTCCTATGTACAAACCTGTAGAGAGAGACCAGAAATTGAGTCAAGAAAAAATGAATTTGGATTAATTTGAGATTTCTGGGTAAACCAAAGTGTTGAAGTAGGCCTTCTGTACTACAAAGAATTACAGGCAGACAAATATTTGTACCCAATAAGTGAGGGAAGTTACAAAAGTAAGATGGACAGCGCCATGATAAGCATACCTAAGTTATTTTCAGCCATTCGTGTCTTCTTTCCGGGGATGACAACATTCAACCATTGTTTCCTCTTCAGGCTCATTTCATCACATTTAGCACTTCTATAATTTTCACCATCATACTCTGAAGAAACATTAGCTTGAGTTAGCTACCTCTAATAATGTTAAGAGTCAGTTCATTGAACTAGTATTTTACTTTAATAAAATATGTGTGGGGATTGAGGTGACAAGAAGA
This sequence comes from Panax ginseng, assembly GCA_020205605.1. NCBI lineage: Eukaryota > Viridiplantae > Streptophyta > Magnoliopsida > Apiales > Araliaceae > Panax > Panax ginseng. Next base: position 2,186,530 of record CM035130.1, on the reverse strand, counting down.
GGGACTCCCAATTTGATGGTGATACTATCAGTTAAGCATGCAAGAAATTTTACATTCGCGAATTGCAAAATTCATATGATTGAATGGTCTTCGACTAGTTGATCAAGTTGAAGTTTTCAGGATCGTTCGACCTCATTCGTATACAGAAGCTCAATATGAAGACATTACCTGTGTCCAACCTCATTTTCTTGAGCAAATTGGTACCCTCATGCAGAGGTTTTCTATTCCCCCACTCATTCATGCAGTTGATCTCATTTTCAACTCCTGCTGGATCATGTGCTCCTGGAGAATCACATCTCAGTTTCATTGGACATGGAAAGCTTCAAATACATTAGACAAAAGAAGCCCACTAAAAGGGGCACAAGAATTCTCAAGAATGATATGTACTGTTTGGGATGATAATAATACAATTTACATACATTATTACTTCTCAAATAAAATCAGATACTTCTCAAAACCTCTTTTTGACATGCATCACCATATAGTGCAAGTGTTACTTATGTCATATGGGACTCACAAGCAGTAATCATCATGACAATGACTATTGACTAGGTCTACTTGTTGCTTGGCTAAGCCACACCAAACAAAGAAGAGGTGAATATAAAAATAGACAAAGAACTGACTTCAGCTTTATAAGCGATTCTACAAACTACTGACAAAAATTAAGCAGTTTTATTGACCCTGTATTGGCTAAGCGTTACATACACCAAAAGCTTGTAAATGCAAATAAAGAAAAATTATAAACTAAAATGAAATGAGCACAAACTGGCTTATCTTCTCACAACTCAGAACAAGCAGTTCACTTCTTTTTTTTTTTTTTTTTTTTTTGTGTGTGTGTGTGGGTGGGGGGGACCCCTTTATCAAACTATCTTCTCTTTCCCAATAATGTCTTTGAAACTATCCCTTGATAGAATGGAAATACATTATATATTGACTTTTCTAATAAATTTCATTGTTAACCAACCCAGGACAAGTTCATTCACAAGAAACAACAAAATTTTCAACATCTTTTTTTTCTCTGAAACATTTTCTCAAACACCAAGAAAACAAATATAATGGCATACTAATAATTATAACAAAAGCGCTTACTTTTGGAACCGACTTTGCAGAGCTTGCCGTCAACTATGAGAGGGCCGGAGCCTGTGGTTCCAGTGGCAAGTCCACGAGCAGAGAAGAAAGAAAACAGAGACTTCCAGGTTACTGAGGAAGCTATGAAATCGACCCCTCTACTTATGAAGTGACCGTTGAGCTTTATCGTTGATGGGTTGAGCCCAAAGGTTCTAGCTATGGAGCCAAGATCGAGCCTTTGCTCTTCCGGCGCCACCAGCTGCACCACCTTCGATAAAGACGGGCAGAACAGCTTGATTGTTCTTCTTCTTGTTCTCTCCTCTGTCATCTCTCTTCTTTTCTTTTTTTTTCTCTTTTTCTCTTTTTCTCTCTCTTCTACAAGTAATAATAAAAGTGCTCTCACCTTCAATCTTTCTCACTCTACCGAATTACCTGTATCGCTCTCTTATCAGAGTTTCTTTCAAGTTCTAAGCGGTTCGGGAAAGTGTTTGAAGAAGGCTCCTAGTCTCCTACTAATCCTATGTACTAAAATGTATAAGACTGTTAATTATAATTTTTTATGAAGGATTACTAACCCCATTTTCTTAAAATTTATATAAGTGTAAGCAATTTCACAAATGAAAAAAATAAAAAAATAATTATTTATGATATTTTATTTGTGACGCGCCTAAAAACACGATACATCACCCATCTCGAAATGCCAAATACATACCAGATAAAGATTCAAATACAATTTAATTATACATCATCCAGAAAGTACGATAAAATACACGTCGTGAGTTTTAATACAAAGATTGTCTTCTGTATAATATCCACTCTCGAGAAAAAGTCTCATTACATTTATTATCACATAATGTTAAACCGATAAAATACAATGTATATCGTTTTTAATCTGCAATGGACAAACAATCCATTAAAAGAGTCAAGTAGAGAATAAAATCTACTATCTTTTATGTTTTAAAAGGTTTTTTTCATCACTTTTATCACGAGACTCATTTTAATAAATAATTCACATCATCCCCGCATTAAACTGCCAAGGATATTCATTGTGGTCATCACGACCACAAATTTCTACGACCACGGCCAAGGATATTTTGTATTCATCAATGGTCATGATCATGCCAATAATCATTCATCAATGCACTACTTCGGCTAATTAGGACTTTTACCACATCATTTACAATATTACTACCACGATTACAATCAATAATCCCTCAGTATAATCATACCAAGTCCATCTACGCACTACACGTGCCACGATGACTTTCAAAAAAATATAAACATGAGGATGATGACAATGATATAAGAATTCAATAAAACAAGTTCACTTAATTAATTTATTCAGAACTAATAACGTCCAAATTGTCAACATGATATCGCTTGTAGAGTAATTCAAAAATGCTCAAGAATATTTTCATGGAAAATATCTGGATGAAGCCAAGAAATATCGAGGATATTCCACTAATTTCATGGAGATATAAGTCAAAATTTTAACCAATTGAGTATAATAACGAATGGAATAACAAAAGAAATCACCACGCACGCAGATTGTGATGATAAGTTATTCCAATGTAACAATAATAACGGAACCAGTCGTGAAATTACACCAACAGGATATTCCAATGAATAATAAGTAATGGAATAACAATGTAAATCACCACGCATGTGGTATTTTCAGATGTATGTGTTATTCCAATGTAATAATAAAGATGAATAATAAAGATTTTAACTCAGTCCGGTGTAAAAACACATGCAGCAGGATGTTCCAATGAATAATAATAATAAAGATTTTAACTGTGTCCTGTAAAACACATGCATGTGATGTTCCAACAGATAATAATAAAGATTTTAACCAGTCGGTGTAAAACACATGCATGTGGATGTTCCAATGAATAATAAAGACGTAATAATGTAAGAATGTCACCAAGTATATGGTAGCTCACAGATACAAAAGTTATTCCAATGTAACAATAAAGAAATGGAATAACTAAGTTCTCTTCTTGAATACAAAAAGAAATAATGACCTTTTACCGTAAAAAGAACCGAATATAAAGAGAGAAGTAGCGAATACTTTTCTATGGTTTTCTATAATTTCTCTCCGAGTTTCAATGAATTCGTAAGAAAATAATGAAGGAATGAGCTTCTATTTATAGGAGAATGGACCGTGATAAGAATTAATTCATGAACTGGTCAGATTGATTTACTTTTTAATCGGACTATCCATATTTAAAGCAAAATCTTTTAAATAAAATATTATATATATTATATATATAAAATATATATAACGATAATAATGGTACTCCTCCTTACTTTCTCTCCCATCCTTCCCCACCCAGTAGAAAAATTTTCAAGATTCCCCCACCCATTTTCTTTCTTTCAACGTGGGTCCCACGTGTCCCCTCCCCCAACATCTCTTAATCACAAGTGGTCCCATTATAAATATCTCAATAACTTTCACCGATTATTTTGAAAAATGGGTAAATGGGAGTCCATAAAATAAGTAAAATTTCATAAAAATTACCTTAATAATTTTAACAACATTTATCACCTTTATTATAATCCACAATATTAATCGACCTGTGTCGCTCCTGTGAGAAAGAGGGCTTTCCAATAAGGATTTCTCCCTATTACAAATGCAATTGTGTGACCAAACCTCTCCTTGACAGAACTTCTAGACATCGTTAATATTACAAATAATAATATTAATAACTTTGTCGTCTCAATTATTAATTTTAACAATATATAAAATATCGAAAATAATTGAATCAAATAACGTGAGATACTATGCATCAATTACTATGGCAATAATTGAACAAAACCGAATGACTTCTCACGAAGATCAATAATCAATACCGTGTGCTTACTTACGCAACCACGCCAGACATCGTACTTTTTTTTCTACCGAGTAGTTCAACAAAGCATCAACCAGTAAAACTTCCACCGTTATTTTCATAAAAATATTTTTGTCGCTTTTCAATCCGACAATAATTACGATGTGGGGACCACCAATGATTCTTGTATTGCATTTAATATTCCCTCGCTAAAACTAATATTCCCTAAACCAATCTAATATAATATAACAACTTCAGATACTTTGCAGAATTTATAAATACTACCCACAACTATAAGATTATATCAAATTTATTCCATAATATTTAAAAATGATAATTATAGAAAATTCATCTTTATTTATAAAAGTTGGGGTCTTACAACCTCCCTTCTAAGAAATTTCCTCGAAATTGTGGTACGTGCATTTCAGATATCAAAGAGGTAAGGATACCTTGATTTCATTTCGATTCTAACTCCTAAGTCATTTCCTCAACATCGTGGTTTCTCCACAAAACTTTGACTTGAGGTATAACCTTGGAGCATAAAATATGTTCCTTCTTATCCAAGATTTGAACAGGTACCTCTTCATACGTTAAGTCTTTCGCTATTTCGTCCGGTTCTAACTCAATAATGTGGTTCGGATCTTTCACATACTTACGTAACATGGATATGTGAAAAACATTATGAACACGAGACATACTTGGCAGTAAAGCGAGTCTATAGGCCACAGTTCCTACCCGATCGAGAATTAAAAATGGGCCAATGAATCGATGATTGAGTTTTCCTCTCTTTCCAAATCTCGTAACTCCTTTCCATGGAGCAACACGTAACAACACATGATCTCCTATATTGAATTCCACGTTCTTTCGATGAAGATCAGCATAACTCTTTTGTCGATCTTGTGAGGTTTTTATACGTTGTCGGATCGTTTGAATCTTTTCCGTAGTCATATGTACCAACTCCGGTCCCAACAACGTTGCTTCACCCACCTCATTCCAGATAATCGAGAATCGACACTTTCTTTCATACAACGCCTCGAATGGAGCCATGCCAATGCTTTAATTGATAATGTTGTTGTAGGAAAACTCCACCAATCGGTAAGAATTTGTCCCAACTTCCCTGAAGTCGAGGACACGTAGTCTTAATAAATCCTTAAGAGTTTGAATAGTCCTCTCGATTGTCCGTCCGCTTCGAGGATGATATCTTTGAACTAAATCGTAAACCGCGCCCATAGCTTTTTGCAAACTAACCCAAAATCGTGAAGTAAATCTTGGGTCTCGAATGAAACTATGGATCTTTGGCATACCATGCGGTCTTACAATCTTGTTTATGTACATTCGAGCAAGACGTTCAAGTGTATAAGTTTCTCAGATTGGTAAGAAGTGAGCAGACTTGGTCAATCTATCAACAATGACCCAAATCAGATCAATGCCTCGAGAAACCTTGGGAAGACCAAAGAACGAAATCCATGGTAATGTGCTCCCACTTCCATTCTAGAATTTCAAGTGGTTCTGATGGACCTTTTGGTACTTGATGCTCGCGCCGACTCGTTGATAAGTTAGACACCTTGATATAAACAAAGGCTATTTTCTCTCTTCATATTGCTTCCACCAAAATGTATGACGAAGATCACGATACATTTGGTACTCCGAGATGGATTTTAAATGGTGTGTTGTGCGCCTCCATCATGATTTTATACTTTAAATCGTGGTCATTAGAAACAAAGTCCGGAGTTGACTCAAGTATTCCTTCTTCATCGATTCTTGCTTCCGAGCATAAGACTTTCTTCCTCATACGATCAACCCAGTGTCCGTAGTTTGAGCGACTTTAACTTTATCAATTAAAGTCTGTTCTACTCAGATATTCGCCATCATCACGTGGGTCCTGGAGTCTTTATCTCTATCTCCATCTTTTGCAAGTCACACAAATGGGCCTTTTAGTAGAACAATATTGCACTCGTGCCGCGATATGATCTTCTACTCAATCGCCGCCTACCACGCTCGCTTTTCAGGATGGTATTGGATGGTATGATCATAATCTTTTAATGATTCAAGCCAACGTCGCTTTTGCGTGTTGAGTTCCTTTTGAGTGAAGAAATATTTGAGGCTTTTATGATCCAGTAAAGATCTCCACTTTCTCCCCATACAAGTAATGCCTCCAAATTTTAAGTGCAAGCAAAGATAATAGCCGCTAACTCTAGATCATGAGTAGGATAATTCCTCTCATATTCTTTGAGTTGTCGAGAGGCATAGGTTATGACTTTCCATGTTGCATTGAGAACATATCCTAACCCTTTTGCTCAAGCATAACTCAGAGATGACAAATCCTCCGAAGTCGATGGTATTGTCCGAACAAGTCTTTGAAATGAGTCTCCTCTTGAGTTCTTGAAAACTCTTCTCACATTCCTCATTCCAACCAAACTTTGTATCTTTCCGAGTCACCGAGTTAGTGGAGTAGCGATTCGAGAAAATCCTTCCACGCAATTTCCGATAATAACCAAATTTAAACCGAGAAAGCTACGACTTCTTGATCATCGATTTAGGTTGCTTCCGACTTTGAATAGCTTCAATCTTTCTTTGGGTCACGGATATTCCATGACTTGATACCACGTGCCCAAGGAATTCTACTTCTTCAAGTCGAACTCGTCGATTTCTTCAACTTGGCATAAAGCTTATATTCACGAAGCTTTTGGAGTATCAACCTCAGTGTTGCTTCATGATCTTCATGAGTTTTGGAATATATGAGGATGTCATCAATAAAGACAACCACAAAGTGATCCAAATATTCCTTGAATACTCTTGGTTCATCATATCCACGAAGGCAAAGAAAGCGTGATTAGTCAATCCAAAAGACATGACTAGAATTCATAATGCCCGCATCTGGAGTTCGAAAAGCCGCCTTTGGAATGTCATCTGTTCTAATCTTCAATGGTGATATCCTAACGAAGATCAATCTTTGAAAAGAATTTGGCTCCTTCCAACCGGGTCAAACAGTCATCAATACGTGGCAATGGGTACCTATTTTTGATGGTGACATGATTCAACTCCAGATAATCAATACAAAGTCGATATCTCCCATCTTTCTTCTTCACGAATAGAGCAGAGCACCCAAGGAGAAGTACTTAGGACTAATAAAGCCAATGTCTAACAATTCCCGTGAATTGGGTCTTTAACTCTGAAGTTCAATAGAGCTATTCGATATGGGGCTTTTGAAATGGGTTTTCAGATGGGTTCAAGGTCGATACAAAATTCAATTTCACGCCTGGGGTAGGCCAGAAGTTCTTCGTGGAATACGCCGAAAATTCATTAACAATAGAAATATCATTTCAAAACGACGATTTATTTTTTGTTTAAATCTATGACATGAGCTAAGAAAGCTTGACATCCGTTTTTCAATAAACGAATAGCTTTATGGCTTGAGATGACTGTGATTGATTTTAATGGTTTGGTTGTTTGAATTCACAGAATAGGTTGATTATGAATATGAAAGCTAACAACCTTACGAAAATAATCAATTTTTGCATGATGAGTAGTTAACCAATCAATCCCTAGAATCACATCAAATGTAAGTATTTTCAAAGAAAAAATATGATCGACAGGTAACTCGCGGTTACCAATTTGAATCAAACAAGACTTATAAACTGTGGATGTAATGAAGGTTTCTCCCAACGGGGTTTCAACAGATAAATCAAAATTCAATTTCTCCGGAGTCAAATTTAAATGTTGAGCGCAAGTAGGAGAAATAAAAGAGTGGGTAGAACCAGTATCAAATAAAGTATAAACTTCGCTAGAGTTTATGATTAGCTTACTGATGATGACCTCGCTCGGGTTCCCCGCTTTCGAGAGGTCACAACAAACGCCTCCTCAGACTACCGACTTTGACTTTTCGGGACTACTTTGGTGCCTCCATCCTAGCTGAACTTGTCTTTGGCGAACGACAAAATCGGGCTAGGTGACCTTCTCTCCCATAATTGTAACATGCCTTGGATGGCATCTCACAGTTGGGACTGATGTGTCCCTCTCCTCCACATTTGAAGCATATGATAGGTGGTCGTTCTCCTTCCTTAACGACAGGTGGTGGTGCTGACGTCTTTCCATCATTGTTGAATCTCCTTTTCTTGAAATGTCCATTCTTACTATTTTGGCCCTGATTACCACCGAAGTGGTTACCATTTCTGGCCTGTTGATTCCCTCACGTTTGTTGTCATCGCTTCACGATCGTTCTCACCGGTATTATCATTTTCACTTACCGCTTTCTTTTGGTTGGGTTGACTCATTATCACGCTCTAATAATCGTTGAGCCCCCTATTAACAACATCTGAATACAAACATAGTTTATGAGATATAAGATATTGACGTATCTCAGGTTTCAAACCTCTTAAAAACATTCGTGTCATTTTCTCCTCATTATCAACCAAATGGGACGCGAATCGGGACAACTCGGTAAACTTGGCTTCATACTACGACACGGTCATGTTATTTTGCTCCAGCTTGATGAACTCTACCTTTTTCATGTGACGAATACTTTCGGGAAAGTACTTATCGTTGAACAGTTCCTGGAACTTCTCCCAAGACATCTTCGATCGGCAAAGAGTTGAGTCGTTTTATAGATTCCCACCAAGAATCCCGCTTTCACGCGCGAACATGAAGGTGGTGAAGGAACCTTTTGCTTCCGGAGCATCCCAATATATCAAATATCTTATTGATCCGCTTAATCCATGTCTCCGCCTTTAAGTGGTTTTGGCTCTCCAAAGAACTCCGGTGGTCCCAGTTCCTTAAAGCTGTTTCGCGGTGATCGTCCGAGAGTTGCCAGTGTTTCCACTGCATTTTGGATGGAGCCGCCTCGCCGAGGTCGTATGAATTATGATAAAGCCTCCGAACATTCCATCGCTCATCATTTGGTCGGTGTTGTTGTTTGTCCTGGGAATGTCTTCTTCCGATGCACATTATCCTCGATTATTGATATGTGGAGACTCAGCGGTCCTCGTGGCTCCATTGATGATCTCAACATTCTCGGATGCCATTTTCAAATACTGCCATAAAACAAGAGTTAAATAACATATCACATATTATCCCTATACTTTGACTAACCAATTAAATACCAAATAAACTTAGGTAGGTCATACTAGCGAAAGAATTCCCCGTCTCTCCCCTCCTAGTTCTTGTCTCACACCTTAGCCAGGGATCATATCCCTAAGCTTTGATACCAACTGTGACGCCCCCAAAATAGGTATACATCACCCATCTTGAGTCGCCAAATACATGGTACAAGATTCAAATACAACTTAATTATACATCAGTCGTGTAAAGTACGACAAAATAAATGATGTGAGTTTTAATACAAGTATTGTCTTCTAGACAATATCCACTCCCAGAAAAAGTCCTCATTACATTTATTATCACACTATTTATAGAATAGTGATGACTACTAAGACACCATCTCGGACCATCACTCCGTCCCCCGACTAGTTCCGGCTACGTTTTTATTTCCTGAAAAAAACAGTGAAAGAAAGGGTGAGCTCAACTAGCCCAGCAAGAAATATTATGACCAAGATAATGCAGAATAAATTATCATTAGTCTCCAACAATGTTAAACTGATAAAATACAATAGACATCAAATTTATCTGCAGCGGGACAAACAATCCATTAAAAGAGTCAAGTAGAGAATAAAATCTACTATCTTTTATGTTTTAAAAGGTTTTTTCATCACTTTTATCGCTGGGACTCAGCTTAATAAATAATTCACATCATCCTCGCATTAACAACGGCCAAGGATATTCATTAGTGGTCACGACCACAAATTCCATGACTACGGCCAAGGATATTTGTGTATTCATCAATGGTCATGATCATGCCAACAATCATCCATCAATGCACTACGGGCCAATGAGGACTTTTACCACATCATTTGTAACATTACGGTCATGATTACATCAAATAATCCCTGGTCATAATCATACCAAGTCCATCTATGCACTACTGCCACGAGATGACTTTCAAAACAATATAAACATGAGGATGATGACAATGATATAAGAATTCAATAAAACAAGTTCATTTAATTAATTTATTCAGGAACTAATAATGTCCAAATTGTCAACATGATACTACTTTGTAGAGTAAAATTCAAGAATACTCAGAAGAATATTTCCATGGAAAATACTGGATGAAGTGCAAATATCAAGGATATTCCACTAATTTCATGGAGTATAGAAGTCAAAATTTTAACTAACTGAGTATAATAACGAATAGAATAACAAAAGAAATCACCACGCATGCAGACTTGGCAGATGTACAAAGTTATTCCAATGAATCAATAATAACGGAACCAAGTCAGGTGAAATTCACACCGACAGGATATTCCAACAAAATAATAAGTAATGAAATAACAATAGAAATCACTATGCATGCGGTACTTCAGACAGACAAAAGTTATTCCAATGTAATAATAAAGACGAGTAATAATAAAGATTTTAACCAGTGGAATTGTAAAACACATGCATACATGATGTTCCAATAAAATAATAATAAAGACGGAACCAGGTCCGGTGTAAAACACACAAACAGGATGTTCCAACAGAATAATAGAAAAATGTCACCAAGTATAAGGTAGCCCACGTATACAGGTTATTCCAACAGAACAATAAAGAAATGGAATAACGGAAGTTCTCTTCTTGAATACAAAAGAAATAACACCCCTTACCGTAAAAGAACTGGATATAAGAGTAGGAAGTAAAGAATACTTTTCTATAGTTTTCTATAATTTCTCTCGGAGTTTCAAGGTGAATTAAAGAAAATAATGAAGGAATGAGCTTTATTTATAGGAGAATGGATCAGATAAGAATTAATTCATTGAAACGATCCAGATTGATTTATTTTTAATCGGACGGTCCATTTAAAGCAAAATCTTTTTAAATAAAATATATTATATATATAAAATATATATAATGATAATAATGGTACTCCCTCCTTACTTTCTCTCCCATCCTTCCCCACCCGTAGAAAATTTTTCAAGATTCCCCCCCACCCATTTTCTTTCTTTCAACGTGGGTCCCACGTGTCCCCCCCAACATCTCTTAATCACAAGTGGTCCCATTATAAATATATTGAATAACTTTCTACCGATTATTTTAAAAAATGGGTAAATGGGAGTCTATAAAATAAGTAAAACTTCATAAAAATTACCTTAATAATTTTAACAACATTTATCACCTTTATTATAATCCACAATATTAATCGACTGTGTCGTTCCCAGAAAGAGGGCTTTCCAATAAGGATTTCTCCTATATTGGCGCAATTAGGTGACCAAACCTCTCCTCGACGTAACTTACAGACATCGTTAATATTACAAATAATAATATTAATAACTTTGTCGTCTTAATTATTGATTTTAACAATATATAAAATATCGACAATAATTGAATCAAATAACGTGAGATACTATGCATTAATTACTATGGCAATAATTGAACAAAACTGAATGACTTCTCACGTAAGCATCAATAATCAATATCGCTATTCTTTACGCAACCACGCCAGACATCGTACTTTTCTCTGAAGAGTAGTTCAACAAGACCAATCAGTAAAACTTCCGCTGTTATTTTTATAAAAATATTTTTGTCGTTTTCTCAATCCGACAATAATTCCGATGTGGGGTCCACCAATGATTGCGCCGTTATACGAATATTTTCTGCTAAAATGAATATTCCCCGACCAATCGAATATAATATAATAACTTGCATACTTTGTAGAATTTATAAATACTACCCACAACTATAATATTATATCAAATTTATTTCATAATATTTAAAAATGATAATTATAGAAAATTCATCTTTATTTATAAAAGTCGGGTCTTTACATTACTACTCAACTTAAGTATTAAAAAAACTTGTGGTATTTAAATCCTAAATATTATATATATATATATATATATATATATATATATATATATATATATATATATACTCACATTAGGATTGAAATTAGTTAATATCTTTTATTGAGCTTTATTTTAAAATTGAATGGTAAAAACATGTATGATAGATATATATATATATATTTTATCATGGCCAAATTTTCAATTATATGATATTCTTCATTTATATCATGGCTTACACATTCTAAAAGTTTTAGTTAAATTATCATCGTGATTTATGCGCAAATATAAAATATATAAAATTAAGAAGGGTTAAATTTAATTTATTATATTTTATTAAAATTAATTTTATTTTATTATATTTTATTGCATCATAACTTAATAATATTTATGAATATGTATACATATTTTTATCTAATTTTATTTATTAATATATGTCACAATAATTAAGTACAAAAGTTTCACAATAAGAGGATTTATTTTTAATTCATAAATATATCACAATTATAATGCTCATCCTCAGTTCCTCCCTACCAAACGGGGCCTAAAGGTGTATAAGATTCAATTTCAATCGAACAAGCAGAAGGGTCTCTAAAGCAAAGGAGAGTACCCGATTCCGAAGCAAAAATAACCCCAAGCTTAATTACCCAAGTTATTAATTCAGTGGACTTCCAGTCCATTCAGTTTCTTAATTTTGGCGTCGGAATTTCCATTTTGAATCGGTTCAGCTCTCCCCCGTTTCTCCAAGCATTCGTAAATACCTAATATTTAGGGTTAGGGTTTGTTGTTGCGTTCTGATTGAGCATTTTGGCTGTAGAAATAAATATAATTACTACTCAGTCATGTATGCCGATCGAGAGTCTGGTGGAGCAACGAATATTTCCGTTAAAGAGCGTCTTAACATAGCCGATCCAGGTAACCGACGTCAAATCTTTGGCAAGAGGTTTGTTTCCTCTCTCTCTATATTATTATATATGTACGTATGTTTATGGATATACAAACTGTACTAGTTATTGTGTTTTAGATTTTGTTGGCTTTCATTTCTGTTTGTGAAGTTGTAAACTTACCGACCAAAAAAAAGTTGTAAACTTGAATTTATGTACTCCTCGATTGGTACTGGACCTAGTTGTATTTGAAGGATTGTGAGTAATTGAATATGAATATGTCAATGAAATTGTTGCTTGTCATTGAATTATAATAATGTATTGTATTCCATAGAGCCTAGTTTCAAAAAGGTACAAGCCTCGCTCCTACGCCTGGGCTACAGGGAGCAGTTGTGCCTAGGGTGTTCCTAACAACTATGGTAGCAAGTTGTAAGGTCTTCACTCCCGTGGTGTGGTATGATATGAAAAGGCTGATTCTTTGAAAATAGAATTTGTCTATATAATGAGTCAAATTGGAATCGCCCCCATACCTAATTAAATCATATGATAATTATATCATAAATTTGATGTCTTGCACTTGAGTTATGAGTCTGATTTTTTATGTATTTATCTACTGTCTAACATCTATTTCCTTTTGAATTTTACTCAATTACAGAATGTGGAGTATAGACTAAAAGCCTTCATTTTTTTTATTTCTTTATTTTTTAAAAACGGAATGTTGTAACTGAACCAATATCATTTCTTCTGTAGGCAGAGGCAAGATGATGACAAATGGGAACATGATCTCTATGATCATGATAATCCTCAAGTTTCAAGTATGGTTTGTTTTAGATACATTTGCATACAACTTATGCTGCATTAGTTGTATGGACCTAATAATTTTTTAAAATTCACCCTTTTATACATTTATGCGTTTAATTCTATGTAAATGTCATGGAAAGATGGCAGAGTTGGTGCAAGAGATCTTCGTTTGAAGCTCCAAAAGAAGAGTATTCAAAACACAACTCAAAGTGGAAAGGGATCCCTTTCAGGAGGTATAAGAGATCTGCGTGAAAAGCTGTCCGGTACAATGACTTCGCAACCAGTGGACACTGCTCCACCAAAGCCAAGAGCAGTTCCTGAGGGAAGTAAACCTAGGAAAGTTGCAGTTGAAGCCCCTGTACCCAAGACCAAAAAAGTTGCTAGCACAGTATCTAACAAAAAGTCTCAGCACAAGGTGTGTCTTAGACTATTTTCCTCTTTTTTCTTCCTTTCTATTTAATAAAGTAATTATTATTAGTAGTCTTATTTAAAATACAATTATTTTACTTTTGAGATTCATATTTATTTCATAGGCATTTACTCAAAATGTCACACGACTTCTTTAAATGGAACACAGGTTAAATTTTTTTCTAGTTTTTATCATTATTTATATTGGTATAATATGACAAGTTAAAAGCAGTGTATATGTTTTTTGTGAGGAGTTTGCCAATTCTTTTTATATGTGTGATACTACTAGGATGGACTTCATAATTGTTATCAGTCATTATATGCTTCTCAAGTTGGGTAATCATAATAGTTATACTTAACGGGAGACGGGAGGGGGGAGGGGGAAGGAAATAACCCAAGAGTCTGTTTCTTTTACTGTGAAAGTCATCTTTCACTTTTGCTGTGGTCAACCTATTATAAGCACTTATGGTACTACAGTTGTCGTTGTTAACTTAAATGCTTGAGCTCCTTTTTGGATGGATATTAAGAAAGCTCCCTCTTCAGGTTGTCAATTATAATCCTATTATAATCTTGATAATATTTTAGCATATGAAACTCCAGATGCTTTATAATTCAACTCGGGGCAAATTAAATAGTTTTCAGTGGTTGTTCTTACTCATAACTGATATATTTGTTGCAGGCTCTATTCCCTTCGATTGCTTAAAGATTCAATCCTAGGACAAATTAAATAAACTGCAGTTTGTTTGTTCTTACTTACAAACTAAATAATCTTTGCTTCAGGTTGAATCGGTGGATAGCTTCCTTCTGTCCTTGGGTCTTGATAAATATTCAATAACATTTCAAGCAGAGGAAGTATGCAAACTTTATATAGATTTATGTGTTTATTTACTCCCTCTAGGCTCAACCAATTTCTGTATTATTGAGATCTGTTACTGGTTTGTAGGTTGATATGACTGCCCTTTTACACATGAATGATGAGGACCTGAAGGCTATGGGTATACCAATGGTAAACTGATTACACTCTGCCCTATGTGGTTAAATTTTATTTTCTGGTTAAGGATTGAGGGACTTGAACATATTGAATTTCTTATTTTTAATTTTGGAGTCAATGCTTTTGTTTACATTTATTTATATTCAAAAGCAAATAAAGACTTCAATGTTTTAGTAATGGAGAAATCAGGTGGATATTTTTGAATAAAATGCAGAGCACTAAATACAAAACTAGAAGCATTAGAATTAGCTAGGCAATCAAATATTCTGTTGCTACTCTTCTCGGAGCAAAGGCATCTGCTTCCAATTTCACAGATTTAGAAAATGTCAAGAATGGTGGTTCTTAAGTCTTCAGTGTTTGATTAGTTATAAAATTTGAATTCCTTCGACAAGTTGCATATCATTAAGAAGCTATGAAAAATATGATTTATTCACGATCATATTCAATTATTGTTTTATGAACAAATATATCTATACAAGACTTGTCTCGAGGGAGCTACTGCCCTACTTTTAAGGGGTTGTTAGGACACCAAAATACTGAAGTCCCAAAATGCAACATAGTCCCATTCCGAGGATGATCAAAATAGGCCCTTTTTAAGTTTAAATTTTTTACTGTCCTAACACATCATGATTTAACGTTTTCATTTTACTTCCTCAAAACATTGCAAAAAATATATTTATTGTCATTTGGTTGTGGTAGTTATTTGCTCTCGTAGCGTTTCTGATCTTTATATTTGGATCCAATAAACATTTAGAGCTTGCTTTCTTCTTGGTTACTACAATCTGGCTATAGACATCTACAGTCGAGGCCCTTGATCAATGTTAATCAAATTGCGTTTGCTCAAATTTCTCGACTTGTATATGGCTTTTTATAAGTCATTTTTATTTACGAGTCATTGCATCTCAATATGCTTTTGGGATTGCTAGTCATCCTGTTGACAAGAGTTGTTTTCATCGTTTGATTAATTGAATATTTTCCTCCATAACCTTTGATTGTAAGTTTGATTCGTTTCCCACTATTTCAGGGTCCAAGAAAGAAGATACTTCTGGCATTGGATTCTAAAGTCTGACATTGGTTATGCATAAAGTTTTACTTGCATGGATCCCCAAGCTTGCTTTAACAAATCAGCCTGCCTCCCATTTATAAGATTCACAGGCCTGCATGCAACTTTTCTGGGTTAATTTTTGGTTGTATTGCTGAAAGGTGGCTTCAACACTGATACTAGAGTATGAGAAGATTAATAGCATGGGATGGGAATTAGAAATTATGTTTGATGAATTTATTAATTTTCAACCTCAAGTTGTTTCTTAGTCACGTGAGAGCTTTCTTTAACCTTCTGTTCTTTTTGTTGTTTTCCTTTTCTTTCTTTTCCAACAAAATTCTCGAAACAGTTATGACTTCATGTTAATCAGAGAAATTATATTTTGTTAATTTATGTATTTTGAGCAACTTGTACTGATCAACAAGTTACATGATATGTCCACTCTAAATTTGAATTTTAAAGATCCTTTGCATACATCATTTGTGGTGTACTGGTTATACATATTTAAGAATGTAACAAATAAATTGAAGAATGTAAATAATGCTCAACTTGTGATTTATAAATTTAAACTTTATTGATCTTCTAAATTATCTTTGAAAATATATAATTCCAAGTGACCTCCTTGAAAAATATTTAGTTCAGGTGATTGAATTTGAACTGGCCCTAATATTTGTAGTAAAAATATTTTTTCAATATCCAAATTAATTTACCATGTTTTATTATGTGAAAAAGACATGATTTTAACCTCTGTCGCGTTTTTTTTACCGTGCAGTATTTGAGATGGGAATCTATTATAATCTTTGCCTACCATTACACCAAAACAAGAATACAAATATAATCCTACCTAGCCTAATTGGCCTAGGATTCTTAGCTGTTGGTTGATTTTTCTTTCTCACACTGAGCCAACAAATAAATTACCCAGTAACTATGCATTAAGCATTTTTCCGTGGGAGATATAGAAAGCACAATCTAGCCATCACAAAATAGACAAGAAATAATTCTCTAGTTTAATACTCCACGTTTCAAAATCAATACCACACAAATGTTCAGACACAACAGAAGAAGATTACATAAGATTCTTACATAATAACTATGTTAACAAAACATCTACCTAGATATCCTAATCATAATAATTATAAGACACGATTAAGAGATGAAACTAATAAAATTATTTAGCAACACTAGAAGCCATATCTTTTTCCTTTTCTGGTGATTACCAAAAACAATCTAGGGACACTTTCCTTAATTTTCACAAGTGCCATACAGCATTCAAATGACTTGCAGTGGCTATATGGATCCAAAGGTTTGCTACGTCAATCTGGTTCAACAAAATGGTTCAGATGCTATCTTCCTTTGGTTTTCCATGCTAGGTATTTTGCATTTTCATTCTTGTACCTTTTCATTTCTCTCAAAACTGCAAGTAGGATATGCATCGAGACTGGCAGAAAGAAGGGCTACAAGAAGGATATCACTCCATGTTAGCGTGTTTTAAACAAAATTGGAAACTGCTAGCATTATATGTGTGTGTGTATATATTCACTTCGGATCTATTTTAACATTTTATCTTTATCTTCATTTCCCGTTCAACACAGAAGTATTTAGTGGGTTTTTTACAGCTTCCTTCACATAACTGAATAACTATTTTTCTATTCATAAAAAAAAAAAAAAGACATGTTTGGTATAGTGGGACGAACCGAGTATACAGCAAAGCAATGCTCAAAGGAGTAATAGCTCACGGACATCATAGATGGGTGAAAAAAGGCATCCTCTGCGAACGATCTAGCTTGCCTCGAGGACACTAACAAGGAGGAGAAAACTAGTTGTTAGCACTTCCGTTGTATGCAAAACATATGCACATCCTTCGTGGAAGCCACATGAATTTACAACCTGTAAATGGTAGAAAGAAACTTACGGGCTGACGCATCATAAATTCCATGAGAGGCATTACTTCGAGCCAGTTTTGCAGCTTCAAGAGAAAATTTTACCTGCAAGGTAATGACAACTACTTGTCTGCAAGCTAGTAGAATAAAAATTGAAAAAACAGATTTACCAGCAACCACATGAATAAAAACTACTGAATTAAAAGAGAAAAATCAAAGGAAAAAGACAAATAAGGGTCATAAGTCATAACTTGAGTAACTGCTCCATCCCAAACAAAATATCATTCTAATATACAAGCTTAACCAAATAGATACAATACTTGTAGTAATCATGCCCCCCCAAACTACATATATGAGATAGATAACTTAAGAAAACTGTTTCGACTTTAGTGTATTACGATATAAAATTGTGAACAACTGTAATGTGGCAGGTTTAAGCCTGAGAGCAAACACTTTGAGCAGCAGCACCAAACATAGGTCTGAATTCAGAGCACATATCTCTCAACACCCTCATTTAAGAGAGAGAAATTGGTGATAAACCCCAATAATCCTCATTAAGTTCAGGAAAAGTTGCACAAAAATTATTCTGGCTCTTTGACAGTTGCATCTGAATAGATATAAAAGATTAATATTCAATTGTTTTTCTTAATGACTGACCTGTTTTCCAATCTCATCCTTGATAATCATCCTTGGAAGTGACTGGACCTGCATGAATGAAGTTGTCACAACCCAGAAACTTCTCTGAAGTGCATACAAAAATTAATATCTAAAGACATACCAATCGGGAAAGTGATCCCAGTGTTGTACCGCATTGAAGAAGATTAAAACATGTGTGCTGCCGTGACAAGAAATCCAACTCCCTACAAATAATAAAAGAGAATGAGCTTGTATTGGAATAAATGAGTAACATAAGGTCAAACAGGAACACATTGTTTAAGGATATCTGTACAACACATGTAATAATTTTGTAATATAAACTAAATTATATGCCAATGTCTTCTACTTTCCCAAGTATGCTACTCCGGGATCATATATGAACCGGTAAAGGAAGTTAAAAGTTGGCAATAGAACCAACTAAACATGGCACTTGGATTAGGCTACAATATCCCTTAGTAAAAGTGATATTTTCATAAAGCTTGCAATGAAGTTGGAAAAACTCAATTTTTTAAGCCTTACCATTCTGTAAAGCCTCTTCTATTGGATAAAAGGATAGATTTTCCTGAAGCACCCAGATAGAGGCTATCAGAGTTCAAACCAAATAGTTGCCGGAGCTGCCCAACGAAAACTTCAAAAACCTTCTTTAAATCCTGTTTACAAATGCAAATTTATCAATCTTCAGAAAATGAATTAGAAATTTAATGCACAACATCATGAACTGTAATATACATACAAGAATTTCTAAGCATTTCTTACAAGAGAACAAATTCCTATAATTCGTCCCCGCCTACGAATTAGTCGATCTTTTTCACAAATTTTACGAATAGAAGCTCTTATTTTCATATTTCATTGTTCTAAAATATTTCTTGTATGTGAAGTTGAATTACTGAAGGACCAGCCTCTATTGATTCAGATAAGGAACCCAAACTAGTGAAAAGAAAATTTCATAAGCTCAGCAACCAGACATTCCTTCGTATACAATTATTTTCATAAGTTTAAAGAAATTAACTATATATGTATACAGTAGCTTAACAACCATATATATGCTTCCACAATTGTTAAACACAGTGGCAGACAAGTCAAAGTTTAAATACACTTTTTTCTTTCTAAAAAGCTTATTACTTGGTGAGATTTATGCTAAAATATCTAACTCCTTGGACGGGCTTCTTACCTGAGGGGAAATCTTCTTCCTCAGAGGATGTGAACCTTCAGAGTCTCTCAAACAATTTGGGGGGTTCAAAACCGTTACACCTCCCCACATCTGAAAAATGTCATACATTTGTCATACATATATATAATAAAAAAATATAATGCATATACATATATATATATATATATATATATATATATATATATATATATATATATATATATATATATATATAGCATATATATAATACGGATCTTATAAGGCATACACCATCTCTACCATCCATTTTAAACATCAACGGACGAGATTAAAAAAGCCAAACCAGTCATCTGCTACTAATAGTAGTGGATGGATAGCGTTTTTTTACTAATAATAGCGGACGCTAATCAACTTTCACGTGAGAAAGGGTTTGGCTTTATTAACTAAAATTTAAAGTTTATTAACTAGAATTTAGAGTTTATAAATTAGGGTTAAGGGTTTATTAAGTAGAGTTTAGGTTTTATTAATCAAGATTTAAGGCCTAAAATCTGATTTATAAACCCTTAACCCGGGTTAATAAACCCAAAACCCTAATTAATAAAGCCAAACCTTACTCGCGTGAAAGGGATGAAGAATTCTGATTAGCGTCCGTTACTATTAGTAGCAAATGAATTGTGTTTTTTTAGCGGACGATAGTTTTGGCTTTTTTAATCTCATCTGTTGATGTTTAAATGGATGGTAGAGATGGTGTATACCCTATAAGGATCCGTAAGAAGTACAAGCTATGTGAATCACTCCCCATATATATATATATATATATATATATGAATGTATGGTAAATTAATAGCATCTCACTGGCGATATAAAGCCATTTGTCATGGAAATCTCTCCATTTGGAAGTTGTAACAGAAGAGGGCATTCCTTTGCAGATGGCACATATCTGGCAATTCAGAGATAGGCAAATATGCATTAGATAATTGTACTGATTAATTTAGGTTTGGTAGCCTCCAAAAAGTATCAGCCAAAATGATCACATTTCGCAAAAGAATAAAAGGTTTTGAAACTCATGAAGACATTAGAAATGTTCTTCATCTAAATACTTTCAAGTTCCTTTTTTTGTGACAAGTGATACTTTTTTGGGTTATTTTTCTTCTTGATAAGTTTTTTTGTACTCTTAAATATATCCCTAAAGTAAAGGTATTATTTATATCAAATTTGAAAAGTAGGTCGATATAGTAACCAATTTTTCATTAGAAAAAAACATTGAAAGTTCATATATCGAGTAGTATAAAGAATCAGATATTGAGTACTATAACTACAGTGAAGGCTTATGTTTATCTTTTACTATTTTCAGGAAGACGAAATTGTTAACAAAAGGGAATAATGAGTTAAAGGATATACACCACAAATTGCAAAATCTTTGATCGTCCACCCGTTGCAATAGAAGTATCCAAGTGCCACTCATTTGAGTTCACCTACAAAATTTAAGCAATGAGTTACTTCAAAAAACTACAAATAATAATAATAGTAAATATTAATAATAAACAAAAAAACTTAATTAATGATGTTAGTGAATAGTACTCCAATACAGAGAAAAGGTTTGCCACACTTGGACATAATTCTTTTCAATGATTCCTTTTCATATTAAAATTTAAAGACAAAAACTATTATTGTGAAAATTATTATGTCTAGGTCTCCTACGTAGACATTAACCTTAATATTCGAAACAATAAGACAACAAAAAAGTAGGACTCCTTTTTTTTGGAAGGAGGTGGTATAAATATTACCCATAATAATAAACCATATAATGAAGATCACACTTTCAAGCAAGAAGCTTATCAAATTGAGTTTGTAAACAAACAAGACAATGAAAACAAATTATGTAAGAACTATTACAGGAATAATCTTTTATTATACAAAACAGCGACTCTAGAAAAATAAAGAACATACAATTATCATCAGTCGCTGAAAGCTGGTATCCTACATTTATCAGTTGTGTGAGTAGAGCGAGATTGATGTTCATATGTTGTACATACAGCGTATAATGGAGCACTTTCACTAAGCCATATAGCGTCAAAGGATAAAGATAGTCCAATTCGTTGAATATCCTCTTTTATTTTATTTATTTTTTTAGGTGGGAAAGATTGAATAGAATTTCAAGTTGATCTTACTAAAATGAACATACAAAGAACGGCAGATCTTTGGTGCTAAAGATGTAGCTATCCTGCTTTTCATCCCAATAAGCAAATGAAGACTTCGGGGTATGGTAAAGAACCTGCATTTGAAAATAACAATGTAATTTAACTCAAAGAGGAATGCTTTATAATTTATAAACTTGACTAGCAAAGAAAGACCAGAATTTTAAATAGAAGTGCAATCAAGTCCATAACTACCTGACTTTCAACACTTATATTTGCTAAAGGGGCCAATGCATCAATAATAGGAGCCAAGAGAATCTCATCTATCTCCTGAAAATTCCTGTAGCAGAGGGGAGGGTTAGATAGAAAATTTGCAATACACACCAACTTATATGACTATGCATGTGTAATTTAATAATTTAGAATGACAACGTGTTTAACTGGATATTCTAATATCAGAAGAGCAGTTTTGGCCAATGTTTGCTCATACAACTCGAGAACTTTCACGCAGAACTTTGAGCATGATGACACAGTTCCTGAAAACCCTAAAACCGCAAATGTTATGTAACACATCCTTTCTATTCCCAAAAGAGAGTTTCCATTTGAAAGTCAACTCTTCTTTTTAGCGAGATCACTTTCTAAAGTTTCCCTCAGTAACTCAATTTAGTAGAAATGCGGGATACTATATTGCATTCAACTTTTTGTAACAGATTATAAGTTTGGAACATCAAAAGATTTGATAAGTGGTAACTTAAATTTCAACGGCCCTCTTATTTTGGAAGTCTCAAAAAGGAAAAAAAAAGGTCTTAAAATGGGATGGAGGGAACACGTATTACACCTACAACTGTTTAATAAGAGTACGATAAGCATGAGTTTTACTTTGAAGTTTGATAGAGCAATCTAGACAACATAATCAAAACAAGTAGTTACATTTATAAAGGGAAAGAAAAAACCTCACAAGGTAAGCCTAAAATAGCTTACTGATTGAGTTAAGGAAAAATTGTTCTGGGGACCAAAACAATTTAGTTGTTAAAGGAAAGAACCAATGACAGCTTTATGGTCATATATTCCCTAATGAAATGATAAACCAAGTAAACTGTAAACATATTGCATATAAATGTGCTTTGAGTAAATGACAAAGATCTGTTTAACCACCATACCAATCAAAAATCCAATCACGAGGATCATCATTCAGCAAATTAAATGAAAGTACAATCCTCCCATCAGCACCAACCGGCATAAACTCCCCGTGAATCAACCCTTCCTTTTTCCCACCATTCGCAAAAATCTTAACAAAAATCTCAGCTACCATATCAACCACTGCATCCACCTCCAAAACCCTACCCACAATCCAAGCATGCCGATCCTTCCCAACCACAGCCCTAATCTCCTCATCTCTCTTCACCACCACAACCGTATAAATCTTCCCACCATTTTCAACAGCCCCTTCACTTACACTCAATAAAGAGTGCAAATATTCATCGAAACTTTCATCATTCTTCAAATTCTCATTCAAGTTCAAATCTTTTACTGTCCCACATCGCCACAATCCAGTGGAATCAACATTTTGACTTTTTGTACAATCAGTACCAGAGTCTAGTGTTACTGAGACGGAGTAATTGTTGACACAAGTGCCGCAAATTGGATCATTACTAGTAAACTTTTGCATATGACCTAGAATAGAAGAACCTAGTTTATTTGCACTGAATTCACTGTGGTCAAAATCAAGAAATATGGCATGGAATCGGCATGGGAATAACAGAGGATTCGAATCAATCGAATTTGAAAGTGAATCCATGTCGACAAATGGGAGTGGTGAGCGGTAGATCTCTATGGACTTGAGAAAGAATGGAAGTCCTATAATCAATCAATAAGAAATAGAATCACTAAAATCATAAATTTTATCAGAAAACAGTGCCACTATGCAATACATATATGTGTGTGTATATATAGAGAGAGAGAGAATGTGAAAAAGATGCATAATTACCTAAAAGGAAAGACAATAGAACAGATATGGTAATGAGGAGGCGCTTCAATCCGGGTTTCGTTTTTCGCATGGTTTTGGGGTCAAAATCTGGTAAAGATTCGATCTTTTGCTTTTCTTCTGAAGTTTTGGGAGCTTCAGAGATTTCCGCCATTGCTGAATTCGCTTGAAGCTTGAACCTCACTGCAATTATATTATATGAGGTCTACGAGAAGAACAAATATTTGGAAGAAATACTAAAAGCTGTTTTAGGTCGTGGGTTCGATTCCGACAAAAGGGGGAATTTGTTACTTTTCTCTTAGTCTTTTTTGTCATTGATTTTCATTGAAAATTATACAGAAATTAGGATTCTTTTTCTTGGGTTGAAAAAGGAGAAAAAAGAATATTTTCAATGAAAATTATAGAATGAAAATAGGAGGGTTGCTAACATTATTATTAACTTTTTAATAAAAATTAACAAAGAAAGTAGGACTTTTTTCTTCTCTTTTTTTCTTAGATTGAAGTTTGTAACACTCTTGAGAGTAACATATTTTAATGGCACCAACCAAGTTTAGCGAAAGAAAAAAAATGTTTGGTTGGTCAGAAAAGTTGAATACTTTTGGTCTACTGTATGTTTATGTAAAGTTGTTCTCAACATACAACTCTTTCTTAAGTGAAGAGAATCGAATAACGAGAACTAGCAAAAGTAACATTATACAAGTATATTTTCAAGTTCAGAACCATGTACATTACATCATTCATCTTTACTATGAGCAAGTGTCTGCTGAGTATTTATGTTACATCATTCATCTTGATTTTTTGATATTTTGCCTAAAGTATCATGCATGAGCTTAAATGTGCAAAAACAGTGAGGTAGGTTTAGCCCAAGAAACACAAGTCATTAACCATGATGCCTTGATATGGTCTCTTGATGAAAATCTACAGATAACTTTAAAATTTTGTTCTTAAGAACACATTGATCCGTCAGTCTGAAATCTTTGTTTTCTCCATTTTCTCAGCAATGTTACATAACTTAAATTCCACAGCCCTGTCAGTTTGAGATCCAGCAAACTTCTTGCTGAAATACATGACTTCTTCATTTGTCTGCAAAAGTTTTAACAAATAAAAGCCAAAGTGAGTATGCAGCAACATATTGAGACGCAAATGAAGAAACTTAGAGAGAGAGAGAGTGTGGGTGTGGGTGTGTGTGATGGTAGAGATGATATCAAAAAAATACCAATTCTTTGAATAAAGGAGCGGGTGTCCCAATTACATGACCAGCAGGCAAGAGATCCCAGGGTTTAATTGCCCTGCCTAAATCTCCGTTCTCATCAGAAAGCGATAGTATATTCTCAGGAGGCAAGTTGAGCTGCTTTAGTACCTTGATTGGCATAACAACAGAAGAAAATCAGTGAAAGATCAATTTAAACGGTTTGTGCTTGTAAAATTATGCAATGCATACCTCAATAGTAAATGATGGCATGAAAGGTTCTAACAAGCAAGCTATTAAATAAACCAGCCCAACTGAAGTTCTTATAACAATAGAGCAGGAAGCTTCATCTTCCTTGTACAGCTTCCAAAATTTGGAATTCTACATTTAAAAGTGGAATATTTAACAAACAGAAATGTGAAGACAAGTTCCAAAAGTCAATATATTTACAATATAAAGACTTACTTGCAGATATGCATTTCCTTCACTTGAGATACTCATTCCGATTTTAAGTCCTTGCTTTAGTTTAATCTATGTCACATAATATGAAATGCAGTAAAGAACAATTAAGTTAAACTTAGTTGTGACAACAAAACTTCTGTCAGAGTTGCATCATTACCTTCTCCATGTCCTCTAAATATTGTTCCACATATTTACCAATCTTTTCCACCAACGACTTTGTCAAGAAATGAGTTTCTGCCCCGGGAGCATCCGGGATTACAGATCCATATCCTACTCCTGTGAAGGAACCATAGAAGGTAGAGAGAAATGTAACAAAGATAAGGCATGTGGGGTGAGAAGTAAGGTTTCGCATGACCCAGGAACAACTGGGATTAATTCTATATTACAGCTCGTTATCCTTCGAGTTTTTTAAGTTCCAATGATAACCAAAGGAAATAGATAAATGAACAATGAACCTTCAAAAAAAGCATGTAGTATCAGAACTTAACCACAAAATGGTGACTAACCTTGGGGTTTAGCGATGAAGGACAAGACCCGATTAACATAATTGCCCAAATTATTCAGCAACTCGGTGTTTAATTTTGCTTGCAAGTCCTTCCATGTGAATAGTGTGTCTGATGCCTAAATAAGATGTATGAACGTAAAAATTCTCTTAGTAATAAGATATAATAATGGAGTTGGGCCAGTTGGCAAACTGTTAACAAAATACAGAGTTAAACAACAAATTCTATATTAACAAAAACACACCTCAGGCCTGTTAGTTAGCAAGTAATATCGCCAGACCTCCGCAGGAATTTTTGTATCTTTAGCATCATTGCCAAACACTCCTACTCCTTTACTCTTGGAAAACTTTCCTGCATTCCCACAAGTCAGGGTGTCAAAATAATCACTAATCAGGTTCAATGGCCATATATTAACATCCATATCAGAAAGCACACCTGATTCATAGTTCAAATATTCTGTCACGCTAATGCTCTTCATCAACGTCCACTTTTCTCCAGTTCCAAGAAGTGTAGAAGGAAACATCACCTGAAATAAGAGGAAAATATGTTAATACAAAAAGCATACTTTATAATGAACTTGAAATATGCCCAAAGTATGCTAGCCTCTTTTTAAAAGATAAACCAACATACAATTAACATCAAGAGTTTAGGCAGAAATAGTGTAAAGCCTTGCCTTGAAATTGAGGATCAAAGTAAAATCAGGTAAAATAATTCCTATTCTGGTGTTTGGGTGAAAAGTTTTATCTTATAATAGAAATTGGAAATCCATCTGCAATCAAGAGCTGGGCTCTAGCTATAAAGATGAAATGTTGTACATATCAAGTGCGGGTGGGTTGTTATTTTCTGATATTGCTGCAAGCAAAGAAGATGAAGAACAACTGAACATAAAGACTAAGCTGGCATCGACACCCCTGATGGCACTTCACTATTAGCAGCATAACTATTTATTTCCCACCTCTTCCTTCAGTCATGAAAATTTCAGTTCTTTGAATTAGAACATCACTGAACCATACAAATTTCATGAATCAGCAGCATGATCTCAGGCAAGACACACTTTAGGCATCTAACTTTTACCAAGTTTGTATCAACCGAACCAGATACAAGTGAGCACGCAAAAGATGCAAGAAAGAGCTATGATGGGTTTTTTTCAACTATAAGAGAAATCATAAGAACCAAATGTTCCAATATACATAGTAGAACACTAATACAAAGCAAAAGCTAACTTCAAAAAACCACAAGGAGATGAGATATCTTACAGTGTGGAATGGTACATTATCCTTGCCCATAAACTGATAGAGCCCCACATCTTCGGGATTTTTCCACCACTTTTCCCAGTCACTCGTGTGACATGAAGTAATCGATACGTATCCAATAGGTGCATCAAACCACACGTAATTGAATAAAGTTGATCAGTTTTAGTTATGAAAAACTTGTATGGCGGTGTATATTGAACTTCCATTAGATAATATTAGCAACCAAAAAAGAGACAAACATAAATGTAAAGTAGACATCTTTCTAATCCAACCTTATCCTTATATTTCTCATGTGGAACAGGAACACCCCACTTCAGGTCTCTAGTAATACATCGAGGCTTAAGTCCTTCTTTAAGCCATGCATATGTGGCCTTAATAGCATTTTCGCTCCAGGATCCTTCAACTGACATTTTGTTGATATACTCGACTAATTTATCCTTCAGTAATGGTAGCTCTAGGAACAAGTGATCGGTGTCTCTGATTTGCGGAGTTGCCTGACATACCTGTTGGAAACCAACTTTTGTGGATGAAAAGATAGAGCAAATTGGGGGGAGGGGGAATGAAGATTTTTAAATTTACAAATTTCAATCCTCATAGATCATAATCAAATTGCACAAGTTATTTCTATCAGAAAATAATACTACTACGAAGGATTCACCTTGCATTTAGGATCTTTCAGCTCAGCTGGATTCAACAGCTTCCCACACTTTTCACATTGATCTCAGCGCGCACAGTCATAATTGCAATCTGGCATTGGGCAGATACCCTCAACAAGCCGGTCAGCTAAGAAGCGTTGGCAGGTGTCACAAAAGGGCTGTAGTGATCCATATACATAACAATGAAGCAAACTCTTCCACAAAATGCACAAACGATAAAATGTAAAACAAAAACATATTAGGATATGTAATAAAGATTAAGCATTAAATAATGATGTACCTGCTGCATTGTGTTTTCAGAAAGCCAGTTATTCTCAAATAACTTTATGAAAATAGCTTGGCAAATTTCAGTTTGCTGAGGCGATGATGTGCATCCGAATTCATCAAAACTTATGTTGAACCAATTGTAGATATCTTTATGTATGGCATGGTATCTGCAAAGTTATGAAACATAGATTGAAAATGAGTTAAGATGCAATCTGTCACCAAATAATTGAAGTCATTGATAAAAAGCACATGCACCATGGATCAGGAAAGGCTACTTAAAACAACTCAGGAAAACATAATATGCTTCATGCATGTAATTCAATTCAAAAAAATAAGTGTCACATGTGCTCATGCATGCATACAGTATACACACTTTAAGAAATAGCAATTTAACCTAGTTTAGGGCCTCAGTTATATTGATTAGCAGAGGTCATAAAGTTTGAAAGAGCTAGTCATAACTTTCTCAATCATTAACATATGATTTAGCCTGCTAGTATTTATTGTATGCGCATGAATGAGGCCAAATTTCCTATTTTGCGATCTCCTTTACAAATTATTCCATAAATGCTTGAATCATGATTATATTGTAGAAAAAATGTAACTTGGACATCATTTAATCAAAAAATCTCAAAGCACAATAGAAGATAATGATAATACTAAATAAAGCGAATACTAATTATGAATCGGCGTACAAAGAAGCTGAAATGAGAAATTTTACTTTTCGCATATCTCCTTTGGAGTAGAACCTTCTTCCATGGCCTTTGTCTCTGTAGCTGTCCCATATTCATCAGTTCCACATATGTATAACACATTATAGCCACGGAGCCGGCAAAAGCGAGCAAACACATCTGCACTTAAAACACCTGAAAAGGTAAAATAGGGCAGAAAAATATCAAGTTTTTGAGAAAATTTAGAAAGTATGATCAATTCCCTGTATATATAAGAAGTGACAAACAAGTCCAAATAAGCTCTTGTTCTTTGGTATCATAACATCTACTATATAAAATATATATTGGAGGCGGAGGGGGGGGGGAATTTAAAAAATTGCTTGATATTATTTTTCTTCCACAGAGTGTATAAAATCTTTCTTTCAGTTTCAAGATGGCTAGTATTTTCTAGGAAACATAACAATGATCATCATGCAGGAAAACTTAAAATTTACTTACAGCCGATGATGTTGCCTAGATGAGGGACGTTATTGACATAAGGCAAAGCACTGGTGATCAGTATGTTTCTTTTCCCGGAATTGGTAGCTTTGTTTCATCTTTCCGGCCACTGGCTTTTTCTGCCATATTGTGAGACAAATGAATGAGAATCACTTTCTTGGGAATTCTTGACTTTTCTGTAACTTCAACTAGCATATATATATATATATATATATATATATATATATATATATATATATATATATATATATATATATACATAATTAAGGTAACCAAAATGGAATCTTGATGTCACACTTATTAAACAAAAATGAATAGAAGAAGAAAAGACTTAATCTTGGAGCAGGGGAAAGGGTCAACTTCAAGTTGAGCTCCCACTAACCATTAAAGCTTCTCTATTTATGCAAATACTGGTATCACTTTTACAATTGGAATGTGATTCTGATTCCCTCCAAACAGAAAAAGCACTACTTTCCCTCCAAATAAATAAAGAACATAAACTATATATACTCCCTCCATTTTCATATTACTAGATAATAAACACACACACAAATTGTATTCCAAAAAAAGAGGGAGTATAAAGAAAAAGGGGATTCCAAGTTCCCCAATATCTATGTTGACATGTTATTTAAATGGCTTAAAAACCTGAAATCTGTCTTCTTAGTCCGTAGAGATAGAGCATCCATTGCTAAGATCCATGCTTTATTGATACTATCTGGGCTTCTTGGTCATGGAACTTCTAGTAGTCGATTAATAGCATCCTACGCCGGGATTGATGACATAAAAATTAGTCGCAAAGTATTTGATACATTGCCTCGTAGAGGCATTGATAGCTGGAATGCAATAATTATTGCATATTCGCGAAAAGATAGCCCGGTTGAAGTAATAAATCTCTATGGGCAGATGAATTTGGAAGGAGTTAGACCTGACAGCTCTACTTTTACGGTGGCACTCAAGGCGTGCACGAGCTTGTTGGATTTGGAAATGGGTGAAGAGATTAGAAGGAGAGCTGCTGAGTGTGGTTATGAATATGATGTGTTTGTTGGTTCTTCTGTTTTGAATTTGTATGCCAAGTGCGGAAAGATGGATGAAGCAATGCTCGTGTTTGATAAAATGCCAAGAAGGGATCTTGTTTCTTGGACAACCATGATCACGGGGTTTGCGCAAAGTGGGAATATGAGTGAAGCAATTCATATATATAGGCAAATGAGAAAAGAGGGATTGGAAGGAGATAGAATTGTGATGTTGGGGTTGATTCAGGCTTGTGCAAATATTGGAGATGGAGATACAAAAGTGGGTCTTTCTGTTCATGGGTATATGATTAGGAGACATCTCCCAATGGATGTTGTTGTGGAAACAAGCCTTGTGGACATGTATGCCAAGAATGGAAGTTTGGAGCTTGCTTCTTGTGTGTTTAGGAGAATGCACTATAGGAATGTCATTTCTTGGAGTGCTTTGATCTCTGGCTATGCTCAAAATAGTTTTGCTGCAAATGCACTTGAATTGTTGATAGAGATGCAGAGTTTTGGATTTAAGCCTGATTTGGTCTCGATTGTTAGTGTACTTCTGGCATGTTCCCAAGTTGGCTTTTTAAAATTGGGTAGATCTATACATGGTTATAGTGTGAGAATGCTTGATTCTGATAAAGTTTTGACTACTGCATTGATTGATATGTACTCAAAATGTGGATTACTTTTGTGTGCACGTACATTATTTGATCAGGTAAGTTCTAAGGACTCGATCTCTTGGAATGCTATGATTGCTAGCTGTGGCTTCCATGGAGATGGAAAGGAAGCTCTCTCGCTCTTCCTCCAGATGACACAGACAAACTCAAAACCTGATCATACGACATTTGCTTCTCTTCTTTCGGCTTTAAGTCATTCCGGTTTAGTAGATGAAGGACAGTACTGGTTTGATCTCATGGTTAGTGAATTTAATATCCAACCCAGTGAGAAACATTATGCTTGTATGGTTGATCTTTTGGCCCGTGGAGGACGTGTAAAAGAAGCTCATGATCTAATCAAATCCATGCCATATGAATCAGGGATTGCCATATGGGTTTCTCTATTGTCTGGTTGCCATAATCATGGTAACTTGTTAATAGGAGAATTGGCAGCAAAGAAGGTTCTTGAGTTAAACCCGGATAACCCGGGAATTTATTCTCTTGTATCAAACTTCTTTGCTGCTGCAAGGAGGTGGAATGAAGTAGCTGGCGTGAGGACGGTCATGAAAAAGACCGGGACAAAGAAAGTACCCGGTTACAGTGTTGTCGAAATGGATGGGACACTTCACACTTTTATTATGGAAGATAAGAGCCACTGTCAACATAAACAGATAGTGGAAATTTTGGAGAACCTAGAACATGAAATGATAGCTTTAGATCATATACAAAAGATTGAAACTGCTTAGCATAATCTTGAGTAAGAGCTTAGTTAAAATTCAAAATCTCAAGTACGGATTGCGATGAATCTGAGGAGGAGATTCCATAAGCCAGGTTCAATCCTATCAAATTCTCAAAACCTATGAGAATGGCTCGTAGATCCTACTCTTAATCTCTCTCCCACACTAATTCCAAACCTTGGCAGTCTCTGTTCCGTCCTGGAAACTTTCTTATCAGGTTAGTCTAGCATTATTAACACGTTTGAGAATTTTAAGCTGTCGGGTTCAAGCTATTGCAGTGGCATGCAGAAAAGAAAAGAAAGATTTGGCCTTTTATTGGGATTCGATTGTTAACCGAAGTAAGATATTTCTGATTTTGTTGCCTGATATTTGGATGGTTTGGAAAGGGTGTAAATTGCAAAACATGGAGTACTGTCTATTAACAACAACAATGTAGAAAGGAAGGCTGGTTTTTTTGTTTCTTTTTTTAACATACACTGATACTGATACTGCTGCATCAAGGAAGTAAACGAGTAATTTGAAGAAAAATTATGTAGCTTTTTGTTGAAGCTATTTGATTCCACTAACATTGGAGGAAATAAATGCTCTAAATTACTGTAATTCATTAGTCTGGAATCTGGATGAAGCTCTACAAACCAGTTTCAAAACCCACATCAAAATCTCTTGATGCTGTCAATGACAGATCTTCGAATTGTCGGTGTGAAAAAAGTAATATAATTCAATGACACCAAGTATATTTGATAAGTAAAGTTTTTATCTACTCACAAAAGAAACAAACTTAAGAACATAGTAGTCATCAACAAATTCAATTAGGTTACACCATTAGTTGGAAAAGAAAATAAGATAAAAAATGGAAAAGCCAGGTTCAGGAACCAAACAGATGATAGAATTTCTATTTGACAAAATAATAAAAACATACAAAATTTTCAACATTGGGCTGAACAACCCATTCCCCTTTCTCTTCCTCTTCTTATAAGAATGGCAGATCGACACATCCTGCACAATAAAGGAGAAACTTGCACATGAAACCAAATCTCAACTCCTGCCTCCTACAGTTTGGGCCTGAAGAATTTGGTTGTCCTCTAACAGACGATCATATTCCAGGAGTAGATCTGCCATTTGTTTCTGAAGGGCAGCTACATGACCTTCAGCTGTCTCAACCCGACTGCCCTTTCCTTCATACTCCAACTTAAGCTTCTCCAAGTTCTTAGTTAATTCGGAGATTTCTTTCTGCAGAAGCTTTGTTTCCTCTTTTGCTTTAGCTTCGTTTTCTTTAAGTTGCAGCTTTTCTTTCTCAAGCTTTTCAACTTCCTTTCTTGAAGCTCCAACTGTAGTTCTCAAGCTGATTAATTTTCGGAGATGATAGTGCATGCGATCAATTAAGAATCCAAGAAAAAGCGAAAACCCTGCAAGATCAGTTTAGGCCTATAAGGGCACAATATTGAGCTTAAAAAGCTACAAACAAGTAAAGCATCTCTCACTGATTATCTGGATAATAATACAAAAGTGTAGATCTATCATCATTCTTCTATTCCATTTTTTATTATTTCTACAACATGCTTGAATTTCTACTATCAAATTTAAGGTCACATTTGAAGGATGAATTTATTGGAAGGGGATCAAGGTTTAAATTCGCAGATATGAAGAAGGTTTGCTATTCATATAAGTTTAGGAAATTTAGGGGGAAAACAGATATCCAACAATACATTATCTGGTAGAATCATTGCACAAATAGAAACTTCATGGATATGGATGTCAAATCTCATACTGAGCTTCATCTACCACGACAACCCACAAAGCTAGATTGCCTAGGTATAAGTTCTCAAATCTATCCTTCCAGCATGTGAATTTACATCTAAGCTATCAAATCCTAATTTATGCTACTAAAGATTGTTAAAAGACATACGTTTAGCAAATTTAGAATTCTTAACTCTGGATGCAACCTAAAAACCACACATAAGTGACCTTCAGCTGTACTCTGGATACATTAGCTCAGAAATCATCCCCTCACATAAACATACTGATCTGAATATCTGATCAATTGGAGAAGCAAAGGATGTTATTTGCTAGAACCTCCCTGCTTTTCTGGATCAATGGAGAGCAGTTTTACCCAAAACATGAGGGCCCAAACTGAAATTGGTGTCTGCACAAAACCAGAGAATATGAACCAAAGTTGCACACGTGATGTGCATGCAGCATGAGCATAGAACAGCACATTATCATCGCAAAATTTGCAGTAAGGAATAGGATCTCCCTGCATCCTATAACCACACTCCAGGCTCTTCAATGCACCTCCAGACAGCATATCACCCCAATGCTATAACTAGTACTGCCAACATTCAATATCAAATCTTCTTATGATTGTCTTTTCAAGAAGCCAGCTTAGCTCCAGATCCTTAATAAATTATCTTATTCCATAAGTTCATTTCTCATCTGTCATTATGCTTAAACCTGCAATTTTCTTATCCTCCCTTCTCTCACTGTGACTGTTTTGAATTAAACTCATTTTTTATACAAGTAGAATAATATTTAAAGAGGCACCAAGGGAGTGCCAGTGTGCTACCAAGAACAATGACGGAGTAACAAAAAAACTGCCAAAGCCTGCACCACCTTGACACATAACCTATCAAGTTCCGAGGCTAAACTCCGCAAAAAAAAAGAAATCAACAAAAGCAACTTGACTGCCTACTTCCAAGCATAATCTTAAAGGAATACAGCAGCAATTGTCTTAAAATAAACTCATTCCAAACGGTTTAAGAACAATGGCCTACTTCCCACCAAACATAGATAAATTGAAGGGTGGTAACCTCATTATAAAGAAATTTCTCGTGCAATCCTATTAGTTTACACTTCCTCCGACGCAAAATTAGAGAGAAATTTATGAAAAGATGATTTTTAAGAAACTTTATTTTTCAAAGATAACAATAACACCTGCTAGAAATGTAGTAATAAAGGCACGATAGTAATTAATCCATCATAATGGCATGTTAGGAACAATGTTCTAAAAGGCGCTAGGCGGTAGGCGAGCGGTCAGGGGGCCTAGTGCCTAGGTGACCTAAGCGGGGCCTGGGCGGGGACTACGCGAGATTTTGTATTTTAAGCCAATTTTAATATTTTATCTTACATTTATCCAAACAAAACAATAATATAAAGCAAAACAATCTATAATAAAGATAATAAAGACATTTGCTTAAAATTCAAATTCAAACATGCAATTGTTCAAAGTTCAAACATATTTTTAACGTATTAGTTTTATTCATAAACAAAATTGCTATTAAATAATAAAATTTAAAATTTCAAGAATTTAATTCAATATTAAAATTAAGAAACTAAACATAAATTTAAGAATTATATTGAGTTAAACTAAATATTACAAATGTATCATCATTTATATAATTTGAAGTTGGTACAAATTCAAAAAATTACAACTATAATAAAATTATCCATTTTGACTTGATATTGTTCACTTCTTGTTGTGATTTGATATACTACAACATGTATTATGAATATGGTAAATCATTAGAAAAATAAATATATCTGCTTTGAGTAGTTATTAAAATAAAAAAAACCTCTCCGTCTAGGCCTTGCCTAGGACCCGCATAATTTCCTAGAAGGGTTTTTTTGCCGATGTGAGCCTAAGTGAGGCGCCAAAGAGGCATGGCGCCTAGGCGAGGCACCAAGGGGGTCAAGCGCCTAGGCGGGACGCCAAGAGGGGCCTAGCGTCTAGGAGGGGCGTAGGCGGAAGTTTTTAGAACACTGGATAGGAACTTCACGTCGCTTTATAATCTAAGCCTAAAAATGTATCTCTACTTTTGGATGGATGGACTATACAAGATTCATTCATTAGACGCAACTAAAAAAACCATGTCGAAAGATACCTACGTACCTTGAAACTGCACAGGGAAATAAAGATATCAAAATAGGGAATCTATCTATTGTAAAACAAAATGTTTTCTAGGATTAAATAATCAAATTAATACACACAAAATACACATCTCAAAATTACAACAAAAAAAAAGGAAAAAAGAAAGAAAAAAAAAGGCTGATTATATATATTTATGGGATCACCAGTGAAATGACATAATTCTCATTTTTTGGTAAATAAGTAAAAGATGTAAAAAAAAATCAAATATAGACATAATGGATCCCACACAATCAACCAATAACAATCAACCAATTGAGACACAAGTCTATTCACAAACAAAATCATAGAAACTATATAAATGCTCATATAGAGTAGGGATCATACCCATGAGAGAAGCCTCTAGCAAGTGGGTCCTCCAAAGAACCTGATCCATTGGTGTCATGGTACCAACCTTAGCACCTTTGTTCTGAATCTTGACAATGCTAATTGAGTTTGAGAAGAGGATCACCGACATAGTACCAGCAATAGTTAAAACAGTACCCTTTCGCATCTTTACTTGATCCAATCCATTCATCACTAGCTCCCTCAATGGACCAATTTTCACCATTAGAAGCAATGCCACAAACCCCTCAGCAAAAAGAATCAAGTACAACAACTGAATCATCTTTACCAAAAGATAATTAGCTCCTTTCTACAATTGTCAAGTTTCCCAAAACTTATCTCAAGTAAGTGCCCAAAATAATGAAAAACTCAGCTCACAACCAAATTATCCCTTCATACAATCAAATACGTAGAGATTTTAGATCCCTTGATTAGTCCTAACTAAAAAGAAACAAACTTTGCATAAACCCACTTCAGAAACTCTGATTTAACCCTTAAAAAAAGAGAACTTCTCATTAAAAATTAAAAGTTAGCTGAAGCTACCCAGTTCTTCAATTCATGGGATTCAGGCTTTGCATATGTAAAATACCTACTTGAACACCAAAACCCACCAACAGCAACGGTAAAAAGAAAATCTTGAAGTGCGCCTAAATAGGTTCCAGTCTTGCAGTTAAAGGGTGAAAACCTTACCTCTGAAGCTAGTTTTTGAACAAAAAGTAAAGGTTTTTGTAAGACTACAGATCTGTAAAATTGGCTACTACTGGATAATTAAAGCCCAAATACTCTTTTAATGTGTTCATTCTAAATCTTAATTAATGGTTGTGACTTTTGGGAATTCGAGGAATGGGGTTTTGCTTTACAGGGAGAAAAGAAGAAAAATAAATATACAAAAAAAAAATATATAAATGAAGGAGAAGTTTTGTAGGAAGCGTAAATGAGGGAGCCAAGCAATACTTCTTGGCACTAAAAAGACTGAAGTACAGTACAGTACTTACCCTCATACGACCAACCGTGCTTGAGGATTCAGGGTGGGTTTAGAGATTCTTTTTTGGTTTTTGCTGTGTTTGATTTTTTAACTTTGACCCTCCATCAAAAAATTATGGGCACAAACTAATTAATTTTTTAAAATAAATTTATTAGGATAACAGAATATCAAGTATCAACACTCCCTTTTACACAATATACAACTTTTTTGGAAGATATCTCTTTTAATGATATTAAATTTTAATTTTAATTTTAATGAAAACATTACAAGTATGTGAGTGTGTCCTCTAAAATATTAATGTGTATATATATGAGAAAATTAAAGTTTAATAAACTTTTATATTAGATGGATGTTGTAGTAGTTAGTATTACTTTTTAATATATGCCATAAATAAATTAAATTATTCAAGTCACATCTTCTGTAATTAGTGAAGAGAGAAAAGAAAAAGAAAAACAATTGTTCTGGACGAGGTAGAGAAAAAAAACAACAAATAGAACATGGAAAATTTATTTATTTATTCAAAATTTTCTTTGATTAAATTGCTATTATACTACATATTATTCCTATTTTGTTTACTGTTAGAAGTTTAGCAAGATGTAAAAGCCCATAGTGGTGCAACTAGAAAGAGTTTACCTTCACTGAAAATGTAGGCTGGCCCAAAGTTTTTAAAATCACAGACTGGACATAAATATTTTGAACATCAAGGTTACTGGGCTCCTGCACATGCAATATAAATAAATTTTAAAAACTAATCGTATCCCAAGTAATATTCCAAATTTGTTACTAGTTTTTTTTTCAATAATATTATTTATCGATAAAAAATCACATAACGCTTATATACTTTTACGTGCATATATTTGTGGTATCTACCGATATGTAGGTACAAATATATATATATGTACATAAATATTATGTGATTTTTTTTTATGTAATAATAGCATTATTAATTTTCTTCCTTTCTCCACGTGCGTTCTATCATCTATGTGTTTTACTAGTTTGTTCTTTATTTCTTGGTTTACTATTGTCATATTTATATTTATATTGTCATTCATATTTTTTCTAGTTTTATGTGATAGTTTGTTCTTATTGATTACGCTTAACTCTCTTTTGTCTCTATAATTTTAGATATATTATTATTTTGTCTTTTTAAAATTAATTTATTTTTTATCTTTCTATTTAGTACTTTAAATTTTATAAAATTTTAATTTTTATCTCACATAATTTACACACGCAACACTTGTGCCACTTAATGGTAATACATATAAAACATTAAAACTTTCCATGTAATTATGAATATTATCATCTTACCATTTTTACACATACAATCATAAACTTGGTTGGTCTCAAACATAGTGCTATAAAAATGTAAATGTCATTACTGGAGTACTTTTTAATCAACTAAATTAAGACTATGAAAACTAAAGCGCTTTTAAGAAATACTAGTGTGTATTAATTGGAGGTAGAATAAATTTAATTTTAATCTTGTCATACTAGTCTATAGAGAATATTTGAGAAATGGTAGCACTAAAAAGTCTATGAAAACCGAGTATATATATACATATATATATATATATATATATATATATATATATATATAAAATGAATTGAAGACGAGAGTTCGGACTAGAGTAAAATACGGACTCAAATTATTATTATTATTTTTGCTTTTTTTAAAAAAAACAACTATAAAAAAAAGTTCTGTATTTTAACAAAATGAGGGAGTTTTCGGACTCTATATATATATAGGGAAAATTATATATACTTAATATTTGTGTATTAAAGAGGCCATGACGATTTTTTGAAATTTATAAATGACAATTTGTCGTCAAAGTTTATTCCAGGCTATAAGCGATAATTGACCGTCGCTATAGCTTAAAAAAATCTATCGTCATAGTCTTTTTTCACGTTAATAAATTTGTGTATATATATAATATATATATATATATATATATATATATATATATATATATGACTGTTTCCTTCTTCGTTGGTTCCCGCAATGCCTTCTTTGTTTGATATGCTCAAGTTTTCCAATTTACTACACTAACCGTGTCACCGATGGCATTGGTCAACAGGTAATTTTAGTAGTATAAAGACTTTAAATGACCTCCTTCCTCTGTTTTTATCTCTAAGATATATTTAAAAATAATTATCGATGAAGTCAATGTGCAATATTTTTGTATAAATAATCGAATAATGATATTATAATTTTTAAATTGCATGTTTATTTTTGTAATTGGTATAATAATTTGAAGTATGATTGTATAATATATATTTATTTTATTTTAAAATATTTGACAATTACGTTTTTACTTGCATCTGGCCCCCACATTTAAATATTTTTGAGTCCGTGACTTCACCCAACGAACATTGAATAAAACTGAAACATGTAGCTACTTGTACCATTGTTGTGCCTAGCTTGTAAAGACAACAAACGTCCAACTAAAAAACAGAAGGGTGACAAAATACATGGTGGACAAGGTACGTAGAAACAATAAACAAACGCAAGTGCAACTGTGCATGGCACGTCTGCTGCCCTGCTGCATAACTGCATGTGGCGTTGCAATTACATTTATTTGTTTGTTGTATATGTATATAATAATGCATCAGGTCCGTCTTTTTCGCCATAGAGTTAACGTGAAATTAATTTTGATCAATTGATTAATACATGGGTGGAGTCATATTTGGCCTGTAGCCCGGGTGAAGTTTTTGATAAATATTTAATACATATGTCCAATATACCTCTGTTCCAAAACCAGCCAGCAACCACATGGATTTCATCATTCAAAAGTTCAATTCTTGGAGCAACAAAGCTGAGACCACTGCCAACAATATCTGGCATAACTGTATGTTCAAACACCCCATTTAAATTCATAATTTTCAAAACCACGATCCCTATGATTTTGAATTTATGATTGATTTTGGTAGGACAATTTTTTGTGTATATAGTTGGTACTTGGTAGCCCAAGACGACAAAAATTCATGACTTCACCCTTGGATCAATCTGCGTGTCAGTGATCACATGACCAACTTATCATGAAGTTAAACTTCATGATAACCGAATCTACTTTTTTCTATCACTTTGTAATTTATATAGAGAGCTAGCTAGGTCTATTTCTTACACAGATAGTAGCAAAAGCAATACTAAAGTTGTTTTTGTTTCAAAAAAACACTTCATTTCTAAAGTGTTCAATTTAAGTCCTCAAATATTTAATATTCAACCATCATCCGTAATCATATATATTATTGTTATGTCATAAAACGCTATCAAACAAATTATTCTAAATCAGAAATACTTTCAGCACATCATAATATTTATATATACGGAATATGGGCAAATTTTCATATATAAACACTTTTATTTATAAAATCTTTTAATAAAAATGTATTATCTCACCGCACTACTTACGTAAACGTTTACCAATTATTTGTTTTTATAATGAGGAATTGGTTATAAATGAATTAATTAGTCCATAGAAGAGCTGTTCGAGGCTAGAATTCCTACAAATATATGAGGAGAATATTCAAGAAAATCTCTTCGATATGTTCACACTAATAAAAGATTATAATACTAACTAAATTAATCTCATATAATGAACCCACTTTCTTCTAAGAGGGCAACTAGAGGTTAAATTACTCCATTTAGATAAGAAATAGTGGCTAACAAGATTCTAAAATATTAAATTTTTAATCAAGTTGAATTAATAAAAAGTCAAAGTCAATACAACAACATAGGTAGACAAACAAAGTCAAAGGCCTCAAACAGACAACTGCTCTATGATAGTATATTAGGCGACTAGTCAAAATAAAACCGGTGGCGCCGGTCACTTCTTCATAAACCTCTCTCTTCAAACTCTCTCTCTCTTTCGTGCGTGGGTCTTGGGTTTTTCTTGAAGAACTCTGTGGTGGAATTTTGGTATTGACGAAAAAGATTGGGTCTTTCTTGAAGGGCTCTCTTGGGTTTTTCTTGAAGAATTCTGTGGTGGAATTTGTGTATTGATTTGATCACAAAGATTGGGTCTTTCTTGAAGGATTCTCTAGGATTTTTTTCTCTTGAAGTATTAATTTGATCACAAAGATTGGTTTTTTCTTGATTTGGTTGCTGATTCCGGGTTCTGTTCACAACTTTGGTGAAGAGAAATGGCAGTAAGTTTTACCTCCCAACTTTAACTCAAAATTAAATGATGGTTGTATACTTGTGTTATATTTGTGCTGGTAATTTGTTGAATTTTGTGTACAATCTTGCTTGTCCTGTGTTTTTTTCATCTGTTTCTTGGGAAAATAATGGTTGTTTGTAGAGTATGCTGAAGCTGAATAATTATGCTCTAATTTCTTAATTAAACTGTTTGTTAGTCTCATCTATGATCTGTCCATGTTGTAAAAATATGGTGTTTCACTCAACTCAATAAAGAAAACCTTTGTCCCAACTACTTGGGATGATGTTCAACATAAATTTTTGTAAATAATTCTTCTACATATTTGAAATCTGGGATTGGGGTTGGGGTGTGGATACAATTTGTGTGTTTTGCATTACTGGGTATGATTTTGGAAAATTTTGATTCCTAAAGGATAGTTTGTAAATAAATTTTGCATTGTTTTACTTGGAAAATGTTGAACATGCAGAATGTAGAGGCAGATGATTGGGCTTATTTTTTTGACTCAATTGATGATAACTACCAACATCTCTCCAAACTGTTTAGTACGTCATTTTTTTTTTGGCTTTTTTGAATTGCACACACATATTAAAAATATTGTGATAAAATAAGCCCGTGTGGTAGCTGAAAAAATATAATTTATAATCTATTTTTTTAGAATTATGATTATTAGAATACTTACAGGATGATATAAAACATATCTCCCATAAAACATCATATTCCTTTTATGGTATCAGTCAGAAACTCTTATGCAATGATGAAGGAGAAGAAATAATATTCTTAATTTGCAACCTTTTGCTGGCAGAAAAATGTTACTATAGCTTTGATTATCCGCATTAATTAACAAAGAAGTGTCTGTGCTACAATTACATCATGCACACCTGCATACCCTATTTAGTACTCGAATAAAGAGCTACAGGTGGCCCTATAAGGAGCTTCTACATAGTAAAAAAAGAAATGGATTCTGTTCACTGATGTCAATGGAATGTCTTTGTTGATAGAAATAATGTAAGAATAATTTATTCTTGTTTTGGCTGCAGCAACGTCCAATTGTACCACAGTTTGGCAACTGGGAAAGTGAAGATAATGTCCCTTACACAATCTACTTTGATAAAGCGCGGAAGGGTAAAAATGGTGGGAAAATGATAAATCCAAACGACCCCCAGGAGGAAGAATCCAGATATGTTTCCTCCTTCAGCTCAAGCACCGCCCTCTAGAGCTTCAAATAGGCCTGAGGAACCAATAGGACGGAGAGCAGTTAGACCAACACCAGAAAGTCAATCAAAAAGGGAAGATGGTGATCCGAGGCAGTTCACTGAAGCTCCACCACGTAACGATAATGTGGGTCGTCGAGGTGGTACTGGGCACACTGGCTTAACACATCAAAATTGCGGAGGCCATGGCTCAGGTTTTGGTCGACCTGCAAGGCAAAGTGCTGGATCTGAGCATAGCATTGATCGGTCACCACTGCATCCGCAGTACCAGGCAAAAATCGTAGGGAAGGGTAGTGGATCTCCTTCTTGGGAAAGTAAGCATCC
Source organism: Panax ginseng (assembly GCA_020205605.1). Lineage (NCBI taxonomy): Eukaryota > Viridiplantae > Streptophyta > Magnoliopsida > Apiales > Araliaceae > Panax > Panax ginseng. The sequence goes on along the minus strand of CM035130.1, from coordinate 2,144,021 downwards.
ATATGACAGTTACCATGGTACACCTGGAAGATCCCGATTGAAGCCAGTTTCTCGAGGAGACGAATCTGTAAGTTTTTACCCTTAATTTTTATAGTCAAAATCTCATGAAATATCGTATGACCATTGACCATGATTGCATCTGTTTGTTTCTATTTAACATACCACTACGAAGGAAAAGGTCATCTTGTAAAATTGTAAAACTAATCTCTCTCTCCTATCGCAGGGATCAAAGATCCCATTTCCTTTGGAAAGATCATGATAAATTATTCATTTTTCAAATATTGCAATTGACAATTTTGAACATGCGATTTGAAGTGTTACTTTTCTCCTAAACCAGAAGTGAATGATGCACATACTTTCATTCTATTTGGCAAATATTCCGTTTTATTATGCTCTCACAAATTATAGCTGCACAAACGTCTCTCTCTCTATCTAATGCATAGATAATTCATGCGTATTCAGGAAATTAATTTTTCTATGAAGACATTACTTTTTCATTTGCAGCTGAATCCTTAATATAGCTAATGCATACATATTTATGTATATGAGCTGTCCAGTAGATACTTTTGGCTGCAGAATAAACATAAGAAGCCTCAATTGTCTAACATGTGGGGAAGCATTAGTAGTAGTTTCTGTCTGAAACAACTGATCAATCCTTTTCCCCCATTTTGCAATGTCAGCCTGATAAAGGTGCTGCAGTTCCACGATTTGGTGAGTGGGAGAATAATCCTTCATCAGGCGACAACTACACTCACATTTTCAACAAAGTGCGGGAGGAAAAAATAACAGGCTCACCAATGGTATCAAACATGAGTACCAACCCATCTTATGCCAACAGAAGAAAGCAGAATGATCACGACAAATATAAGGTCTGCCACATATTATATTGTATCTTATATGAAAAGCATAGTTACTTTGCTTTATGGTTGTGCATTTGTCTAAGTCATCTTTTTTTTCTCTCTAAAATTTGTTTTCCAGTCCCAGAGCAGCTGCTTTCCGTGCTTTAAAAAGTGAGTGAGGACTTGAAGTATGTACTATGTACAAGGTGCATGTACAAGCTGTTTGGAACCTGTAAATCGCTGAAGGCTCTTCATGCTCTGTCTGTCAACGCAGAGTATACTTTTGAACAATAATATGCTGCATTCTTTGGTGTCTAGTTGTGTGCTTCTATCAGATAATAATTGAGGGTTTTGATGAGTAGACATTTTCTTTTACTTTTTTCATCTTCTTTAACTTCCAGTTTCACAGTTGGAACTTAGAACTGGCTGAAGGAAAACTGGAGAGCATATTCTTTTTATATTCCAATATGTATGTTGTTTTTCTCTTTCTTCATAGCATATCATATGTTCCTCTTCTTTACATTTCTCTTTTGTATAACTATGAGAGAAATTAAATCATTACATGAAGCTTTAAATTGTTATCTGGGTCCATGAACAGGTCATAAGATGTTTTTGTGAAAATTTTGTACTGTTGTTAGGAGCTCGTGTTCCTAAAATAGTACTCCATCTTTCAAAATTAGAGATATGTTGTTTTATCATTTCAAAATTAGAAATTCATTTGCATTTTTAGACTCTAAAGCGACATAGAATTCTTAATTTGTTGTTACTTTTATTTTTAGTCGATGAAGTATGCCATCACTATTACATTTATAACCAATGTTAGGGATAAATTTTTTTAAAATTTTTGTTCTACAAATATATCTTTAATTTTGGACTTAGAACTTGCATCTCTTTGATTTAATAATTGCAGCTGAATTACTTTATTGTAGTTAATGGACCATGGGTGTATGCATTTTGATGTATGAGATCAAAGAAATATTCCAACCTTTTAGTTTAAAAATGTAAAAATTGAATTTTTTCCCCCTTTCAATGTCTATGTAGTAATTTTTTTTGAGTTACCTAAGGTTTAAATGTTGGCATTCCAAGAAAAATATACTCAACTTAAATAAATAATTTTTTATATATATATAATTATAATAAATTATGCAGTGGCTATAAGACAAATAATCACTTTCTTTTACTTTCTATTGTCCACAAAAATGAAGAATTAAAAGAACACCAAATTTTGGTAGGTTCTTTTACCCAGTCAGCACTGAAAAGAAAGACATTACTCTGAGGTCGTCCACTCTGTTTAAAATTCTCTCTCACCTGCTCCATGAAATTTCCGCCAAAAAATTCGAGGTTGTTGAAATTTTCAATTCAAATGAAATAATCAAAATATTTAAAAAAGTTTCAGACACGAAACAACTCAATCTCTTGCACACATTTGCGAAGAAGCTTAACCTGAAACTACAAGATTGAATTAGAAATATCACGATCTCATTTTCAAGTAAGGTTTTCTTTCAATTCATTGATATCCCAGATAAAACTTAAATTGAGCTTCAATTCATTCTCTTCCTTGATAGATCCAAATTGGGTTTTGCCTTTCATCTTTGTTCCATCTGTTAATTTGTTGAATTTACATATAAGTGTGATAGGATATGCATGTTCACAATTGCTACTGTTCGTAGAGGTTTGATCCGTTTATTCATGAACTCCGGATTGTTTTATTTACAAAGATTAGTTTTTTATTGAAAAATTTGAGTATCCAATTGAGTAATTATGGTAAGAGAGCAAAGTATCGAATCATTCTACAATAAATTACGCGAATCCGCTTCTGCTTCAGCTTCTTCCACTCCTTTGCTTATATTCCCCTCCACTTCTGATGTCGATTCACTTTGTGCTTTAAAGATTATAGGCATGTTCTTGAATCGGATTTGGTTAGATATGCGTGTTTCCACCTTGAAGGAAATTCGTAAATATGCAGGTCCTAGTTTGTGTTCTATAGGTGATGAGCCCATTACAATTCTCTTAATAAATTGGGGGTGCCATAGGGATCTTATAATGGCTCTCGAAATAGGACCTGTGGCGCGTGTTTTTGTGGTGGATAGTCATCGGCCTATTCATTTGCATAATTTGAGTGAGTTAAATGATTGTGTTGTTGTGCTCTACAGCGTGCTGACTTGGCCTACGATTTTGATGTTTCGGCTTTGGCAAACGCAAGTGATTTGGCCAGTGATGATGAGATTGAAGATGATTCTGATAGTTATAATGAGGATGAGAGTGAAGGTGAGGAGGAAGATGGAGGTGAAACCCAGGAAAAGATGAGGGTTTTGGTTGAAAGTGAGACTGATCCAGTTAAATTTTTTAGGAAGCTGAAGAAAGAGTACTATTACGTGGGTAACTTTCCATGGGAAGCCATCTGGGTGTTTGATGTATGAATTGTCTCATTTTTTGAGGAAGAACACAAATGAGCTGCTTTGGTTGGCATTTGTGGCTTTGACTGACCAGTTTGTTCACGGGAGATTAACAAGTGAAAATACCAAGCTGGGGTGATGGAGCTTGAATAACGTATTAATATCTCTGGGAATTTGGATGCTTTTAATTCAGTGACTCTCAAGGATGGAACAAAGGTTTCTGCACCAGATTCTTAAAGAATCACATATGAAGATGAGCCAAGCTAATGTTGTTACAGGAATGGAACTTGTTTGATTCAATGCTGTGCTCATCTTACATGTCAACCAAATTGAAATTTTTGAATGACAATGGGATGAAAAAGCTTATGTTGCTTCTTGCTCAAATGGGATTTGCGCTTGATGAATGCAAACAGAAGTTCCACTACATGAGTATTGAGATCAAGCAGAAAATTAAGGCTATATTTGAACATTTTCTACCCTGAGTATGGCCTGTAATTTTTACTACAGAGGATTCTTGCTACTACATGGATATAGCTCAAAAATTTCTGCAGCAAATGTATATGGCGTTACTGCACTCTTAGGTTTGTTTATCTCTTAATATCTCTTAACAGTTCTACATTTGATTCAGTAATAGGGTAAAGTTATTTGGTAAAATTTTATTTATGTCTTATCATTCTAAGATTGAGATATAAATCATTAAGAGTTGTCTCTTAATAAAAATTTAAATCTATAGAACCTCTATACCATTCTAAAATTTAAGATTATTATTGATTTTTGAAAAATCAATTTGAGATATTTTTAAATTTTAAATTCGTTCAGATGTTTTATACTTTTTAGTTACTAAACAGATTTTTAAGTTTAGATGTTATTTTACGCAGATAATTTAATTTATTCAGTTTTATCAAAGAGAGTTGTCTATGCTTTTCTAAGCAGTTTGGGGTGATATATAATTCATTGTCCTTGAACAAGTTTGAAAGGCTGGAATCTGAAATACAAAAGGCAATTCTTAAACAATGAAGTGTTGTGATATTTCACTTGAATTTCATATAGATAAATTCAACAGTATAGATAGGTTAATGTTGGAACTTGTGACTCATAATATAGAAGCTATTGAAAAAGGCTAGTGCGGAGTGGAGGTTACGGGGGGTGGAGCCCCTGCGGTATGGTACAGAGTTTCTGTAGGTATGGAGCAAGGAGCGCCGGTGGAAGACCAGGTGTGGCGCGGGGCGTGCCAGGATCGGTGCAATTTTTGCACAAGTGGCGCGAGGCGTGCCAAGGACAGCTTAGGAGCGGCGTGGGCCGCGTCGATCGGCGGACTGAAGTTTATTGGTTTGTTTTTGGGATGATATTATGGGTAATTGAGACATAATGTGAAGTGGAGTTGGAATATGATTAGTGGTTATAAATACTATCTATTGTAAAGCTCTATGTAATCAAGGAATCATCAATAAAACTACAAGTCGCCTGTGGAGTACCCAAATTAGGGAACTCTGTAAATCTCTGTGTATTAATTCTTAATTCTCTATTGTCATGTGCGTGTGTAATCCTAAATTCTAATAGTTAATACGTATGGTTGAGCCTTAGCCTAATAAGTTAATCTTTTAGGTAATGATGTGGTCTAACATGTTTATTGTGCTAGTCTACACAGGTGTGTGATGAATTGATGTGAGATAGATCGTGCAATTCCCAACAAGTGGTATCAGAATACATGGTTCGATGGGCCCAAGTATTAGGTTGACACTGCAGGGTGGAGCATTTGCAGGTCGCGTGTTACTTAATCCGCGCGGTGGAGCAAATATAGTTGAGTCAGGTAAAGCACAAGATGATCACTCATGCTTTTGGCACCAAGCAATAAAATATGATTTGAGTCGGGTAGAGCTGCTCAGGATGGCAAATGTTGTACTCCCACGTTTATCTTGGGCATGGTGGAGTAGTATTAAAGTCGAGCGGAGTTCTTGAAGAACTCAAAGAAGGTGTGTTTAATGGTGACTACTCTAGTATGATACTTGTGATGGGTATTCAAGTGAAAGGTGGAGATTATTGGGATATTTCACATGAATTCCATATTAGATAAATTCAAGAGTATAGATGAGTTAATAAGTATAGTGGAATTTCAACCTAATAGGTTAATCTTTTAGGTAAGGAAGTGGTCATGTGTGATGAATTGATGTGAGATGAATAGTTCAATTCCGCTACAAAAAGTGCAACAATTACGAGGAATGGTTCAGTCAAAAGTGGGAATAAATTCAGGTGGCTTAAGCTTGAAGATTCAGCAGATGCAAAGCTGTTAGGCTACCCACAGGCTTTAACAAAGGTTGGGCATTTCCTGATGGATGCTTTGCGAGAGAAAGGAGCTTTTTTTGTGGTAAGCCACGACTTGGGACTATTCAAAGGAATGCATTTGGGATTGCATTCAGAAATACAGCCGAGGAGGCCGGAGCTGAGTTCTTTCATGAGTTGTTTGAATTGTCATGGCTAGTATTGGATGCAATTGCTGTAAATTCATTCATGATCAGGTTAACTGAAGTTAATTACTGTTGGAAGCTTGTCTACATTCAGTTTTTTTCTACGTTTAGAAGTTCTGTTTTACTGAAGTTAATTACTGTTCTGGTAAATATCAAAATTTCTAGTTAATAATATGATAGCAGAAACTACTGCTTTTGAAAGTTCTTTATTGTGAAACATTTATACTAAAAGGCCAAAGAAATCCTCCCTTTTTCCGACAATGGACATTTGAGAGTTTTGTTCATTTATAAGAAGTTTATTTTGTATGTAACTTATTTAATTCATAACACTTTAAAAGTGATGCGGTTCGTTAGAACCTCGAAATGTACCAAACGCCATCATTGCAAATGCTCTAATCTCCAACTACATATATCCAGTATGCATATGTGCATACAAATAATCATGGAAGCTTGGGAGTAGGTTCACTAGGTGTCTACTTTCAGTTAATTATTCACAAAAAGAAGCCTCTCAAAATTACTAATTTGCAGTCAAGCTTATAGGGCCTAAGCTATCTGTTGAGCTAAACTTTCATTCCTAATAAATTCTCTAACGGCTAAATGAACGGTGGGGATTCATGTATTGACCATCATATTTTTATTTTTTTTAAAACAAAATTTTGTCTTATTTATTGAATAAATTACAATTAAAATGTTGTTAATTGCTGAAGTGATAGAGAATTTGCATATAAGAAGTAAATATAATATTATCTCATTTTTTAAATATTGTTTGTAGGAGTATTTGCTAATTAAACATAAAAAAATACAGATTTATTTCGTTGAGAAACCTTTTCCAAAAAGTTAGCGCCGTATTGAAAAGGGGTTCCGGTTTCGGGCTTACCGGGTCACCGACTACTCTTCTTCTATAGCCCTCTAAATTCTGATTTTATCAGAAGAAAAAAGCACCGAACCAATTAACCTAACCAAATCATACCAAACCAAAAATTTCGAATCGTATATATATATATATATATATATATATATATAGTCTTATTAGACGTCAGTAATGACTTACGCTTTTTCTGCATATCTATATCTGAAGAACCCTAGCTAGACACAGAGGAACATAAAGGCTTTCGCTTTCTCTCTCTAGCTTGTATTTGTCACAGGTTCTAAATTTGATTCCATGTCTTTTCCGATCAGAATTTTGTATTTATCTTTCATGATCGGTTTGTGTGTCTGATGTTTCTAGGCTAGGTTTTGATTTTTCTGAAAAAAATTATGTTGTGGACTGATTGGGGTTGGAATTCGAATTCTTATACTAGCAATTGAATGCTACTGTTATAGTGTGATGCGATTGTGGCATCATTTTAATTTTATTGTGCAGTTTACTTAATTTTGACTTGATTGTTAGGGTTAGCTGTCAAGAGTAGTTTCTGTTTTTTTGTAAAGTGTGATGGTGTTATTGATTGTTTCCCACTTAGGGGCTTGAAAGTTGGAAAACGTTTGTGATTTTGTACCACAGGTATTGGGGCCAAAACTGAAATTTGGCTATGATCTTTATGCTTTTACATCAAGTTGATTTTTTCAAGGGATATACTTTCCAAAAAGTTTATTTATTTTGTCAAAAACTAAAACTTTAGTTGAAATAAGCATCTTGCGAAAAAAAAAAACTTGATTTTTTTGGGGCATCTGGTTAATATGCTAGAATCCATATGGAATAGTTAACTTCATATTGCTTGTGCTAGATGATGAGGAATTCTAATGAATTATGAGCATGGAGCTAAAGGTTCAGTGCGATTTTATTATTAGAAAGTTATTTGTTATGAGGACTAGAATTGTTGTAGGTCTTTTATATTTATCCTTTGGTAAGTCTTAGAAGTTGCAGTTCTCAAGGGAATTTTATTGCTATGGTTTTCTACCTCTGTCCTGAAAAGATTACCATTTTCTTTGTAGTGGTACTCTTTTTGGGTGTAAAGGGAGAATGATTATATTTATTAAGGTCCTTCAATTTTTATTTTGGATTAAAACGATGTGTAAGTTTTAATCATGCTTTCTTTTTCATAATCAGGCATTTTGATCGTGCAATACACAATTAGGAAGCAACTTTAGCATGAGCAGCCAGGAATCAAGGCGTACTGTAAGGAACACTAGGCAGAGGAAGATTGTATTAGATCTTAATGTTCCGCCACCTACTGAGAACAGGGAGCAGGAGGGGACATCTGCTCATGCGTGGTCTCAAGGTGGTCCAAGTGCTCCACAGAGGGGCTCAATGCCACCACCAATTGATCTTGAGGCAATTGATGATGATGTAACTATATCCTCCCCCAGGGCATTCGAGCAAGTATGGTTTCCCTCTTTTGTTAAACTTCATTCTAAATGTATTTTTTTTTCTATCTGTTGGTTGTGTTCATATCACTACTGATTATATCCTAAATATTTCATGTTAGGCAAAAAACAACTCCAGTAGGACTCGTGGAGGGACTGTTGTATTTGACGTGGATTCAGGTAATTCAGAATTTATTTTGATATTAGCAAAATTATTAATTAGTTTGCGGTCAGCTTCCCCCAAAACTTCTGTACATATACTATAACTTATTTTTTCAGTTCTATTAATATAGTGATCTTTTTGCCCCTCATTTTCTTTTGAGTAAACTTGTACAATGCTTAAGCTGATCACAGCAGTCTCCACAACCCTCACAAACATTTTCCTTTGGTTTATAAAGGTCCATCAACATTTTGGCTGATGGGACAGTACTGACAATAATATGATTTTTTCCCTTAGGGCTAAACAACGTTTGGCACTGTTTGATAGAGCTTGTTACTACTTTGAAATTTACATTCGTTATATGTGGTTAGTTGTGTCCTTTTCACCTTTTGGCTAATTCTTGATTCATTTATATAATGTAATTCTTCCTTGTTGCAAGCAACTTATGTCTATATTTTACTTTCATGTTCCCTTTATTTGGGAAGTTAACCCTGGTTACATAATAAAACAGGACAATCGTCTAGGGTTTCTCCTAATAATCGCGTCAAGCGTAGAAGAGTTCACTCAAACCAAACAATTATGAACTGTCACCTTTACATAAACTTGGAAGGAAGTAGCAGTGCTGTGGTAATAACAACAATCCTTCATTGTATAACTATATTATAAGTGACGTGTTTCCTATGATGATTTTTTACTAGTGTTGATTTATTATTGTACTGTAATTTGCTCAAAGTGCATTAACTTTCTTTTTTCCTAGATTATTTTTATCATGGCCAAAATTATAGATATATTGTTATTCCCCCTTTTGACAACTGCTTATTTGTCATTGTTATTAGTTGGTATTATCATCTAGCAATTATCTCTGGCTTGCATGCTTTTCTACTCTACATCTACTTTATTGATTTCAAGTTTATGTATTTAAGAATTGTATTGTTAATTGGAGGAAGGGTAACCTTGCTTAACTGCTTATTGTAGTTATGTTGACATCAAACAGCTCATTTGGGGCTCATAAGAGTTGGAAGTAGGCTCAACATACGTTCTCAATAGGAATGCTCCTCATATTTCTTAAAGCTTTTCATCTGCTGTTGTACCCTTTTCTAGTCCCTAAATGATGGTATCACTGGAGTGTAATTAACTTTTAAAGTGAAGTTAGTAATTATATTTGGTTGCAAATATTTATTAAAGATTTATATAGTTTCACAATTCGTTTTTCTATTGTGTATCGTTCAATGTGATCAAACCTGCCCGGGGTGAGCCCACCCCATAGAAGCAAGTGAAGCTAGTGAGCTGTATGATGGGAAATATCTCCTACAGTTCAAAGAGGACTGTTATTTAGTACCCCTTGGTTCCAGGGTGGACCTTTTCTATCTATTTTGTTATTTACGCTTAGCGAAAAGAATATTTTTTGATACACCTAGGACATGGATTCTATATGAACCAATGGATCGTGACAAGTTGTACTTCTAGAAATGACTTTCTCCGTTATTACTTCCTTCTTTCCATATCCATCTCCTTTGTTTTCAGTTACTCATCAAATGGCACTCAGTTCATATCTTAAAATCTGGACCTTGTAGCACAGTAGTTTTCTTATCTATATTATTTAGTCTGTGCAAAGGCTCGACGTGTTTTCTGCATATTGAATGTGGACCATTATCCACTTTCATTTTCTCCAAGTTTTTTCCCTTAAAAAATAAAAATAAAACTTTAGTTAATTTCTTTGTGTCGTTTTGATATTTTTTTTTGGCTGAATAGTTGACCCTATAGGTTGGGTTTGCTTATTATGATGAAAATATTAAGCGCAAGTTGACACGCTTTGACTTGTTCGTGCGTGCATGCTTCTGATTGTAATGCTTTGCGGATTAGTTTTTCCTCGTACCACCTGGTCTCCTTAACTTGGAATAATTTCAGTCGATGCTTTGCAATTTCTTGAAATTAAGGAACAGAGTTCAGCCAATTTTATATGTTGTGGTGGAGGACATTTTGGTTCAACTTGCTTCCCTTGCACCAACTATATATGGATGGACATCTATGTGTTAGAACATACTAATCTATAAAAACTAGAGCATTTTTATCTCATTAGTATATTAAATACCTATATATTGAAAGGCTTTCGTTCTTCATATAATTGCAGAGTGAAAATGTACGAAGTGTGACCATGCCGCCACCGCCTCCTCCACCTCCACCTCCACCTCCTCCACCGAAGGAACCCACCTTCAGCTGTCCTGTTTGCATGGGCCCATTAGTTGAGGAGATGTCAACGAAGTGCGGTCATATATTCTGTAAGGCATGTATTAAGGCATCAATAGCTGCTCAGAGTAAATGCCCTACTTGCAGGAGGAAGATCACCATGAAAGATACCATTAGGGTCTACCTTCCTACCGCCAGTTGAGTGTCAGGTCTGTGCTCCCCCTTTATTTCAAGTTCTAGAAGGTTAGGTGTGTAGCATTTCATATAGGACCTAATCTAAACCAAGAAAATTAAATAATTTGTATTTATTTTGGAAGTGTTCTCCCTTGAGAAAATTTGGGAAGTTTTTGGAAGTATCTTCTACTGTTTTTGTTCTCTTCTATAGCTGGAAGAACTAGTATATTGCAATCAATCCTGAAAGTTTTTGATTAATCTGAAGATTCTTCCCCCCCCCTCCCTCCCTCCCTCCCTCCCTCCCTTTTTCTTTAAATAATAAATAAATTGGTCTGCATAGAATGTATGTTACCTTAGTTCTGAGTGGAACTTCCTATTCTTAACCTATTTGGTTGAATGCCATGAACCTTTGGTGGATATTAAGAATATTTAGTGGTGAACTTCATGAGAGTGTAACACTTGATGGTGCCACGTTTATTCTCTTATGAGATCCATTTTAAATGTGAAGCTCTAACATTTAGTTTTTGCTGCTGACAGAATATCTGTCAATCCTAACAGGTACTTGGTTGGCTTTTTCACCCTGAAGTTTGAAGTTTGAAGTGTGTTCATACAAGATGATCTGCTCAGCTGTCAGAATGGCTGGAGGTGGTTTTCTAACCAGAGTTGGAATTAGCGGTAGATAGTTTCAGGAATTGGAATTGCCTATTGGCATTATTGGGTATTTTTCTGGGTTCTTTGGAACTTGTTATTTTGTTCAGCAAGGGGTAGATGTCTCTCAAACAACAGGGTGGGTAACCTGTATAGGGTAGTTAACAATGATACTATTTTAATTTTGTCAAAGTTTAGCATGTGCACAAGGAATTCTGAATTTGAACATCAATGGATGGGTCTCATATTTAACCAGTTACTTCGTGGTACTTGTGCTTTGTCAAAACACCAAGCCAAATTTGGGTTGCACTATAGAGGTATGCTATGTTTGGTTTTTCTTTTACTTTTCAGGCTTGTTTCAAACCGGGCTTGTTGCTGCTCTTCAGCCAACTTGAATGGACGCGTTTCCAATTAAGCTGTGTGCTTCCTCATTTTGTCCTCTTTCTTTCTTTCTTTTTGGGGTCTTTGGATGCTAGCAAGAATCAGAAGCACATAGTTTGGTTGGTGGCGTAGCGTAGGTATACTATTGAAAACGAAGATTAAATTAAGTCGAGCATTACCAAACTTCTTAAACTAGACTTTGAATTGTGCTATGATGGGCTACACAAGTCTTGCATATGTGATTAGGCCTGACAAAATATGGTTGGTTATGGGTTGATTTTGGTTTTCAAAATATGGTTGTGATTCCATTTAAGAACTAAAGTCATATTAATTATTTTTAATATGAGTTATGTGGGTTGGAACCATATGGTTATGGTTAAAAATTATATTAACCATTTTAAGATGTTTTGACTTTTAAATAAAATTTTTAAAAAATGAAATTAATATATACTATAGATAGAGTGAGCGGATATAAGGGGTGAAATGAGGTGGGGTGGGGTGGGGTGGGGTGGGGTGGAGTGGGGGGTAAGAGGTGTATACTTTATCACATAATATTATTTTTTTGAGTATGGGTGTGGGTGGGGTGGGTGGGGTGGAGTGGGTGTGGGGGTAAGAGGTGTATACATAATCACATAATATTATTTTTTGGGGGGTGGGTGTGGGGGTGTGGTGGGTGTATACATAATTACATAATAATTTTTTTTGGTAGAGTGGGGTGGGGTGGGGTGGGGTGAGGGTGGGTGGTTGAGTTTCTTGAATATGTAAATATGGATGGAAAGAAATTTTGATTTGAATTTGAAATAAAATATGGGTCGAAAAATGGTTAACCGGGTTGGAACTATATTTCTTTTAAAAAATATGGTTCTAAACTTTAACCAATCCAACTAAATAAAAACAGTTAACCAATCCATTTGGTTTCAGTTAATATGGGTTGACCGACAGTTAACCAATTATATTGCTGGGTCTATATGTGATACTAGAACTACCTTTCGCATACCAGTACTGGAACTTGCTGAATACAGATAATGTACACTAGCCTATCTTTTTTCTGGTTTCTTTCTCCACCGAGTATGGCCCCTGTTTATTTCAAGCCCGTCGCCAGATAATCTCAACAAATGCAAGAAATGACGGACGTCATCACCATCATTTGCTGCATATCCATTAGTTTCTTCGAGTTTGAGCTTTGTAATTGCTGTATCCTCATCTGGGTCGGGACTTGTGAGAGAATCAACTATGTCATCATGTTGGCATTCACGTCTATAATCTAAAGTTAGGGTTTGCAGTTCATGGGTGCCAAGGGCTTCTTGAGGCATGCTCTGCAGAGATGATATGATCTCAATTAGCAAGATTAATAGGTCATTTAGGAGCCTTAAAGAAGAGTCGCATTTAATGAAACCGTTGTACATGACATTGAATAATGCTGAAGCAGAAAGTAAATAATTACCATAGTAGAAGCTAGCTAACCATTTGTTAGAAAGATAAAATACAGCATAATATCAATGCACCCAACTCCCCCACAGCAAAAACCAGCCAAAAAGGAAGAAAAACATAATCAAATACAAGGTGTGACCTGTCTCTGATTCGTCACTGCACATTTGCTTATTTTCCCATTTACAGTTTCATTTGTTCTAATGATGAAGCAACAGAGTCCTAAACTGGTAATATCTGATGAAGCCCAAACAACACACAATTCCCCAAAAAAAAAAAAAAAAAAAAAAAACAAGACAAAAGACTCAAACATGCAACATGTAAGGAGGAAAGGTTTTGTTCTTTCTGAATGGAAAAGCTTGCAGTCTTTGACAGAAGAGCCCACCAATACAGCCTGCTTCCATACCCGTAGTCCACAGATTTATTTAAAATCAATAATTTTTCTTTTGAAGTTAAACATTATCTGAGATGCTTGGACACGAGTATTAGACTTTGAGCTGAAGAAATTCCTAATTAGTTGCCATCAGATGACAGATAATCGTTCTTTCATGTTTTATGGCTGTTACAGAAGTTAAACAGCCCTTGAATATATATATATATATACACACACACACACACACCCACATACATACATATCTAAATTTTAATGTTTGGAAAGGAGCAAACAACTGCATATGAACGAAGAACTACACATAAATTAGGGGAAGTGACATATCTACCAACCTCTAGAACCCATCCGATGTAGGCGACATTGTTTACATGCTGGTTCATGTCCAGATCAGCTCGTCTTGGCTGCAATCTTAAAACATTGAGTACTTGAAAGAAGTAATAAGACAGAATCTATATATGCCGAAAGTTCTTACCATCCTAGCCTGGAAAAATGCGCAGGGTCTACCAGTTTTGATATTTTCCTTGAGCAGCTATTGTTCTCTTCGGGAAATGAAAATCTGAAAAAGTCACAACAGAACATCAGTACAGAAATAATAATTTCCACACTATAATAGAGACGAGACAGGAAGAAAAATTGAAAAGGAAAGATAAAATTATAAATTATTTCTTCCATTACAAAAGAAAACAAACAATGCAGAAGGGGGGGCGGGGATATTCAGACGGTGAACATGTGAAATTCAACTAAAATATTATATATATATATATATATATATATATATATATATATCCGGTCCGGATCTTAAGCTCACCCCTTATCTAACTCACCCTCCTTTAGCGACAGACCGGGTGACGATTCGTCGCTATATGTTCGGTCCGTCGCTATATGTTGTCCGTCGCTATATGTTGTTGGTCACTAAAAGCTAAGACGACGGTTCTATATATAGCGACGGACCGAATCGTCGCTCGGTCCGTCGCTAAAGGGGGGTGAATAAGGTGAGCTAGATAAGGGGTGAGCTTAAGATCCGGACCGTATATATATATATATATAGAGAGAGAGAGAGTCCGGATCTTAAGCTCATCCCTTATTCAACTCACCCGAGCTCACCCCCCTTTAGCAACGGATCCGGCGACGGTTCGGTCATACAACCGTCATCTATACTTAGCGACGGACAACATATAGCGTTCTTAAAAGTATAGACGACGGTTGTTCGACCGAATCCGTCGGGCCGGTCCGTCTGGGTGAATTTCGGGTGAGTTGGATAAAGGATGAACTTAAGATCCGATCATATATATATATATATATATATATATATATATATTGACAAAATGATTATAAATAAATTTTCAATCTACTACATGCACGAAGAATATCTCATTATTTAGATGCTTTATCAGGAGACGTATCAAATGAGCAAGAAAGTAAAAGCAATCAGTAATTGCTGCACATATCGTCAGCTTACAGTGCAGATTTGAGAACAAGTTACTTGGGGCCAAAATCTGACCTATAAAAAACAAAAGAGAGAGATTCAGACAACTACTTCTTCAGTGAGGGATGCCAATTTCGAAGACCTAAAAATCCTCAAACAGAGGAAGAAGATTTTCCATGTTTACACGAAATAAAACTTAGCTACTGATTATCACTGTACAAGAGAGACCTAAAAATGATTTTCCCTCATATTAAACTAACAAAAGATCACACCTACCTAGACAGCAAAGGAACTCAGCATGCAGGGTAAAAGCATATAGCCCATTGAGTTCTGCAATCTGGAACCTAGAGACTACCCAACAACTATTATCTGTACTCAGACAACACTATTGTACAATGCTTGCACTTTTTTCAACCATGTCATTTACAGAATTTCAAGGTTTTCTTCTGGAAAGTATACATTTTTAGGCCCGAATTAGTTGAATTCAAATTCATCCATAACGGGGATCTAGGACTTGACGAGTAAATGATAGTTATGATGTAACTAAAATAGTGAAAGTGTCAAAATGGCAGAATAGTCATCTGCAACGCACATGGTTTTGCAAACTGCATTGTTCTTTTTTACTGTACTCTATTTCTGACATTCTTTGCCTTCTCCAACTCTATAACATCTGTTCCCATTCTAGAAATCCCTGTGAAAACCCATACAATATTTCAGGAGGGCCTTTCATCCAACTTTTACCTGTGAACACATTCTCAACTTAACAAAAACTTTTACCCCCAACTAGTTTTGGGGGAGGCACCTGCAAGCACATTATCACCGAAATATATGAAAGAAGAGGGACAGGGTATAGCTATCCAACCATGTTCTCATTTGCAGTGAACATCCATGATAGCATCATCTTTCTATGGCTCTGCATTGCGTCTATTAACACATATATGGAACTTTATTCAGTAGCTCTTGCTTCATGTTTGAAACTGTTAGTATTTTAGGACAGGATGGACTGTCAGCTTACTATGACTTGGTAAAAGCTTAGTTATACTAAGCCTCAAATGGAAACTGTTGGGGTGTTTGTAGTCTCATCTATTTTTTAGCCTGCACTATATACCTCTCATCAATTATGGTATGGTTAGCATAAGACTAGAACAAGCAGACCATATATGCCGGAAGGATCTAAAGAATGTCTAAAATTATATCATTTTACAGATTTCGATCGCAAAAGAGTGGTCCTCCATGATATTTCATCATGTTTACTATTATTCAAAGATCATGGCAGATTTATTTTCTGTGTAGAAGGGAAAAATGGCCTACCTCGGTGTTTTTGGGCAGAAAACTAAATATTCATCTCGGACCTCATCACTGACTTTCTGAAGTCGTCTAGTATCTTGGTTCATCATCACCCACTTACTGCAATTAAAAATTCTGTAAGGTCAAATTTAGGAAACTAATGAAAACTACATCAATTGAATATTTGCAGTTAATTGGAATACACAAAAACAAACTCTGGAAACACAGGGTGGCCTCCGCAAAGAAAACCTTGGATATAATAGTTGATAGTGAGCTGTGCACTTTGCTACAAGAAGACCAGAAGCTGTTGATGTTCAGGGTCCGAGGGAATACCTATCTAAAGTAGTCCTCATTTTACTTACATGACTAACAACTAATATAACACACAAGTTTGAATTTGTCAAATTAATCAAGAATGTGTGTGTGAGAGAGACAGGAAATATTTTTAGGAGTACATAGACACTCACAAAATCCAAGGTGGTTTGTCAAAACCATATTGTATAGTTTTTACTGATTAGCAGCCAAACTGCATCTCTGTTTATGGCAAAGAAAATCAGGACCTTTATTGAAAGTTAATCCTAACCGTCTCTGTTTGTATAAAGGGCTAGGCCATAACACACCATTTCACCAAGTAATTAATTCTTTCATCATGCATTGGTTTGCTTTAGTATATTCGATAGTGATAACCACATCACGACACAGCCTGGTGATTCAAACTATAACTAGTTTGCAATTTGCATGGAGCCAGAAACAAGGATGTCCCTTTGTAGACATGGTCATTCAAAAACTCAAATAATGTTTTGATAATGAAAATCTCAGTTAGCTCATAATGTGAGAGACCGAGAGTGCCTGAGAATGAAATTTTTGTACGATAAGGCCACATCGTATCAACAATTTTTAAGATGGCACATTCTTTTATTTGTTGAAGGTCTTAGTGCTAAAGTATATGGGTTTATGTGTGACACAGTAGTTTTTCTCTTCTGCTTTTTCGCAGATATTTTCTTCAAGTTAAGTTTGAACAACAGAAAGAAGTAAGTTTAAATGCACCTTGTAGCCCTCCCAATGACTTCTCCAGTAACATGATCTTTGATAATCCAATCACGTCTGGTCCCAATCCTTCCTTCGCTTTGGCACCATGTTTCTATCTCAACCACGTCACTCCTGTCACACATTTCAACACATAAAAATTGATTAAACTTGTCAATTGTATAAACAAATCAAGCTTATGGATACAATGGAGCATATTTTTTACCAAGCAGGGTATCTGTAGATTTCAATGTGCATGCGAGCAGTCACCCATATGAGATGCAATTTTCTCATGGTGGTTGTAGTTGAAAATCCATCAGTTGAAAAACCAACACTCCGAGCATGGTTGCATGCGACCTCCTACTTGAAAGAAATAGCTTTTATAGAGCACTTGAGGATACCCAAGGAAGAGTCATAAGGAATGCATTTGTTAAGGATTTGAAAAGTAAGCCAACAATAATTGAATGAAGAACTACATGAATGCTTACTCCCACTGTTCGACAAAAGGAGTCTTAATAGCAAATTTCTTTTGATCCATAATGAGCCCCATTTCTTTTTTTATTCCATTATCATGTCATCACTAATAAACTAAATAGTAAAAGGCTATATACATGAAACAATAACAGCTCCTTAAAATTTTCAATTTTACAAATTAGACTTTTTTTGTGGGACGGAGTGAGTATCAAATAATACACTAATAATCTACATCCCAATCTCCAAAAGTGATGCGATACGGAAGAACAAATTCAAGAAGATTATTATTAATTTTGTATTGTTATTTAAGATAAACGTTGGTTTATTAATGTAATTATTTTAGTAGGATATTCTAAAAGTTTTAATTATGGTAATAAATTGTAATTAGGAGTTTTTTTATTAAAGTAAAATACACTAACACCCCCTGTCGATAATCATAATAACACTCACCACCCCTCTAGTTTTTAAAGCATCTAGTCTACAATATGTAACATTCACAACTCCTAGTGTGGTTGACCAACTAATATCCACAAATATTTTTAATATAATATCCAATACACCCTTCAATTATAATGTTTAATATAACCACTAAATATAAATATGTATATTATCATTTTCAGTTAACTTGATCTAATTAATTAAATTAAATAACATAAATGTCAAAAAATAACAATATTCATTTTATCAAGAAAATAAATTCTTACACTTTTTGCTAATTAAGTTCCTCAAATATTAAAATTTATGTAATATACATTCAAACATAATTTTTTCTAATTAAAAAGCAAAAAAAATTATACATTGTTAACGCCAGTTTTTGGCCGTGGCGTCAATCACGTAATCCACGCGCTAGAAACCGCACTGACAAGAATGAGATCACACGGAAGCTTGACGGCTTTACGCCACGGAGATAGCTCGGTGTGAGAATGAAGTCTGTTAATTATAAGGTTTAACAATGGAGGATAAGTATTTAGTGCTCAAAAATAGGTATTACCTCATAATGATAACCTAGGCCTCATATTTATAAGTCTTCACCACCTTAGAATCCTTCTCCCAATCGGATTAAGACTCCTAGTATATGGTAGTTACCATAACTTGGGTCCAACATAATCTCCTTAAAAGGTGCAAAGAGAGTCCAATCTCCTTACCACCTTTGGAGTTACCTTATATCATCTTTATGCAGTACTCTTGACTCGCAGACGCAGAGAGCTTTCACTGCAGGCCCAAACGGTCCTATAATCTAATCCAGGCTTGGCCCAAAGAACTCAAAACCCGACCTCAACATCACAAGACCAGGTTCAACTATGGTCCCGAGGGCTCAAATGTCAATTCAACACCTCCAACACCTTCACGGGCTTTTTACCATCTGGTCTCTCCAAATTTCTACCGTATCGAATCTTCTACCCAAAGGATGGTCGGTAAAACGCTCCCGAACATTGCCCCCCAGTCTCTAATCATAACATATTTATGATTGGAGACTTGAAAGGTCAGGACTTGAACGGTCATGACAGATAATGATGAACTGTCTGTGGAAGCCGTACAGTCACCTCTTGATATTTGAAACGTTGCACGCCTTTTCACGCCTGGGCCCACCTCGAGGACTTAATAGCCGCCATAGGGTTCCGTGCCGTACTCCTTATAAAGCCCCACTTCCCCCCTCATTATTACTTTTACTGACTCTCTCTCCCCAAACTCTCTGTTTTCATTTTTTTCGGCAAGGCGATTTCCGGCAGGCTTGTTTCTTACTCAATCTGCACCATTTCCCTCAACCGATCTTGATCTTGGGTGCCACTCTTGTTTATCTCCTCCCCAAAACTTCTTATTGCATCACCTTACTTCCAATTTTACATCCAAATGGTCGATTCTAGCATCATTCACCATCGAGCCTATCATTGCCTCTCATCACCACCCCATGACTGTTAGAGGTCGAATTACCAAGGGTCTAATCGATACTACTTCCAGAACCTCCCGCCTTACTCTGGCCGATCTTTGAGGTTAGAGTTCGGAACGCCTACCACTCCTCGGAGGAGTTTTCTCACCCTACACACCCCTTCTACTCTCACCCCTTCTCAAATCTCCGATATCAAGACCCTCTTCAAAATACCCAAAGAATCAGACTCGGGATCCCCTACCACGATGAGAGAAGATGTTCGAGGCCAGAGGGTGAATGGGTAGCCGCTCCTCAGATGTGCTTTGAAATCTGGGGTTCGGTTTCCTCTGCATGACTTCATTTCTTCCTTCCTTAAACCCCGTGGGGATCGGGTTCATTCGGTGCCGAACTCAGACATCCACCTAGTTTCCTTCATAGCTTTGTCAGAGATGGGAATCACTCCGGCCTCGACCTCTTCTTCGCCTTCTCTTCACCATCTGGCATGGTCCCAGGAGCCCGCCTTCTAAGAACTCAACAAAGCGCCTAATCGCTCTGTCAGGTCGATCAAGACCCTTCCAAAGAATAAGGATGGCATGAACAATGGTTCTTTGCAAAAGGAACCGACCTTCAGCTTCTCCCCTCCTGGGCCCATCCAGCCAACTCCCCGGCCAAAATTTCAAGGTTCCCCCAAGGTCGAACCGATGCCTTCAAGGCATTCTACAAACGATGGAACAGATCAAATTGAGTTTGGGGCTTCGATGGAATAAGACTTTGGTCAGATAAACACGGTTGTAAGTGCCCTTTTACTCGGTTTTGTTTCTTATTTTTTTTTATGCTTCATCCCTTAATCATGCATCTCGGCAAAGTGATAATCTTCAAACTCGAGGGTGTTGACGACCCCTTCATTCCCGCCACCGTCACCCCGGATTCATCCGACCCCGTGAATGCATTTACTCTCCCGAGGAGGACACAATTCCAATCACCGAGTTGTCACTGGGGTCGACTTCGGGGACCGAACCCCCGACCACCCAAAGAGGGGCGCTGAGGATGAGCCGCGCGGAGAAGGCGGCTTTACTGAAGAAGTCCAAGAAGCCCTCCAAGCCGACCATCAAAGCGCCTCCAGAAGTCGCTCCGCTTCTTTCCCGCCAGGCCGACTCGCTAACGCGCCCTCCGCCGACCGAGATGGTCGAGGATTCGGAGGGAACCGAAGAGGTTCCTCTCGAACCTCGATCAAAAAGACCTCGACTGTCGGAGGGATCGGATCAGCCAACGGGAGAGATGGTGGTCCCTGGTCCGGACCGAGCCGTCACTCCTTCTTCCGGGCCAAGCTCTTCCCGGGGATCGCCGACCACCTGTTGGCCCAAGAGCCCGTCAGAGGTCTTCCCTTTTACCCTCTTTGATCACTTCAAACTTCCTGGTGACGACGAGCGGTTTAAAGGTTATTCTTCTGATCAGTTCTTGGTGGCCTATGTTCGCTCAGACCTGTAATTCCTTTGTCACTCGATTCACGCTATTAACTTTGACCTTTTTACTTCAGATCGATGTATGTGTTCATTGCAGCCAACGCTTATATTTCATGAGCCATCCCTCCTCGCCCGATCCACAAAAAGAAAGAAGTTCAACTGGGACGGAGGTGGAGTTCTCACGGAGGTGAAGTTCGGTCCTGCAATCAGGACAAGAAGGAACGGATTCTCATCGCCGAGACCCGAGGCCAGCGGCCCGAAGCGGAGGTCGGGTTGAAGAGTGGAGCATGAGCATAAAGGTTTTCCGCGAGAGGATCATCTGCTCCAGGATGTCAAGGATCGGGAGAATGCTATTGACAGCATTACACGCAAGTTCTCCGAGATGCACGACAAGATGATGTTCTTGATCAAGGAGAACAACACCTTGACTGCTACCGTCAACTCCTTTCCCGAGAAGATAATCGAAGCCAGACAGCAAGCCATCGCCGAATACGAAGAATCTGAAGCCTTGAACGATAAGGTCATAGCCCAATTTGGTGAAGGGTATGAGACTCATCGGGAAAAGGCTAAAGCAAAGCTGATGGCTGCTGGGCTTGATGTCTCCATCCTTGACTCTTCGGATGACGAGTCTGATGCTGAAGATGACCCCCCGCCGAGTAGACATGTAGGATTTGTAATAAAGAAAATTTTCCTTCTCTTTTTTTTATTTGTACTTGGCCCGAATCGTAAGCGACCGGGTTTGTAAAGTAAAAATTTTCTAAGTATAAATAAGATATACTCTTTGCCCATGAATGCTTATTGTCAGTTTCACTTATGACTAATCTCGATCAGTTGTGTCCACCCGAACCTTCTGATCGGATCGTCCTTAGAGTTTATCTGATTGTAGAGGGTCAGCATTATATTCGAGACTTATCTCGATCAATGGTGTCTTCCGAACCTCTTGATCGGATAGTGCTTTCGAGATCCGTACTTTAAGCATTTATTAAACTCTGGTCGATTATGCCTCTGGACTTATCTCGATCAGTGGAGTTTTTCCGAGGCTCTTGATCGGATAGTGCCCGAAGCATGTCTGTTCAAGTAGTAACGAAATATATGAATATAGATGAAGTTAAACATTGACAAAAACCGGAACTTTCATTTATATCATTTGAATTGGAACGATTACATGGATAAAAACAAGAACGACATAACTATTACTGGTAAAATTTTCTAAGTCTTCCAGCATGCCATGTATTCTTTACCTCCGAACCGTCCATTGCTCGAAGTCGGTAGGTTCACGGCCGCAGACTCCTACCACCTCATAAGGCCCTCCCAGGTTGGGCATTAGCTTGCCAAAGTTGTTCGGGGGTTGATGCCTCCGACTCCCGGAGGACCAAATCTCCTATTGCAAACCTCCTTGTCTTCACCTTCTGATTATAGTGTCGGGCTGTTCGCTGCTGATAGATCGCCAACCTCATCATTGCTGAATCCCGAACTTCATCTACCAAATCTAAATTCGTTCTCAAACCCTCATCATTATATAGCTCTTTGTATTGGCTGACTCGAAGAGTTTGAGATCCGATCTCAATAGGAATGAGTGCATCGGTCCCGTATGCCAACCTGAATGGGGAGTCTCCAGTTGTAGTCCTTGGGGTAGTTCGATACGCCCACAAAACAGATAGCAGTTCTTCGGGCCACCGACCCTTTAATTCATCTAATCTGCGTTTAACCCCATTGAGTAGGGTTCGATTGGTCACTTCCACTTGGCCGTTTGACTGAGGGTGGGCAACCGAAGTCCTGCGATGCTGGATCCCTAATTCTTTCAAAAAGCCTTCAAACTTAGACCCCACAAACTGTCTGCCATTGTCCGAGACCACAGCCATCGGGACACCGAACCGATAGACTACCCCTTCTTTAAAAAACTTCAAACACTCCTGTTCGTTGATCTTTTGCGTTGGTGCGCTTCACCCACTTTGTCATGTAATCAATAGCCACGATCACAAAGCTAACTTGTCCCTTTAGCTTTTGGCGAGAGGCCCTGTAATGTCGATTCCCCACACAAAGAAAAGGGATCGGGGACAAGACGGAATATAGTTCCGGGTGGTTGGTGCGGGATATTCTTTGTTCATTGGTGGCACTTGGGACACCTCTAACGAATTCCTTTGCTTCGGTCAGTAGATAGTTATTAATAATACCCCGCCTCAAAATCTTACGCACCGGTGACTTTGCTCCCATGTGATCCCCACAGATTCCCTCACGATCTCCGAAGTGTGTAGTACGCCTCGGAGGAGTCAAGCATTTGAAAGCAATGGAGAGCTAAAGGCCCTTCTAAGATAGATCTCCATCTATGAGGGTGAAGTTCGAACTTGATTGTTTGACTTGCTGGTTAGGATTCGGTCGAAGGAGGGTCCCATCGGCCAAGTATGAGATATAAGGTGTGAGCCAACCAATTGAGCGGTCCAAAGCCAAGATTTACATCTTTTGGGACCACTGGGTTTTTCAGAACCTCCAAGTACAATCGATCCATTGAAAGAGCTTGCTTCGATTGTTGCCGGCCTTTCCAAGGCATCTGCTATCGTATTCTCTCGACTGGCCCACCCTCGACAATTGTATGAAGTGAAGTACATAAGCTTATCCTTTAGCTTTCAACCAAATATTTGGTCATCTTGCTTCGAAGCCAGATTGCTTCGATAATCGCTTGACCACCGGTGTGAATCATCAGTAGATGATCAACCGTTGTACTCTCTAGCTTCAGCCAATCGTATCCTCGCTAAGATAGCCTCATACTCGCTTCGTTATTTGTGGCC
The DNA here is from genome assembly GCA_020205605.1 of Panax ginseng. Classification (NCBI taxonomy): domain Eukaryota; kingdom Viridiplantae; phylum Streptophyta; class Magnoliopsida; order Apiales; family Araliaceae; genus Panax; species Panax ginseng. The sequence goes on along the minus strand of CM035130.1, from coordinate 2,120,319 downwards.
TTGAAACCAAACCGAATAGCTTATTGCAGACTTGAACCCTTCGGGACTTGTTAGGATGACCTTCGCTTCCAATCGACATCCATAGTTGACGATCCATCCACGATAGAGTCCATGAGGTCCGGATTGGTGTGTTTTAGCTACTATATTCGCCTCCGGTTCGGTGAAAGAACACTCAACCACGAAGTCCGCCAACAATCTCGCCTTTGATTGCTGTCGGGGGGGACGATACTCTATAACAAGTTGTGTTAATTCCATTGCCCAAATGGCTAACCGAATTCGATACTTGAGCTTATGCAAAATCTTCTTCAAAGGTTGGTCTGTAGACCACTATCAACCAAACCACGGAAATAGTGCCCGAAGTTTCGCTAGCAATTATGAGGCGTAAGCAAATTTTCCGAGTTCGGTATCTCTGTTTTCGCGTCTCGGAGAACACGGCCGACATAGTACACCGGATTGCTTATCTCCTCATCCCTTACCAAAGTGCCGCCTTCATCGCCTTTTATCGGCTCGCGCACCAAGTATAAGTATAAAGGTTACGAGGGGATCGGTTTCATTAACAATGGTGCCGAACCCAAATATCTCTTGATCTCCGGAACGTCTTCGCGATTCTCAAGTCCACCGGAAACTCTTGTCATTTTTTCGCCTTTGAGAGTGTCGAAAAAGGGTAGACATCTTTCGGTGACCTTGACATGAATCTCCGAAGCGGCGCAATTCTACCATCATCCTCGGACATCTTTATATGTCTTTGGAGATTTCATGGCTAAGATCGCCGAGATTTTTTCCGGATTGGCCTCGATTCCCTGCCATTGACCGAGATATCCTAGAATTTTTTCCGAACCAAACCGAAGGTGCATTTGGTGGGTTTAGTCTCACCATGTTGTCTCACCGCTTCAAGCGAGTCTTCTAAGTCCTCCGGATGATCCGGATCGATATGCTCTTGACGATCATATCGCCCACATACACTTCCATACTTCGCCCACCGCTTTCTTTTCCGAATGAAGTTCATCATTCGTTGGTAGGTTGCTCCTGCGTTTAGTAGTCCAAGGTCATCTTCCGATATGCATATATAGCCCAGATGAGTGATGAAGTTTAGTCTTGGGGTATCCTCCTGGGCATCGATATTTGGTGATATCCCAGAAAGCGTCCATGAAACTCAAGATTCCATACCACGAAGTGGCATCAATTAGTTGGTCTATGTTGGGTAAGGGTAGAAGTCTTTTAGTGAGGCCTTGTTAAGATGCGTAAGTAACGCACATCCTCCACTTCCCATTTTGCTTCGTATCAATACCACATTCGCCACCATTCGGGATAGTCAATTTCAAAGATGAACCCCGCTCTAACAATTTAGTAACCTCTTCGTCTATAATCTTACGTCTTTCCGGCAAAGATCCTTCTTTTCAGATCACCGCTTCCTCTTTGGGTCAGTATGAAGTCTATGTAATGCGATTGATTCACTTACTCCGGGCATGTCGCTCGGTTCCAAGCGAAGATGCTCAAGATACACCAAGTAATTCCACGCACCGTTCACATTTGTTCGGATAATCCCGCCCGATCTTGACCGGCTTTGTCCGGATTTCCCGCATCAACTCAACATCCTCTGCTTTCTTCTATTTGGTAGAGCCATGGGTTCAAGATCGCCCGTGAGCGGCTCTATCTCAATGGTCATCGATACATTTCGCCATCAACCCCGACTCTCAAGAAATCAATGTATTCCGATAACATCTTCTGGCGATGTCGAGATCTCCGTTTACCTCCCCTATCCCGATTCGGTGCCGGAAACTTGATTTTGAAGTGGGGTATACGCGTTCCGCAGCTTGCGTCTTGCTTAAGGTAGGCCTTCCCAAAATGGCGTTGTAAGCCGAATCCACTTGTACGACAAAAAATTTTACCATGATTTCTGTCTGCTGTGGGGCCGTACCGAACTTGACTGGTAACGTTATTGTGCCTGTCACATGAACCGGGTCGCCACTGAAGCCGTATAACGGGCCCTCTCCTCCTAATTCCATCTTCTTTCCTCCCAGATTCATCCGTTGGTATGCATGTGTGTAGAGTATATCAACCGAAGACCCGTTGTCGATTATCATCCTCTTCATGTCCACCGCCCGACACCGAGCCAAGTTATTACCAAAGGCCCCGCCATGCGGTTCGATCCGCTCAGTAGGGTAGTCGCCGTCCGAGAAGGAGATGGTCGTGCTCAATATGGCTCGCCCTTTTTCGGGCGAGGACCCACCAATGATGATAACGGCCGAGATGCCCATTCCTTTTTTCTCGCCACCACACGCCCTATGATCTACCGATATCACATCAATAACTCCTTGGGCTTGGGGTTCGGTTATTGGTGTTTGTTTCGGGCGAAGCTCATTGTTGTCCTCTCATGCCGGGCTTCCCGACCTCTCTCCGCCAACCACGACTCGCATCAACTTCCCGCTCGACATTCTTTTCTATTAAATCTTTCAAGTTGGTGCAATCTTCCGTCGTGTGACCCCCGACGGTGGTACGCATGACAATACTTGTTCCGACCCTCTTCCCCCGGCTTCGGATCGTTTGACATGGTTCGAAAAGGGCTTGCTTCGCATCTCTTCCAAAGATCTTGGCCCGACCAGATTGAGTCTGGTGTATACCTTTTGACGACCTTTATTTGGGAAGGTGGCCTTCCACCGCCCGACTTCAGTTCAGAAGTTTTTCTTGAATTTATCCGACCTCCCCGATTGTCGGACTTCGATAGCTCTGTTTGTCCCGATCTCAGATTTCTCGTGGGATTGTGGTTTGAAATTCCCCATCGCTTCCTCGATCGCTATGTGATCTTCGTCCCTATGGAAGGCCTCTATCAGGTCGACCGGGGGGTTGATCACCAGGTCCTTCATCAGCTTCTTTGATTTTCCGATGTCAAGCCCCGTTGTGAAGAATCCCAAAGCTTGTGGGGAATTCAGCTCCACCACCGACCCCCACAAACCTCCCCAAATCTCTTAACATATCGCCCTGTGCTCTCATCCGATCTCTGCTCGACTGCATTTGAGGATCTTGTGATCTTCCCCCATCTCTTATTACTCCCGAACCGTGCATGAAATTTTTCCCGAAGGTCTTTCCATGAAGTTATCGATCCCGACGCCAAGGTTCCCATCCATTCCCGGGCGCTTTTCTTCGTGGTAATAGAAGTAAACATGTGGCACTTGGTCGCATCAGAGTGGCCATAATACGTCATCAACTGTCATACCCATCGAATGGTCGTAGTGGTCCCCAAATCATCGTCATAAGTCTCCATCGGGGCATCTTCCTTTTGGGGTCCGCTTATCTCCTAATTAATTTTCGGAGAGAAGGAATACGACCCTATATAGGTCGAGGGCGCTCCGATCGGGCTCTTGACCAACAACAGCTTCTCCAATTCAAAGAACCCTTCGAGCGAGGGGTGGATTCTCCTTCGTGAGGGGACGAATGGGGTCCATCCTTCTCACGCTCGGGAATCTCGTCTTTCCTCCTCCGCCTGACCGACCTGGGTGTTTTAACGTCGTCCCCATTGACCGGCTTTTCTTCTCCGGCTTTCGGCCATCTCTCGAACGACTTCGATACTCTACTTTCTCCCTTTCAAATTTCCCCTTCGGGGGTGACTGAGATCAGCTATGGTGTTCTGCGCCTCTTAGAGGACGCCTTTCCTACACCAAGACGTTAGCCATCCGCAATTCGAGCTCTTCCCGTCAAGACGTAGGGACATTATGACGTCTTTGTTTTTTGTGATCTTTTTCGCAGGATGAATTCTCTCGATCTCGACTACCTCGGCTACGACTCTTTTCGCGCCTACCGGTATTCATGAATCGGCTTCCGTCCATCCGACTGGCTGGGTTCATGTATCTTTGGCTTTCATGGAAGAGTCTTCGTGGGGAGCCAAATGGCCCATCTCGATCGTCTCCGGTTCGGAGCCCGATCGTCTTTCACCAACCCTCTCACCGAGTGGTCTGGTGTGTTTGGCCTTTTCACATTTAAATCGTGATACTCCACACTCGCCATAGTAGTTTCAAAAGGGTTCGATTGTGATTGTTATTTAAGACACCCTCCTTCTAGCCCTAATGGCCAATGTTAAGCTTAAGTTCGGCCAAGGCGTCAATCACGTAATCCACGCTAGAACTCCGCGTGACAAGAATAAGATCACACGAAGCTTGACGGCTTTACGCCACGGGGATAACTTCGGTGTGAGAATGAAAGACAGCTGATTATAAGGTTTAACAATGGAGGATAAGTATTTAGTGCTCAAAAATAGGTATTACCTCATAATGATAACCTAGGCCTCATATTTATAAGATTTCACCACCTAGAATCCTTCTCCCAACGGATTAAGACTCTAAGATATGGTAGTTACCATAACTTGGGTCCAACACAATCTCCTTAAAAGGCAAGAGAGTCCAATCTCCTTACCACCTTTGGAGTTACCTTATATCATCTGAATAGGTGCCTGACTCTGACGCAGGAGAGTTTCCATCGTGCAGCCCAAACGGTCCTATAATCTAACTGGCTTCTACCAAAGAACTCAAAGACCCGACCCAACATCATCACAAGACTGAGTTCATTTTATGGTCCCGGAGAGGGCTCAAATGCCAATTCAACACCTCCAACACCTTCATGGGCTTTACCATCGTTCTCTCCTACCATCGTTTTCTCCAAATTTCCTTCCGTATCGAATCTTTCTACCAAAGGAGGGTTTCAGAAACGCCTCCCGAACAATACCCATAAAAAGTGCAAATTAGCACAACAAATATAATTATTTTTTCCAAATACTAAAATTTACATAAAACAAACTTAGACAAAACTTGTTACAGAACGAATCTTATAATTCATATAAAATGTATAAAAAATTATGTTAATTATTTTTCTCAAATATTAAACAAAACATAAGTCACACTTTGACATAATTATTTACAGTAAAAATGACAAATATTGTTACTAAAAAAAGACAAAATATATTAAAAGATAAATATTTTTACAAGATAAAAGTAGTAATAAATATTTTTACATTTTCTTTTATTCAACATCTGCTACAAGACAACACCAACTATATAGTAAAAAAAATAATTAAAATCATAAACATCTCATATTTTGACATATACTCAAAAAAAATTTAACATATGAAAATCATAATTATAACTATATATGAATTCAAATAAAAATTTTATTATTAAATACCAAAACTAAACTATCAACATACCCAATTCACTCTAATTAGAACAACTCTATTAATAAAACTATAATTAAAATACATTGTATTAAAATAAGATAATTTTTTCATTAAAAATATATATTATTCTTGAATTAAAATTTGACAATATACAA